>CM019178.2:20094798-20516077 GCA_009739505.2 Apolygus lucorum | reverse complement strand
TGTAAGCCGGAGGTGGTAGCAGTTACACGTATTGGGGAAGCAGGGGTATTTACTGTGTATGTGAGTTCACTAATGTTACAAGGGGGTTTCACCTGAAGGGTATCGACCCCGATCCTAAAACAAAACTATCGGGAAACTTATGATTAGTTACGAAATTGGTACTTAACTGGTTCTGTTGGTAGCGGTGTTCCCGAGCGGTGAGGCGAACAGGCGAAGGCGTTCCAGTTACGATACCTTGAAAGTTTACTTGTTATATTGTGCCTGAAGGGCGTTCTGTATCGATATGTTGCAAGAAATAAAAGGATTTTACGTTACTCTTTGTTCAATGACTCTAACTACCTAATTCGATACACTTTCGTGAAACTCAGAACCAGGGTGCAGGTGTAGAAGGAAAAAGGTAGGTAAGAGATACGGTATGTTTAATGAGCAGATAGTACTATCGGATCCAATGATCCGATGTGCCAGAAGGGCGATACAGTTGCAATACAGTTCAAAAGTAAATTAGTTCAGTCTTCAATACCAAGCAATACGGTTAGTTTTAATAGTTCTACTACGATACACAAGCTTTGAATGGTGTTAGTACTTTTACTTGACTAGTTTCTGTTAGTATTTTGAGTCACTTCTCACTCTATCTACCTAGTATTGGCCAATCTAGCATAGATACACTTTAGTTCACTCACGTGCTGGGGTACCGAAGCGAGTCCAGTTTTCACGGAGAGGCGAAGATGCAGGGGGAAGTAGCCGGGAATGGACTGGAGACACGACGGAATCCAGGGGAGGCAGGACGATACCAGAAGTTACTTCTTCTCTAAGTGCTTCTGGGGGGAGGCAGGAGGGTCGATACCACACTGTTTGACGTATCGCGATATAGGGAATGAGAGCTTCACGGACGGGGGAGATAGCTTCACAGGCTGCTGGCAAGGCGGATTAACGGGATCTGATTAATTATGATGATGACTAGAGCTTTTCATTGTCTTGATCAGGGGCGCCAACCTGACAAGGCGAAAAGTTGTCCTTCTTCCGATTCTTGAATGGATGCTGAGCAGTCTACTTCCATGTTCGTGAAGATTGGTGATTTTGGCTCTCTCCTACTTCCATGTTCGTGAAGATTGGTGTTTTTGTGCTCTTTTGGTGTTGTTAGAGCACTTTTGAATAAGGTCAGTGAGGAATAATAATAATAATAGAATTTGCTGGCTCCAGAGGGCAATCAGGGCTTACTGGCCTGTGGGGCCTGTGATGGGAAACAGTGAGCTGTTGGGAATCAGCTCACATTCCCCGCCTCTCTGGGAGCCAGGGTTCTCAACGAGAACACTGGGTATGGGCAGGATCTGCGATGGATAAGCACGTCGCAGACCTGTCTCATACATGTAACGTCGACATCCCGGGCAGGTTCCGGGGATGCGTTGCTCCTGATGGTCCGGTGGGCACGTGGGAAGCTCTCGCTGCGCCAGGAAGGACTTCCGAAGCCGCTGCCAGAAGGTCTTGCAAGGTGCGCATCGGAACTTGAGAAGAACCGAGCATGGCTTCTGGCAGACGGGACAAGTCAACGGCCCTGCTTTTGCCGACGACCGGTCCGGTCGGGGGGTCGATGACTGCGGATCCTGAATGGTGCGGCAACGGCGGAGTTTCAACCGCGGCAAACGAAGGGGTTGAGGCCATCCAGGTGGAAAACTCCGGTCCGGAGTTGAACGGTGAGGATCCCATCGGTGGTGGGGGATCTGCTTCAATGACGGTGGTCAGGGGTTCTGACGTAGAAGCCTGGGGTGAAGTGGTCTCCTCGGTCGGGTCGGTTGGAGCAGCAGGCGTTTGGGAATGTTCCTTGGCGCATTCCTGGGCTGGTTGGCTCTGGGAGGTTTGCAATGAGGGAGATGGAGGTGGCGAGTCTTCGTGGTCTGGAGAAGTGGCAGAATGAGACGGGGTCCTCGCCGCGGGTGGCTCCACGGCATTCTCCACCGGCACCACATCGGTTGACTCCCGACGAAGTGATGCCTGTTTCAGTCGACGAATCTCGGCCAGAAGCTCCTGGCGTTCCTCCAACAGCACATCTCTCTCTTGGGCGATTCGCTGGTAAACCGGCATCCAACGGGCCACTCGTTTAAGAGAAAAGATGGCGGCGTCAGCAGCAGCTGCACGAGGCTCGTACAACTCCGCTCCCTGCATCCAACGGATGTACGTGGCCAGTGAAGCTAGGGTGCGCTCGGGATAACATTTGGGCTCAGGGGTGTCCATAACCGTGGGGGGAATGATGGCGTACTCCCGTCTCTTCTGGAAGATGAACTGACGAATGGAGGCGGCACTTTCTTCCATGGGTGGTGGAAACTCCCTGTCTTCCGGATCCTCTAATTGTCCCTGATTCATCCTACAATAGACAATAAGCTCCTAATAGTTCCCGACCTCGGAAAAGTGCAACCTTGTACTTCACATACCATCACCATTCTTTCCCCAATTTATTTATGAGATATGGTGGCCGTTTGCATGCAGGCTTGATAAAGCGACGTGTCTCAAAAGATCGTGTCTCAATTTTGGGATTTATTTATTTATTTATCTTGACCAAGGTGACCTGAAGGGTCCTAAGATATTAGGTAACCTGAAGGGTTTTCTGATACTCGGTGACCTGAAGGGTCCTAAAACGTATCAGGAACCTGACGGGTTCCTAACCGTGATCATGGTCCATTTTACCTTTTATGTTAATTGTGTGCTAGTTTTTATGTTGCATGTGTGTGTTTTATTGTTTGTTATGTGTTTTGTGTTATATGTGTTTTATGTGTTTTGTGTTATATGTGTTTTATGTGTTTTGTGTTTTGTCTATGTTTCTGTCCTTCCCTAGTAGTCTGTCAGTGTGTCGAGCGTTTTCCAGTGTGGAGCTGACGTAGTCCACCGGTACTCGGTTGTCGGAACGTGTAGCGGGGAGGAGGTTCTATTGGTTCTTCCTCTTCCATCATGGCTTCGACGACTGGTTCGGCGGTACTCGGTCCAGGCACCACAGATTGGGACTCCATTCCTCCGGAGCATCATTCGGGGGGAACGGTTGGAACGTTCACATAGTTCGCTGGTAGAGGGCAAGGTATCAATGTCGAGAGGGGTAGCTGGACTTCCGACGGTTCCCGGGTTGGTGGAACCGGGTTGTCCCACTCCTTCAGTTTTTGGTGTCATTTCCTCTTTAGGGGGAGGTATTATATCGATGAGTTCTGCGATTCCTCCGTCGTCTTCCATTAGTAAGTATTCCTCCAGCGAGGGGTCAAGGGCAGGTTTAACAGGTGGTTCATCGGGTGAGGGAGGGGCGCTGAATTCGGCAAATGCGTCATCAGGGACGCCATTCACAAAAGCTGGTTTAAGTCGATTGATGTGCACGGTTTGGCGCTTGATGTCTGCCGTATCACGAATCTCGTATGTCACTTCGGTATACTTGGTAGTAACCACCCACGGTCCCGACCACGGGCTCCACAGTTTTCTAGCGGCTCCGGTGGGGGGTTGCATTTCGCGCAAATACACGCGATCCCCGGGATTAAAGGATCGACTAGTGAGGCGCTCGTTTATGACTTGACTCCTCTTCTTCCATGCTTCATGCAGGTAGTGTGTCGCTGCGTTTCGCGCCGCTTTCAGTCGTCTCAGGTTGGTTAGTCCTTCTTCGTCGGTTGTGAGGCTCTGGAAGGACTCATTGGGTAGTCTCAATTCACGTCCATAGGTTAGGAAATTTGGGGTAAACCCAGTACTTTTGTGGGGGGTCGACCTATACGCTGCAAGGGCAACGGGTAGGACAGCCTCCCAAGCGGTCGTCTTCTTCACCAGTTTGGATAGGATGTTGGCGAGTGTGCGGTGAAACCGCTCGCAAACTCCATTCCCTTCGGGGTGATAGGCCGTCGTGAAAATTTGGCGTATTCCCCAACGTTCACACAGTTCTCGCGTGGATCTGGCTGTGAAGGCAGTGCCTCTATCCGAGACCAATCTTTCAGGTACGCCGTGAGTCGGTATATACCGAGTAGCCAACATACGTGCTACTGTTCCCGCCGTGCAATCATTGACCACATAAGCTTCAGCGTATTTAGTGAAGTGGTCGATAGCGGTGAGAAGGTACTTTGGAGTGGCTCCGGACGTGACTGGTCCCACGAAGTCAACTCCCACGATGTGGCCAGGGCGTTCTGGAAGTAGCGGTTTCTGAATTGGGTTGCGCAGTCCGCTTGGAGTGTTGCGACGCTGACAGGTTTCACAGCTCCGCACATATCCTTTTACATCTTTGGCCAGGGTAGGCCAATATCCTAACTTGCGTACTATTTTCTCGGTCATTTCGGCTCCAGGATGTCCGGCCCACTCGTTGCGGTGGCAACGGTTCAACAACCAATCGCGCAAGGAGAGCGGCATGAGAGGGACCCACTCGTTTTTTCCGTCCAACCGAACCTGGATCTCGCAGACTCCGTTTGATATTCTGGTTTTTCCGTTTTGCTGGAACATGACGGTAGACTGCACCCAAGGATCAAGGTTTTGGGCGGAGATCATCAAATCACGCGGGAATTCTAATGTCAAGACTGCTACGTCCATTCTGCTAAGGCCATCCGCGTGTGCCATCTGGGATCCCGGCCGGTATCTGGGGACAAAATCATACTCGGCCAACCTAAGGACCCAGCGGCCAATGCGAGAGGTAGGGTCTTTAAGTCTCATGGCAGCCGTGAGTGCCATATGGTCTGTCTGCAACTCGAACGGCTGTCCTAACAGGTATTCTTGAAAATGTCTGGTGGCCCAGACCACTGCAAGCAGTTCGCGTTCTGTTACGGAGTAACGAGTTTCAGCGGAATTCAGCTTGCGGCTAGCAAATGCTACAGGTCTCTCCTCGCCATCGTGTTCTTGAGAGAGAACCGCACCTAATGCTGATCCGGACGCGTCTGTTGCTAGTACAAAAGGTTTGCTCAAGTCTGGATAGGCCAACACAGGTTCTTCTGTTAGGCGGGTCTTCAGCTCGTCGAACGCAGCTTGTTGCGTTCCAGTCCACTCGTAAGGGTTGTTTTTCTTGAGCAAGTCCGTCAAGGGAATAACTATCTTGGCAAAATCGGGTATAAAACGTCTATAAAATCCAGCTAGCCCTAAGAAGGACTGTAACTTGAGTTTCGTTGTGGGTGCTGGAAATTCTTTGACGGCTTGTATCTTCTCCGGTTCTGTATAAATGCCCTGGGCAGTTACACGGTGTCCTAGAAATCGTACTTCCTCCTTCATAAATTCGCATTTTGATAGGTTGATTTTTAGTCGAGCGTCCCTAAGCCGATCGAAAACCTCTCGAAGCTTTTGAAGATGTTCCTCCACTGTAGCCGAATACACAATAACGTCGTCTAAATAGACTAAGCAGTTGTTTCCTAATATCCCATCCAGCACGTTGTTCATTACCCGTTGGAAGGTGGCAGGTGCATTTTTTAGGCCAAACGGCATTTTCTCATATTCGAAATGTCGACCTAACACAGAGAAGGCCGTTTTCTCCTTCGCATTTGCGTGTACGGGTATTTGGTGATATCCAGCGACGAGATCTATTGTGGTGAACCACTTACATCCTCCTAACATTGCTAAGGTTTCTTGTAGTCGGGGTATTGGATATGCGTCGCCTTTGGTGATGCGGTTCAACTGTCTGAAGTCCGTGCAGAACCTCCATTTCTGCTCTTCACCTGGGGGTGTCTTTTTCTTCACCAACAGCACGGGGGCACACCAGGGACTAGTAGAAGTGCTGATCACTCCCGACGCGAGCATATCCTTCAATTGTTTTTCTACAACGCCGCGAAGAGCATGTGGTATGGGGTAAGGTTTTTGATTCGTCACCTCTGATTGGGTCGTTGTGATCTCGTGGGCAACCTGTAGACTACAACCCTCTCCAGTTGGGGGTTGAAAAAGATCTTGATAGTCGACGAGGGTTCCCATCGCTCGTTCTTGATTCGCTTCATCCAAATGGACGAGTTTTGTTTGAATTAGAGAGTGCACGTCAGGTTGTGGTTCATCCCACTGGTCCGTAGGTATTCGTTCCCATTCGTCTAGGTCGGAACTCACGAGCTCAGGTGACCATTCCGCCTGAACTACGATGTCATCTTCAGATTTGTGGTCGATCAGTTCCTCATGAGCCCTTTTGCGCCTTCCTCCGTTCACGTCGGGGGCGCTCTGGCTGAGGTTGTCACTGAGGTGGTCCAATGAGGGTTCATTTGATGAGGTTCTGTAGTCCTGTATCGCCGAGATATCCGCCGACACGTCGGCCGATCCGCCATCCTTCGCTAGAGAGTGTAGCAAAAATTGGGCAACCGACACTCCTGTCGATACGTTGGGCGATTCCCCCTCAATCGTCATGTCACATTGTGGAAAGTAGGTTGTTGATTCACCCGCCGATACCCCGGGCGATACCCCGGGCGATACCCGGGCGATACCCCGGGCGATACTCCGAGCGATACCCCGGGCGATACCCCGGGCGATACCCCGAGCGATACCCCGGACGATACCCCGGGCGATACCCCGAGCGATACCCCGGACGATACCCCGGACGATACCCCGAGCGATACCCCGGGCGATACCCCGGACGATACCACCCGTTTCTTTTCTAGTTCGTTGGTCCTTACGTCGTCGACTCGTTCCGCAAGGGCCGCCGCTACCGCCCGAGAGGTGCTGGGGAGGGTCGTATCCGTCCCATCATTTTGATTTTGGTACTGCGACACGGTTTCCTCCCTCCTCACGGGCTGCAGCACTACCCCCACTCGTCTTAAGTCACGACACACATTCTCCATGTCTTCATCGGTCATGTCGGCGTTCCTCTTCCAACCCATGTCCGGTCCTGTTGTTAAGGTGATCGGAACCCGCCGCAATACGTCTAGTCCGAGTAAGTCGAGATCGGCCCCCTTTCTGGCAAACACGAGATACGTATGTTGGAACCGATACTTGCCAATACGGGTGTCGAGACACTGTTCCCCCGCAAAGGGCAAGATGGCACCGTCCGCTCCCCATGCTACAGTTTTAGTTGGGAGTAGAGGTATTCCTGCTACAGGGGAGGCGAGCACCGATATGGCAGCTCCGGTATCGATAAGCATGTTTCTAGTCTCGGGTCCGAGACCCACCTCCATCCTGAGGGTTCTCACCATGGGGCGTTCCACGGACGTTACACACAGCTTGTTCTCGGTTCCTTGATAACGGTTCACTTCGTTCATATGGTTCGGTTCCGCAGGGGGTTGCGATACCGGAAGGAGTTTCCGCTTTTCGGGACACTCATTCTCAAGATGTTCCCGAGTTCCACAAAAATTACAGAAGATGGTTCTCTGGGGGCTCTTGGGGCAATCCACCGGGAAGTGATCCATCCCTGCACAAAACATACAGGGGTATCGGGGCACCGGTTTGCCATCGTTCTTCCGAATCGGCAGTTCCCGACCCCATTGGTTACGGCGGTCTTCTCCATACTTTTGTTCTCGTCTCGATGCGGGTTGGTCTCTACGCGGGCACCTGGCCGCGAAGTGGTTGGTTCCTCCACAACTATAACATCTCGGGTCGCTAGTTACGGCAGCAAGGTCCCAATGTTCCTCTGGTTCATCAGTTTCCGCTAAGGTCTCCTCGAGTTCCTCGGCGCTCTTTAGGGCGATCCGGAGTGTAGTGGGTCGATTCATTACCAAGAAGGCGCTCATTCTTTTGCCGACACCCCTAATGAATGAGCTGAGAGTTTTCCTTTCGACCCACTCGTTTCGGTCATGTCGATCTAGGTGGTTCCCTTCCTCCAATACGGCGCATCGAGCCAAACTTCGAATGCGATCCGCGAACTGGCGGAGTGTTTCCGAAGAGTTCCTCTTGACCGTCCACAGCAATGCAGCGGCGTGTTGCGGGTTTTCGCGCCGGAACCATGTCAACATCTCGTCTCGGGTTACGTCATACGCATTGTCACAATCGAGGGTATCGTCTCTGTCAATAAGAAACTGTTTTGCAGTACCCCTAGCTTTGGTTCTTAGGAGTCGCAGTTTCTGTTTCTGGGTCAATCCGCCGGTTACCGCATCGAAGTTCGCGAAAAACGATCCGACGCTAAGCGATCCGGTGGCATCAGGGTCCCACGGTTCCAGTTCCAAGAGTAGGGATCGTGGAATACCGTTCCGGTCCTCTTCACGGGTGGTCTCGTTATACTTCATCAATAAAACATTCATCTGTTTCATTGTTTCAGTAAGGGTATCGACCGCCTCCTTATTATTAAAAGGTAGGGGTTCTTCCATGTCATCTGGATCCGATACCGACATTGTCACTATTGATTACAAGCAATACGATGAACACAGCACAGTCACACACGGTCAGCTCTGGGGTCGTTACAGTCAAGTTTCGGTATGTAATAAGTGTATCTGTGTGACGACACAGGTGTTTTGTATAACGATACAGGTGTGGTACAAGGTTAATATGTGGTATTCAAGGGTGTCACTTTTCTTTGGTTCACAGTATATCGATGCGCTACAATACCTACCACCACACCCTGGTTCTGTTTTCGTTCCCGATAGGACTCTACTGGCAAAATAAAAGTGTTAGCGATACTCCGGCTTATAGGTTTTGTGGATTCGTGCGGGGCGAACCTGCGCGACTCCGAGCGATATACCGGTCCGACACCGTTCCGATATACAACTACGGAATAGCGACTCGCAAAAATCCCAACGCGGGCCACCAAATTTGTAAGCCGGAGGTGGTAGCAGTTACACGTATTGGGGAAGCAGGGGTATTTACTGTGTATGTGAGTTCACTAATGTTACAAGGGGGTTTCACCTGAAGGGTATCGACCCCGATCCTAAAACAAAACTATCGGGAAACTTATGATTAGTTACGAAAATTGGTACTTAACTGGTTCTGTTGGTAGCGGTGTTCCCGAGCGGTGAGGCGAACAGGCGAAGGCGTTCCAGTTACGATACCTTGAAAGTTTACTTGTTATATTGTGCCTGAAGGGCGTTCTGTATCGATATGTTGCAAGAAATAAAAGGATTTTACGTTACTCTTTGTTCAATGACTCTAACTACCTAATTCGATACATTTCGTGAAACTCAGAACCAGGGGTGCAGGTGTAGAAGGAAAAAGGTAGGTAAGAGATACGGTATGTTTAATGAGCAGATAGTACTATCGGATCCAATGATCCGATGTGCCAGAAGGGCGATACAGTTGCAATACAGTTCAAAAGTAAATTAGTTCAGTCTTCAATACCAAGCAATACGGTTAGTTTTAATAGTTCTACTACGATACACAAGCTTTGAATGGTGTTAGTACTTTTACTTGACTAGTTTCTGTTAGTATTTTGAGTCACTTCTCACTCTATCTACCTAGTATTGGCCAATCTAGCATAGATACACTTTAGTTCACTCACGTGCTGGGGTACCGAAGCGAGTCCAGTTTTCACGGAGAGGCGAAGATGCAGGGGGAGTAGCCGGGAATGGACTGGAGACACGACGGAATCCAGGGGAGGCAGGACGATACCAGAAGTTACTTCTTCTCTAAGTGCTTCTGGGGGGAGGCAGGAGGGTCGATACCACACTGTTTGACGTATCGCGATATAGGGAATGAGAGCTTCACGGACGGGGGAGATAGCTTCACAGGCTGCTGGCAAGGCGGATTAACGGGATCTGATTAATTATGATGATGACTAGAGCTTTTCATTGTCTTGATCAGGGGCGCCAACCTGACAAGGCGAAAAGTTGTCCTTCTTCCGATTCTTGAATGGATGCTGAGCAGTCTACTTCCATGTTTGTGAAGATTGGTGATTTTGGCTCTCTCCTACTTCCATGTTCGTGAAGATTGGTGTTTTTGTGCTCTTTTGGTGTTGTTTAGAGCACTTTTGAATAAGGTCAGTGAGGAATAATAATAATAATAGAATTTGCTGGCTCCAGAGGGCAATCAGGGCTTACTGGCCTGTGGGGCCTGTGATGGGAAACAGTGAGCTGTTGGGAATCAGCTCACATTCCCCGCCTCTCTGGGAGCCAGGGTTCTCAACGAGAACACTGGGTATGGGCAGGATCTGCGATGGATAAGCACGTCGCAGACCTGTCTCATACATGTAACGTCGACATCCCGGGCAGGTTCCGGGGATGCGTTGCTCCTGATGGTCCGGTGGGCACGTGGGAAGCTCTCGCTGCGCCAGGAAGGACTTCCGAAGCCGCTGCCAGAAGGTCTTGCAAGGTGCGCATCGGAACTTGAGAAGAACCGAGCATGGCTTCTGGCAGACGGGACAAGTCAACGGCCCTGCTTTTGCCGACGACCGGTCCGGTCGGGGGGTCGATGACTGCGGATCCTGAATGGTGCGGCAACGGCGGAGTTTCAACCGCGGCAAACGAAGGGGTGAGGCCATCCAGGTGGAAAACTCCGGTCCGGAGTTGAACGGTGAGGATCCCATCGGTGGTGGGGGATCTGCTTCAATGACGGTGGTCAGGGGTTCTGACGTAGAAGCCTGGGGTGAAGTGGTCTCCTCGGTCGGGTCGGTTGGAGCAGCAGGCGTTTGGGAATGTTCCTTGGCGCATTCCTGGGCTGGTTGGCTCTGGGAGGTTTGCAATGAGGGAGATGGAGGTGGCGAGTCTTCGTGGTCTGGAGAAGTGGCAGAATGAGACGGGGTCCTCGCCGCGGGTGGCTCCACGGCATTCTCCACCGGCACCACATCGGTTGACTCCCGACGAAGTGATGCCTGTTTCAGTCGACGAATCTCGGCCAGAAGCTCCTGGCGTTCCTCCAACAGCACATCTCTCTCTTGGGCGATTCGCTGGTAAACCGGCATCCAACGGGCCACTCGTTTAAGAGAAAAGATGGCGGCGTCAGCAGCAGCTGCACGAGGCTCGTACAACTCCGCTCCCTGCATCCAACGGATGTACGTGGCCAGTGAAGCTAGGGTGCGCTCGGGATAACATTTGGGCTCAGGGGTGTCCATAACCGTGGGGGGAATGATGGCGTACTCCCGTCTCTTCTGGAAGATGAACTGACGAATGGAGGCGGCACTTTCTTCCATGGGTGGTGGAAACTCCCTGTCTTCCGGATCCTCTAATTGTCCCTGATTCATCCTACAATACCTACAATACTTCATGCTGTTGGGAATCAGCTCACAAGACAAAAAAGTCACAAATTAGTCGTAGAATCGAACCCTGGCCGGTGGTACGACCTTAACCGTTACACCCTGTATAGGTTTTCAAGGGTGCTGAATCCAAATTTGAGGCCAAAAACCTGAATTTCCGACCCACTGAAATACCCCATTATGACTAACGATGAGATGAAACCAATTATGATCAGGTTGGTTCAGAACACTATAGTGAAAAACTGTCCTAAGTAGTTATATTTTTTTAAACAATTTAAATTTGAATCGAATGAGACCACCCAGAGTTCTATCGATCCTTTCGCTCCCTATACAAAATTTGTAGCGAAATATTTAATATTTAATAAAATGCATTAATGAACGTAAAGGTTGGATGCTCGTCTAACAGCCATTCCCTAGCGTCGTCCCTAGCCATCAGCTGTCTTCCAAAGATTAGAATGGAGAATTTGCCTCAATTCTAGATTCTGGAATTTCAAGTCAAATTCGATAATAGAGCCCTAGGATAACGTTCAACACCAGTAATACCCAAGGGGAAAAAATTACCGTAGAAGAAAATGCCTAACAAGCGAAGCCTCTGTCAAAAAACACTGCGAAGATCGAGGAAAACTGATTACGTCACTCCCTGGGGTTCCTCCCACAAAACTGTGCTCTGGCGAAGCGTAAAAGGAGTTTCGGCAAATAGTTTCAGATAATAGAGATTTCCTAGTAGTTTTTGATACGGCGTGACGTATTACACACACTCTCAATCCAGCCATGTTTTCAATACGGCGCGCCAGATTGCCTCTAGTGACGTATTCGACCATGATAATACGGCGCCGTATCGGATATGGCGCGTTCTTATCACAATTCGGTGCCGGATTGAGTGTGTGTGTGTAATACGTCACGCCGTATCAAAAACCACTAGGAACTCTCTATTGTCAACAGTCATAGGCGCGCTTGTGACCACATGAAACGATCCACTCAAATAATGTGATTCAAATATCAAAACTAACTAATATAGAAGCTAAAAAAGAGATAGTGAATCGTATTGTAGAAAAGATGAGCAATTTTAATTGCTTCTTTTGGTCACTTTCGTGTCTGGGTTCTTTCTGCTAGTTTGCAGCGCATTCTTGTGTTCAATCACGTTAGGTAATGGGTCAGATGTAGAGGTGTTGCTACCATCGTAAGGGGAAACTCATCACGTCACAGACTCCCGGTACATTTAAAATTTCCATGCCATTAAATTTTTTGGATGCGTTTTCGAGCAGCACACTGTGGTGGTCTATATCAGTGGAACCCTCTTTCGAAAAATAAAATAAAAACTTGTGAGGCAAATTCCCCTTTTGTTCTGTTGATTTCCCTTATGGCTACTCATTGGGAGGCAATTTAGCGCGCGGTATCGAGAATACGGCGGCGTATCTAAACTGAATCTACTAGGAACTCTCTAATGTGGTAGAATCTGGCAGTGGATTGGACATGCTGCACTGAATCAGATACATCCCAGGAACTCTCCATGGAAGAAGATAGGAGGAAAGCTCACTTCAATGGGGCGATACGTGCGCTTTTTGGTTTATTATTTTCAATAATGAACCTTTGGAATCGACCAAGAAAAATTTTTTTTTAACACCCCCTCAAAATTTGATGGTTTACGTTTCAAGGTACGTAGAATCCAAAAATCGAATAAAAATTTGGCCGTCCGTCCGCCGTACGCGGCACTTTTGCCACTTAGCATTGACCGATTTTGATGAAATTTGGTATGTAGGCTCCATTTGGGGTCTAGTTGTGCCCCGAAGATTTTGGTTGATTTAGGTTTGGACTTCTAAGGGTTCCAAAATCAATTTTGAAATTATGAAAACGCTCTAACTCAAAAAATTTCGATATAAAGGTATTGTTTTTCCTTCAATTTAAGATTCTATAGAATTTTTAGAGACCACGCGGAGCCCTGTAGGACAAACCGTTCGCTCGCTACGAGAGTTTAAGTGTTTTACGTACGATAAATCAGAAACACGAGTGTGAATCGCAAAAGAGGCCTAATCTCCTTTCAAATTATAGCTGACCGAAATACGATCGATGTTTTCCTTCAAGTTGGATGGTTGGTGGATTTGCAGACGAGTGATCTATAGAAAAATAATAAACCATTGTGTAATAATTTGCAGCATTTTCGTTTATCGCGACAGTAGTGTTCTCTTTAGGTGGCGAACAGAGTTGAGAAGTACTATTCACGGTCACTAGAGCTCGTAACGCTTCCCCTCCCCCCAGCCCTGATAACGGTTACTCCAACGTACTTTTCAGATGTGTTTCTCATTGCTAACGTATGTTTGCTCGTCTTTCAGTTTGATAGTGGTTCGTCTCTTGAAGTTTAATTTTCTCCTCTTTCTGTTCATCTACAGTGGTTCGTCTCTAGTTTGCTTTTCACTTATTCAAAACATGAAATAGTGTTGGTAGATGTCGATTCCGATAACTTGAGACAATCAGTAGGTACCTACGCCTCAGCATAAATGCAGTGATAAGAGTGGTGCAGATGATAGATGATGATATTGTAGTCTAACTACAGTCCCTGGATATAATTTTTTGTAGGAATTTAGTTAGTTGTTATATTGAAAAGTTGTTGTGTTTTTGATATGGAAAAGAAATTACACTTATCATATTTCTTGCCAATCAGTGGTTTTCTCGCACAATATTTTTGTTTTTCATTTTATGGTAGATTTGTACATACCTGCCATTACTTCGTTTCTCCTCTTATCTTATTTCTATTACAATTACGATAGTTATAGAGTACTCCACAAGTAATATTGATCAAGTGCAATTTTAAGAAACCCGCGGGAATGAGCAGGAGGGACGAAGCTACGCTCTAGTGACTGAGTGGTATAATATCGGAGGACTGTTTTTCTTCGCCACCTAAAGGTTGCGCTGAAAGTGGGGGGGGGGGGATTTTTCGTCACGTTTTTCATCGTTGACTGAGCTTTCCTCCTATCATCTTCCATGAACTCTCTATGAGGTGATGGGTTCATAAGAGGCAGACTGTACCTTTCCACAACTTCGTTGCCATCGACCCATGTGTGTCCAGAACACTCACTGAATCAAATTTCAGCTAATCAAATGCGATTTTTCTTTTAGTTTCTTCGATTAGAGTTTTATGTTTGTAATTTGTGGTTCCTCGGCTACCAATAACCGATTTTCGTAATGAAAGCACCCACAACTCTCGGATAACGATGTTCTACTTGTAGTTCCTGCAGTTGGTTTTACAGTTGGATCCTCCTTGAGAGAAGTTCAATACCACAACTGTATTGTAAAGCTGTGTAATCCCAGACCTAACGTTACAATCACCATTGCAATTGAATTGTTGGCCTCTCCTTATTACTTTCTTGTACTGTCAATCATTGAACACCTTGTGCCTCTATGAATGTATTATTCGTGATTTCAGGATGCACAAGAAGCTGCCTTCCGATCTGGTACTGTTGCCTACAAAGACAGGTTATTCAAACTTCAGTAAAATATTTCAATTCCCTGGTTTCACAGTTGTAAAGGTACTATAATTTAGTAGATGCATACCTATCTATGTTCACTATGTAAATAAACATTTTTCTGTTACTCACCTAATGACAAATTTCTCTCAAATTTTCAAACTTGTGGAAGAACTAGCCAAGTACTGTAAGATATGGAAAGGACATAGGGATATGTTGTCATGACTCCATTTGCGCCTGCTTTTGGTAACAGTGATGATCAAGCCAAGTAGAGGGGTGGTACTTATTTCATACATTCTGGGAGGAACTTGCTGAAGTTCGTTTGAATTCTTCACTTCCTTTCTATTCGAACAACCAATCATTCTTTTACAAGTGAGGAGAGTGGGGCTTAACTAAGTTTTTCATATACGATGTCTTCTGACAGGATTCAAAACCCCTAACGCCATCTTTTGGGATGCTAGTAAGTTAACACTTTCCACGCAGGTCCCAAAACGGCGATTTCATCACCAACGCGGATCCCAAACAGGGTGGTCTTGCCGACCTACAGGTAGGCAATTTTTCGCCGCTCTACTGCCATCTGTTTCTTCTTAGTTGAACCGGTTGGTAATTTTTTTCAACAGGATTTCTCCATGTGATTTCGTTTAGTCATACCCGTTCTCTACTAGGTTGCATTTCGTTTCCAGTTAGCATGATTGCAATGGTTGCAATTTCGCCCGAAATTAGTAGTTCATACAACGCATAGAAAGCGCTGTTTCTCACTCAAAGCACTGGTTTTCACTCAAACAATGGTTTTTCTCACTCTTTCTTGAATCGATACAACTATGAAATTGATACAGACCAACAGACTCGAAACGATTATAAGAAATAAATACGATATTTACATTTGTCACAAGTTTTTGGTTGCCTGTATTATTTACCTAATTCTCCTGAATTTTAGAACATTCTTATTTGAATAATTTTCGGAAAGTGATTTCATTTACTTCTAGACAATTAGTTGAAACAGGAGTGGAAGGGAGGTTCCTGGAAAGGCGCGATGTGAAAAGAAAGATGGGGAAAAAACGCTGCAAATCATTGCTCAAAGGTTTATTATTTTCTGTATAGATCACCCTTCTGTATAGATCACTGGTTCTCCATCAATAGCACCTACCACCATCTGTATTCTCCCTTGACCTTCCCTCTCAAATTTCAGCTTCCTGCGTTCAATAGGATTGAAAATGGCTTCGGAGCTCACTCAGCTGATCAGTGATCTGAGGAGTGAAGAAGATCTCCTCGAATGCTGGAGACGCCTGGAAGAGCACTTCCATTCAATAGGAGTAAAAATGGTTTTGGAGCTCACTCAGCTGATCAGTGATCTGAAGAGTGAAGAAGATCTCCTCGAATGCTGGAGACGCCTGGAAGAGCACTTCCATTCAATAGGAGTAAAAATGGCTTTGGAGCTCACTCAGCTGATCAGTGATCTGAAGAGTGAAGAAGATCTCTTCGAATGCTGGAGACGCCTGGAAGAGCACTTCCGTTCAATAGGATTGAAAATGGCTTCGGAGCTCACTCAGCTGATCAGTGATCTGAAGAGTGAAGAAGCCTTTGAGCAATGATTTGCAGCGTTTTTTACCCACCAACATTTTGCTTCCTCACTACCGAAGGTAGGGAAGCTTTGTATTCGTGAAAGAAGTGAAAAAAAAAAAATGTCCTCCAAAATCAAAATTTCCACTTGCTTTTTGCGTTTTAGAGCTTTCTGAACAATTTTGGTTCCGTGTCTGTCTGTCTATCGGTCTATCGGTTTGACAGCCCGAATGGGATGTCAAACACCCGAAACAGCCTCGCATGTGCTCCAGATTTGCCCAGCCATGGTAAGACCCAGGTGTGCCCGTCACAATTCTGCCCTGAACCTACTGGAAGCCTACGCTCGCCGTAAAGGATGGCCAGTATGGCTAGAGCCACACTTTAACCTGGAACAGCGAGGTTATCGTCCAGACCTCTTGGTGGTAACACCAAGAGGAGCCTTCATTATTGATGTCTCAGTGGTCTCTGGCTCCGGCCAGAGATCACTCGCAGACATCAATGCTTCCAAAATTCGAAAATATGAAGTTGACGCATTACTAGATGCTGCAGCAGCACTTGCAAACATTCAGCGAAACCAACTAAAGGTGATTGGAGCAACGATCACCTGGAGAGGGATATGGCATGGCAAGTCAGCGAAGGATCTGATTCGGGCTGGTTACCCACTGTTTATCCTGGAGTGGATGACCACCCGAGTCCTAACAGGAGGATCATTCATCTGGTCTAAATTCAGGGCTACGGCCACACGACGGCGTGCCACGGCTCGAGCAAGTGGGCTCCGTGGGACTTGGAGCTGAACTCGAACCCCATTGGGAGGAGAAGTGTCGACTGATGGCATAGCCAGAAGAGGCACAATCCTCCCTCCATCATTTGTGGGATAAGGTGATTCTACCTTGTCCCTCACCCCAATGTCCGAGGTCGGATCTCGGACCCTGATACCAAGCAGCCAGATGGACATGACTGCTGAGTGCTGAAAGTGCTGATACGATACTGTGATGTAAATATTTATGTACAATACCATCAATTGTAGCGGTGAAGTATTTTTTCCAAATATAAATTGTTAATGAAAGAAGTGAAAAAAAAAAATGTCCTCCAAAATCAAAATTTCCACTTGCTTTTTGCGTTTTAGAGCTTTCTGAACAATTTTGGTTCCGTGTCTGTCTGTCTATCGGTCTGTCTGTGGTCAATCCTTGTCCCGGGCAAAACTATACTAACCTGTGGTCCGATTTTGATGAAATTTTCAGGGATTGTGCGGGTTAGGTCCTAGACGGTCCCCTATCAATTTCAGCACCTTCGGACCAATAGGAGCGAGTGCGCATGCGCAAACGTGAATTTCCTGGAACCTCGGTTTCTCGGTTTCTAATGAACCGATTTTGCTCAAATTTGGAGGTTAGTTAGGGACTAACTTCTAAGAGACACCCTTTAAGTTTCAATCAAATTGCTCAAGCAATAGCCGCTGTGCATGCGCGAACTTTAAGTTTATTGTTACAACCAAAACTCCGCAACTATTCAACCAATTTCGATGAAATTTTCAGGGATTGTGTGGGTTAGGTCCTAGACGGTGGACCGCTAAATAAAGAATCATAATTTTTTCGCCAACTGATTCTATACGTCCATGTTACAATGAGTGAGGAAGCTATACTGCCCACCCAACTTGGCAGACGTTTTTTTTTACCTACCAACTTTTTTTCACCTACCAGCTAAGTACTACCTACCACACCATACTGGCTTCACACCTTCACAATCAACTTTATTAGAAAGAACTAAACGCTTCACACTCGATTGGAAAAATTGAAAGCTTCATATGGCAATTTGATTACTGGTTACACAGAAGGCAAAACTGTATACAAATCGAAGAAATGAACAGCGATCGCATTTTAGTCCGATAAAATTTGAATGGAGATTAGACCTCTTTTGCTATTCACACTCATGATTCTGTTTCATCGAAGGAAAACCTTCAAGTACTCGTAGGGACCGAACGGTTTGTCCTACAGAGCTCCGGGTGGTCTCAAAAATTTTTAAAAATTCAATACTATTTAAAATTGGTGAAAAAACGATACCTTTATTTCGAGAGTTTTCAAGCTAGGGCACTCTTGAAAATTTCAACCCTTAGAAGTGACCTACATCAACCAAAAGCTTCGCGGCACAACTAGACCCCAAATGGAGCCCATATACCGAATTTGAACCAAATCGGTCCAGTGTTGCTAAGAAAAGTGCCGCGTACGGGGGACGGCGGACGGACGGAAATTTTTTTATTCGATTTTCGTATTCTACGTACCTTGAAACGTAAAACATAAAATTTTGAGGGGGGGTTAAAAATTTTTTTTTCTTGCTCGATTCCAAAGGCTTATTATTGAAAATAATAAACCAAAAAGAAATGCAGAGTTTGGTGATTGAATCCATACAAAATCATACAGATAGTTCCATCAATAATCAATGACGATACGTAAATTCAAAGTAAGTACCTATACAATATCACCGAAATTTTGAGTGGTTCATTAAAAAATAAATAAAATGAACAAACGACTGTTCCATTTCCACTTGATTTAAATAAATAAGTACGATATTTACATTTTTCACATGTTTTTGGTTGCTTGTATGATTTGCCTAATTCTCCTGAATTTTAGAACATTCTTATTTGAATTATTTTCGGAAAGTGATTTTATTTACTTCTAGACAATTTACACTCGCAATGACATGAAAACTTTAAAGTTCCCGCAGCCATCTCAGTGCGAGTATTGCAGATTGCATAACCTGAGCCAACTGAGAACGCGGGGTGCCTACCGGTAGGCAATTTTTTAAAAACATCGATTTCTGCTTGTGTTCAATGTAAAAAGTCGACAAAATAGTCTAGAATCGATTTTAGAGCATCTAAACTTGATATATCTATCGAAACGTCAGCCGCTCAGGGGGTGGGATTTTGTTTGCCTTCTGGTAGGCAATCCGCGTGGAACGTGTTAATGCTTGCACCCCTGCTGTCTCTGTGAACCACAGGAACAATTTGGTGGCATGTATTTGAGTGGGTACTCTTGTTATATTCGCCTGTTTTCAAGTGAAGGTAAGTGGTCTCTTTTTGTTTCTAAGGATCTTCATTTGAAGCATATATCTAATGGCATTTTCACGAAGTAGGCAAAATAGGGTCATAGCAGAAATTCTTGTCAATTTGGGCAGTGGGCTCATTTGAGTGGAGAAATTAGCTCACACAATGGGTTAGCGGGGTTCGAGCTGAAAATGAGCCCCACTGTTGAGGAAATGTTTTTCTTTTCAAATTTATTTGGTCACAGCAAGGTGTAAAATGCTACATTTTCGACACCTATTTTATGTAAACGTTGAATTTCCAAATTTTAATGTTTGCTTTTGGGAAGTTTGGGTTTGATTTATTGAATTACATGTTTGTTCAAATTATTTAACTCCCATTCCCCCAAAATGAGGAAATATTTCAATTTTTGGTTTTACAATTGTTTTACGCAGGAAGTCCAATTACCCCAAATGTGGGAAATGGGCTCGAACGGGCATGAATATTATGCTTCCTTCGCTCGTTAGGATATTGTTGGTAAAATTTATTGATCTGCTTACCTATTACTATTTTTGGAAAATCTATTACCTATTAAAAAAATTACCAAGTGGGAGTGGCACGTAACTTTCTCGAACTGAGAAGGCTCATTGGGAGAAAGAACAAACCGCAGAGTAAATACAAATATTTTATTTATTATGAAAGAAAGCTACAGAAAATACGATACATTTTTAACTTACCTACATATTTTTCTTTTTTTTTACAGAAGTTTTCAATGATATTTTAATACTAAAGAGAGCTCATAGATAGATCTACAGATTGGTTGAGTAGGTACCGGAAGTATCACAGGAGTAGCTAATAATAGTAATAACTTATTGTGGTTTACAAGTAAAACATGCAAAATGAGTTCTAGCTGAGATAAGTAATTTTTAATTCAAAAACAGTAAGTATAAGCAAGTATTAGGTGTTGGTATAAGTGTTATTGTAAGTACCCAAGTATTAAGTTTTTCTATTAATTTTTTTAGTGATTAATTCAATCTTAACACTTGCACATAGAAACTGAATTCATTCAAAATAAGAAGTACACATTTATACACAAATCACAATAAACACGAGAGAAAATTCGGCTTCTGGCTGAGTTTCTTAAACCATGCTTCAGCAGCCTAGGAAATACCTTCGAAAGTAGGGCCTATAGTATTTCCCCGCTAACAAGGAGGGAGCATCCCTCCCTCTAACAGAACGGTCGCAGGCACTATAATTTCTCGTATTATAATGACTACGAAATTTTAAGTTATAAAGAAATGTTAACACGAAACAATAATACGAGAAATTAAGGTTTATATAAGAAATTATGGAAATTATGTATGGTCCGGCGACCATAATAATATGCTAAAATAAACTGCTCGGCGACCACTCTGTTGGACGGAGGATGCTCCTGGTTATCGGGGAAATGGCTAAGATCATTTAAATAACGTTACCTATCTTATATTGAGAAAGGAGGGAATGACGCTTGGATCGTTTAATTTGGCGAAGAATGAAATGACGGGTTCTAAATCGAGGAGATTCACATCAGGGCAGGAGTAGAGGATGTCCTTCACCTCGGCGGCATCTTGGGTTCCCCCGTCGGCTGAAAAACATAATAGAATCAAATAATTTTTAGGAATAAAGATTCCTAGATTCCTTCCAACTAGCTACCAACTACATAGCACTACAGGCCGATGTGGCCCTTGGCTTCCCGAACTACCTTCCGCCTGAGACCTCCGCAATCCCACCACCTGGAGGTCCCTCATGACATCATCAAGTCAGCGACTCCGAGGACGACCTCTTCGTCTTCTAGTTTCCATCCTAGCTCGCAGCTTCATTCTCAGGCAGGCCTCCATTGGCATGCGGTCGACATGTCCCAGCCATTGCATGCGCCCAGCTTTGATGAATCGGACTATGTCTTCATGTTTTAATAATTCATCAATTTCTGCATTCTGTCTCGCTCTCCACCCTTGGCCCTCCCTGACCGCTCCATAGATCCTTCTTATAATCCTTCTCTCAAATATCCGCAGTCTAGCCACACCCTCAGCCCGCATGGTCCAAGCCTCTGATCCATAACAAACCACAGGCCGCACTAGGGTTTTTGAAGAGTTTTATATTGGCATAAAATGCTCGGCTGCCTAGATTCCTTAAAGGACGTTAATTGAGTGCTGGTTCTCTGGATTCCTCACTAACAGGAGATCCAATGGTCAGCTGTTGCTTGATGCCTCAAAATAGGCAACTATGATTAGGTAGGCTCTGCTACTCCGAGGCGAGAAGGTGTCCCAACATGAACCGAATCAGTCGTCATCAGCAAGTGCAACCAGACCCTTCGTGCATCGCCAGTCACCTCAATCTTGAGTTCAGAGAAGTGTGCTTACCGCCTCCAACTACAGGTCAGTGCCACCAAACATACCTCGTGTCGACCAACCCCCCTTACTGTTCCAATTCAATGGCTTAGGGGCAAGCAATGGAACCCAACCCCATCGACCATATTTCCCCCCTCTGGTGATAGGATGTCAATACGCTGGAGGTGTTTGTGCACCTCAAATGCAACAAAACAATTCCTCTTGACCCATTTTTCGATTCGGAAAAAAAGTGGAAAACTTGTTAAATGTCTTTAAGGAAACATAACTCGCCAAGATTCCCATCTGTAGCAGTTCTACGAACTGATCCGCAAAAGATGCTTGTGGAGGCTACACAACGCTCCTAGACCTTGCTGCCTAACGAGTGAGCTCCCCACAATATTAAATATTTTGCGGTTCCCTTGTTACCCAAAATCAAGGGGGGTCAGCTGTGTCCATGGTCGCTGTGGCACGCGTCCTTTAGCGGCAATTCTTGGACCAGCTAGAGGTTGTGTGTTCGAGTCTCGCCACAGGGGCGTGTTTTCGTGAGCTCGGAAGTCACTTTCCTGCCTAACGAGTGAGCTCCCGACAATATTAAATATTTTGCAGTTACCCTTGTTACCCAAAATTAATGGGGGTCAGCTGTGTCCATGGTCGCTGTGGCACACGTCCTTTAGCGGCGATTCTTGGACCAGCTAGAGGTTGTGTGTTCGAGTCTCGCCACGGGGGCGTGTTTTCGTGAGCTCGGCAGTCACCTTGCTGCCTAACGAGTGAGTTCCCCCCAATATTAAATATTTTGCGGTTTCCCTTGTAACCCAAAATCAAGGGGGGTCAGCTGTGTCCATGGTCGCTGTGGCACGCGTCCTTTAGCGGCGATTCTTGGACCAGCTAGAGGTTGTGTGTTCGAGTCTCGCCACAGGGGCGTGTTTTTGTGAGCTCGGCAGTCACCTTGCTGCCTAACGAGTGAGCTCCCCACAATATTAAATATTTTGCGGTTTCCCTTGTTACCCAAAATCAGGGGGGTCAGCTGTGTCCATGGTCTCTGTGGCACGCGTCCTTTGGCGGCGATTCTTGGACCAGCTAGAGGTTGTGTGTTCGAGTCTCGCCACGGGGGCGTGCTTTCGTGAGCTCGGCAGTCACTTTGCTGCCTTACGAGTGAGCTCCCCACAATATTAAATTTTCAATTTCATTTCAGACCTATATAAGATTAAAGAGTCATTCTACATGAACCACACTCGGATTTGTCTTTGAACCAAACCCAATTTATATCTACATATTTTAGTTACCTCATTGATCACTTTAAATTACATTTAAATCTTCGGGTAGAATATGAATCGGTTATTCCAGCAGAATATTCACGTTCAATTCTTGTAAGCACAATCACAATTCTGAAGTTTGGAAACTTCTAAATTTCCAATTTAAGAAAATCTGCCGTGTGGATCTAATAAATTAATTTTTCCACGCTAAACTGCGCAGATATCACAAAAACTTCCTGTTTTAATAACCTCTCCAAAGATATAATAAAAATTGAAAAAAAATTGTAATAGAATCAGGGGAAAAATGTGAACGTGGAAAAACGTGAATTTTTCAAAAACAAAATCTAAGTTCTGGCGGGGTTTGTTTAACAAAATTTACATTTTTCCGCATCCATATATAAGTGCAAAACCTGGGGAGCTGTAACTAGTTTTTCTTTTCTTCAACTTGCATCAGCTATACACAGTCTTTACATGTTGTATCCTCACCTTTGAGAATTGCTCGGGACATGACAGCATTCCAGCAACTTTTCAAGACATCAACTTCAACGCTGGCCGTGGGGATGTCAACTAGAGCGTCTTTCAATTCGTTCATCTTGCAAACATAGGAAGGAATAGTAGGTATTATCACAACTTAGTTGGAGTTCTTGACCGTATGTCTCCGACATCAATTTGCAGGTTCTTGAGAAACGGGCCAGGGGGAATAATGGATGTCTTTAGGCCAACGTTTCGTACAATTTATTAAATCTTCAGGGAAAAAACTGGAGTGAAGGTGGTCACAGTAAGGTTCCATGGTTTGAGTGATGGTCACCATCCTCAATCTTCAAAGTGGGATAGATGGCTAGTGGCAAGTAAGTAATCAATTATGGTTCATCCTATTATTCCCTATTATTAACTTATCATTCCCCCTGACCTATTCTCAAGAACCTGAAAATTGATGGTATTAACCTTTTCGCGCCCGGATTTTCGAGAGCCTACTGTCCCTCACAGCCCGCCCGCCGGCAGCCCCTTCTGTCCCACAGTACCGCATTATTTTGGCAACTCGGTGGTTCGTCCGAAGTTGTTTCCTTGCATTATTTTATTGTATTTTTTTTCGCGTGATACTTTCTGTTATGAATTCATGAGAATTATTGAGATTATTTGCATTATTTATTGATTTACTGGCCAGTTAAACATAATGGAAATAATGAAATTAATCTAGAATAATTATGATACCTCATGACTCGCTCCAATTTCTATCAAATTCATTCAATATAATTTATTATAATTTCAATATTATTTTTGGTTTTCCACTTTCATTCTGTTTAGGAAAATTCCTATAATTTGATAACTTTTTATAGTGGGGAAAACCAAAAGTTGGAAGAGGGACATATCATTTTTGCGAATATTCCCGAGCAGAGTTCAAATGGGCGGTGAAATATCTGAAAAGCGGCAATATCTTTGACAGGCCTACCGCCAAAAATACCAAAATAAAATTAGAAGGGTTGAAAAAAACAAAAACAAGACAGTGACCAAATCGGCGAAAATCAAAGAGAACCAACTGTTTGAGGTGCCGCTGCATCAGAACTTACCTACTGGATCAAGGATAAACTACCGACCAAAAAACGCCGACAAACAATGATATTAGAGAAAAAAAAACACTTAAACTGTTCAAGGTACACATACACTGTTCTGTGAATGGAATATCATGAGGTTTGTAATGGACATTACACCCTGGAAGATCGTAGTTACACGGCGAAAGAGCTCAAGTGCCAGAACGGCTATTATCGGCGGCGGGCAGCTACGGAAAGGCCGAGCCGCCCGATATTTGACGTTGGCGGGCAGCTACGGAAAGTACAGCCGCCCGATATATGCCGTTGGCGGGCAGGAAAGGGTTAATAACTAGGCGGTATCTGTAAAGGAAGTGGCAACTCCCGCTAGGCGCGCTGGTGGTAAAAGCAGTTTCTCGTACGTCCAATAGAGTGCTCTGATTTAGAGATGGGTCGCTCATTAAAGATCCGGCTCTTTCAGAAGAGCGAGTGAACCACGGGTCAGCAAAAATGAACCGCGGCTCTTCGGATCTTTTGAGCTCAGTGCTGGTAGTGTTCGGTGAAGATCGGTTCTTCAAAAGAGCGAGTGAACTGCGGATCAGTAAAAATGACAAATAAATCGCAGTTCTTCGATCTTCGGATCTCTTGAGATCCAGTAAAATAAATGAACGGCTGCTCTTCGATCTTCGGTTTTTTCGAGATCGGCAGTGTTCGGGAAAACTAGGACCTCCTTTTCGTCAGCTCACTGTTGCCAACCCGTACAATAATTCCGAGGGAAAATACGATGTAAGTCGATCAAACAATAAAATTTTGCGGAATTGTATCGTACCACCACATGCATTATTGTATTTTTGGTCGTAAACTTTACCGTATTTTTCCAGTGTTTTCTGTGACCCACTTTCTGATTCTTTCCGTTGTTTTTTCTCCCTGTTTAATTTTTACATCATGATTTTTTGTGAGGAGCTTTCTGATACAAGTTCGAGAGGCAAGCAAAAGCACATCCTTATGTTACCATTATTATCAATATTGAAGCTTACGTACTTATTGGTTCGTTTATTCTCTTTCAACTTGGTTACCTTAATTTCCTTTGTTGAATACCATGATATAACATCAAAATGTTATACCTACTAAGAAATTTCTTTTTAAATTGTGGTTTGTCATTAGAGGCATAAAAAATGCAGATTTCATAAAAGTAAATATTTTACCAAAGAACTGTATTTTTAAGTCTTACTTATTCATTGCTTTAATCTTGTTCATCTACTGTTTTTCGTTGATTTTTTGAAGGATTTGTTGAGCATCTTTATTGAACAACAGCGCTTTTTGGGTTATTATTTTCAATAATGAACCATTAGAATCGAGCAACAGAGAAATTATTCCCTCTCACCCTCAAAATTTCGTGGTTTAGGATTCAAGGTAGTGTAGAATCCAATAATCGAATAAACATTTCCGGGCAGAACTAAAATAAACCGTTGTGTAACAATTTGTAGCGTTTTTTATCGTATTTTCATCTCTACAATAAATACGAGCTCAAAGAGCCAAAAAGAGCCACTGATCCGTCGAAAAGATCCGGATCTTTTGAATGAGCGGAGCGCTCAGAACCGTTCTTCTTGGTGAACCGTTTTGCCCATCTCTACTCTGATTAAAATAACCTTCGCGTGATCGCATTGTCTACAATTAAAATCGAGATGAAAATTTACAATTAAAAATAGAGATGAAAATTTACAATTAAAATTGCGATGAAAAACTTTGAACGAGTATTTTGCATCCTTAGCAACCAAATCATAGCCCACTCTATTAGACGCACGGGCTACTACTTACTTTGACAACCAGCGCGCTTAGTGGGAGTTGCCACTTCCTTTACAGATACCACCTAGTGTATTATTACGGTCGTACATACACATTACAGTAGACTGACCCAAAGATGAAGCGATTGTACAAATAATAAAGAGGTACAAAGGCTTAGTAATTATTAGTTATAGACACTATCGTATTGTGACCTACCATGTCAAGTTGCTTCATCAGATTGAGGACTTTCGAGATCATTTTGGGGTCCTTAACAGCGTAAGCTCGGCACATCTTGAGAGCCAATAGGACAGCAGGAGGATGTTTATAATGGAGGATACTGTCCAAAATGGCTTCTTTGCGCTGAGAATGGAAACCACTGACAGTGTAGACCAACCCGAATTTTTCGAGTTCGTTCAAAAAGTCCAGCACTTGGAGGTAATTCCTGCAATATTTTAGAATTAGAGTAATATTTACGATTATGAAATGTGAAAGGTTCTTCATAAAATGTGACCGTCGATGGGAAAAGGGACCTTAAGTTAGATTTTGTGAAAATGGAGTTATTGGTATTTTCGAATAGTAGAAGAGTAGCTGAACACGATGGTGTTTTCAAAATTTTTCTACGATTTTTTTTCAAAAAGTTATGAGTTTTCGAAGTTTGAGTTTTGAAAAACACAGTTTCGAGAAAACAAGCCTCAAAGTTTACCAACATTTTTCAAGTGTTCAAATGTGAATATTCGCCGTTCTAACAGGAATTTTGAGTCAATTTTTTTTTCATCCATTAGGTACTCATTCACAACCAATATCTGAACATTTTCTACGATTTTTTTTCAAAAAGTTATGAGTTTTTGAAGTTTGAGTTTCGAAAAACACAGTTTTGAGAAAACAAGCCTCAAAGTTTACCAACATTTTTCAAGTGTTCAAATGTGAATATTCGCCGTTCTAACAGGAATTTTGAGCCAGTTTTTTTTTTCATCCATTAGGTACTCATTCACAACCAATATCTGAACATTTTTGGGCCATTAGTCTTGCGATCGGTTGGCAGTGACGCAGGTTCATCCCCACTTACTTACCTCTTCCTAGCAGAAATTTCGTACCTATCAGTTTATTTCTCTCAAGTTCTAAATTAAACAAGCAAAAATCGTTATCTGGCCAAATCATAGAAAAACAAGAGATAATATCTCTTGGAAACTGTTGGAAACACTGCTTTGGGAAAAGGGACCTTAAGTTATCCCCTCTTCCGCTCCATATGAATTATGGAGCGGGGGGGTGGTTAACTTAAGGTCCCTTTTGTTGAGATTGAACTTCTCTCGATTTTTTCCATTTTTCGATTATTTAATCGATATAACCTTGCAAACGGCCTGTATCTCCATAAAGAGGGATAGTTGCTGCATCAGAATCGATCAAAACCCAAAAATCGATTTTTTTGGCATTTTTTCTTAAAACTGCTCTCCTGAACATTTTGCCATTTTAACTTAAGGTCCCTTTTCCCATGGACGGTCACAAATAAAGGCACATAGGAAGCAATAAAAAATGCTTCAAACGTAGTAAAAAAGAGGAACATAGAACAACATGCCTTTCCAGCAAGTGGATTTCCGTGGAAGGTAATTTCCGATAATTTGTTGTATTGATGGCATCACTTCAAACATGAGTCAGAAATATTAGTAAAAATTGCACGTCATAATACTACTAACCTGATAGTTCTGATATCTCTAGCGGTGATGGTTTCCAGCTGTTGCTCCGTTGTGATGGCCATGAGGATCCTCAGAGCTCGCAAACGGACGCCGTGCGATTTGCTGGTGTCGTCTTGGTTTCTAGGGAAGGCTTGTCCCACCAAGTATTTCTCTATTTCTGATGAATTTTTATTCCCCAACAGCATGTAGCAAGCTCTTTAAAAATATAAGGAAGCGTCAATTCACAACTCGGAGAGACATGAAGCTAGCAATTCACTTCAAAAGTGAATACCTACTAAATTTCTATCAGGGAAATCGAGAAAAAATAATCTAGGTAAACTTATTAAATATTTTCCAAGAAATTGAGTTCCCAAAACTAGACAATACAGCCTACCTTGTGATGTTGTCTTCGTCACTCTCATCAGAGCAGTGTAAACTGCTATCATTAAGCGTAGCTTGAAGAGCAGCTTCTGGGTGCAACCATTGGGTCAGTAGTTCTAATATGATTTTGACAGGGTCCAGTTCGTGGAGCGCTATGATTTTTTCAACCGCTTGGTTGATGTCTGGAATTTGAGGTAATACGTATAACACTAAGCAAAGAACAAACGAAACATTACGCTAGAGATTCCAACAAAATATCTGAACTTCACTTGAGCCAGGAGCACCAAATGCTAGGAAAAGTAGGACCTTAATAAGTGAGCAGCCACAAACATGAGCAAAAAGTCTTACAGTTGTAGTAGTTCATGGTTAAACTCCTCTATTCGTGTTAACCTCCGTGACAACAAAATTAACATGGAACCTTAACCCATAACGCGACACCACCTATCTCACTCACCAAGATGATACCAGTGATTATGTCAGACTAGAGGTGTGTCAGTACAGCTGTACTGGGACTGTGGAACCGAGTATCAACTTGTAACAGTTCCATGCAGTGACAAAACCTCAGCCCTAACTGGTCCAGTTCCACGGACTGATAAGATACCATGGAATGGCTCTGGACCAGGAAGGGATCTTATGAACTGGTAAGGATGGAACTTGTCTCCAGGTCAGTTCCATGTACCAGGAAGTGCCCTTGCCGATTCCATGGTTTGATAAGATATCATGGAGAATAGCTCTGGATTGGGAAGGGATTTGGACTAGTAAGCATGGATCTTGTCTTCAGTTCAGTTCTATGTAGCTGGAAGAACCCTTACCATTTCCATGGACTGAGAATATAGTAGTATCGTGGAATGGCTCTGGACCAGGAAGGGATCTTCTGGAATGGTTAGCATGGAAGTTGTCTCCAGTATTATTATTCTTGTTATGTTATTGAACTGCTTAAAATTATTCTTTCCTTGAAATGTTTGGTCAGTATCATTTATAATAGATTGTCTCTTTTGTAACACTTGTTCGAATACCTTCCTTTTGTATTGCAAGTTGAGATTATAAGCATGGAAGAAGCAAGATAGGGATTTGACTGCCTTCTTCCATGTCATGAGAGTAGGATGTGACCGCCCTCGGTAGGCAGTACTGGTAATGGAACTGTACCAGTAATTTGGAACAGTTACAACTTTGTCACTGTAACCGTTGGAACCAATCCAGGGAAAAACCTGTACTGACACACCCCTGTGTCAGACTCACTAGGTTACAGGAGATTGTCATTTACCAACCCATGTGAAAATTGCTAGGGATGAGACCAGCTGGAACAGAACGGACAGCAGACGAGATCAAATAGCGAAGTTCGGCACACCTTGTCAGTTTGCTCGCTATTTGGCAAACCATGAACACCTTGACAATGAGATTTGGTGAGCTTGGCGCCCGTCTCAGATATGGCGAATGTCGTAGATGAATGTTTGTGCTTTGAAAGATAAAATAGATAAAGACGAGAAAGATTGTGGATGGTATCTGTTCTGTCAGTGTGTCTGTCATGAAATGGGGTATTTCAGTCAATTTTTTAAAATTCTTTTTTCAAAAGAGTATGGCTCAGGAATAACGGTAATCGGGTCTGTTCGTCGAGAAAATGTTTTTAAAAAATCAGAGAAGCTAAGGAAAGTTGAAGATTTGAATGGTGTGACGTAGCTAGCCAACTGTCTTTGAAAAAATTATCCATGCACAGAGAAGAGATGAAACCCTTGGAGGACCTCTTGGATACTACAAAATACTACTCACACACACGCGTGGCATAGTGTGTGTGCATTTATGGCGGCCCGCCTTTTTTTCAAAAGTGTGATCTCTTTAATTAATTTTTCTACCACATGTTATAGTAGCATTGGGCTTAAAGTTGGAGTATATAGGTTTTCAAGGGTGATGAATCCAAATTTGAGGTCAAAAACCTAAATTTCAGACCCACAGTAATACCCCATTCTTGCCACAGCCATAACTTACACATTCCTCATCTGATTTCGATTAAATTTTCAGGAATTGTATATTATACAATTAAACTTATTAAGTTGATGTGTAGATGGTCCCCCATGAAAATCATCAGTCCCGGACTGATAGTAGCCGCTGAGCATGCGCAAACGTGAACAGCCATAACTTACATTTCTCATCCAATTTCGATGAAATTCTCAGGAATTGTGTGAGTTGATGTGTGGATGGTCCCCTATGAAAACCATCACCCTTGAACTAATAGTAGCCGCTGTGCATGCGCAAACGAGAAATCCTTGCCACAACCATACCTTCCACATTTCCCATCCGATTTCGATGAAATTTTCATGGATTGCGCTGGTTTGTGTGGAGATAGTACCCTATGAAAATCATCACCCCCGGACTGATAGTAGCCGCTGCGCATGCGCAAACGTGAAATCCTTGTAACAACCAAACTTCTACACTTCCCTACAATATTCGGAGGTTGGTTTTACATACAATTGGGTAATGGATACGAGGAAGCTATGTGCAACACCCACTTAGCAGACATTTTTAGGCATAGAACACACCTGTTGTTCAATTTTGTAAGGGAGCCGTGTGGCAAATTTTAAAACATCATCCAAATGTACTTCGAGGTTTTTGAATACTTCTTGTCTAGGGTAAAGCCAAGCAGAACAAGAAATTAAGAAAAGCTGTCCCACCAAAACTGATGATAGACTATACTGCAAAACCCGAGCACCTAGGTAGGTGAATGCGTGAGGCGTTAGTAAGTTCGCCTATAAGTGAACACTCGTTCCCTTTGATGTGGCCAAAAAACAGACAAGAAGCGGAGCATCGAATGTTTGGTAATCAGCGAATACGAACAGGCAAATACCCTCACACACTACGAGGAGTTAGGCGAGCACATGCTCGGAGTTCAGCTTGGTGTTGCCAGCTGTACTCCATTCAAGCTCAGTGTAGCCAAACTCGCACTCTGAAAATTCCCTAAAAGTTGTTTGAAGCTAACAATTTAAATAAGTAAAACACAGCTATTTTAATAGAATGGCATTTTTGTAGTCACACTAGTAATTTAAAGCTGAGTCACTGAAATTTGGTGATACTTGTCAAATGTCTATCCACATGACAAACGCCACAAACCGACTTACTTGAAGTATTGTTTTTTATGTGATCAATGACAGCTGGGTCGTTATATAACACCGTGATAAGCCGAGTTGGCTCCTTAGCCCAACTCAGGTATTCAGGTTTCCCAAGACCACTTGCGTGCAACACGTGTTGGGTTGAAATCGTGAAGTATTTCTTTTCAGCCTGTAAAAATAAGGAAAATATAATTGACAATGTTGATTCCTCAGGATAAAAAAGAGCTAGACGAGGTTTTCGTAATAAACTATATTGAACAAAGACGGATGAACTAAGATAATTTTTGACCATCACGTTTACAGTTGTTGGAGCAAAAAGCAACATGGCGGTCATTGGGTTTGAGGGAGGTTACCCAACGATTTGTTATGGCTGTGGCCACATAGATGGATCGTCTACACCAAAAGATCCAATTGTTCACTACCTTTTATGGGTACCGCCGCGCATCATGCCTCCCTCTCCTGTACCCCCTTAATGTTAGGGCTCTGGCACATGCCTCAGCACAGGAGTAGAGCGGTTAGGGAGCAGGTACAAATTCTCTGCTTCCGGGCCTGTTACCTGGTCGGGCTTCCGGGGATAGCAGTAATGCCGTAAAAGGCTTATTACTCATCTCAATTACCAGTACCTCGGGCGAGGGGAGCCCCAGGCTACCGATGGTTTCGACCTCAGTCAAAGCATCACCTGTCGGCCCCTCAGTTGAGGTTGGATTCGTGGTGGTCGTGGTTGAGCAAACCCTACTTCATGGGCTTGTACCAAGAAGGCTATAAGGGGAGAGATGGCCTCCTCAGGGGCTAGCCCCCTGAAGATGTCTCTTGGCATGTGAGTTCTGTTATGAACTTGGGTACCAACCTGTCTAGTTGGTAGAACCTTAGCTAGAAGGTTCGGCCTAACCTGTGGTGTTAATACAAATAGGTACCTAGAGGAGCTGATAGTTATGACTAGCTCCCCTGGGGCTCCCGAGTGGTGAGTTCCTTCCACTACCTCGATCACCCTCCGAGGGTTTTCGGGTTTCATCTATCTGCTTGCAGATGGAGGGGGTAGTAAAATCCTGTTTGGATCGGCTCTCCTTAAAACCTAATAGTGGTTATTTGTTCACTACCTTAACTGCTTATTATTATAATTTCGGTTGATCTCAAGCTGGCTAATCATCATGGAATGCAATTCCCTAATAGTTGCATTAATAGAACTAATTTAGCCCAGGGTGGGCTTGGCCACCTAGTGGCAGACCTTGGAACTGACTGCATAGCCGTCGTTGTTAGAACTAACTTTGGTCTCCTGCCTAATCTAGGTCGGAAGTCCAAACAGACAACTCAAAATAGGATTGATTGATGAAGCTGTGATACTTCCATGATGAATGGAAAATATGCAGACCTTTGCAAATTTACTGGCAGCTTCGTCACTTCTGACATTTCTGCGCCCTTCGTCGGCCTTGATGTAACATTGCTGCGCTGCAAAAACCTGATCAATACCTGAAACATAATATTATTCATCAATAAACAATATTAGTAGTTAGTGTTTTACGACAATATTCGTCGACGAAGGGGTGCTGCTACCCTCTCCCCCAACTTCTCTTTGTTCAACCCCAGAGTCTCATGCCAGAACGCTGATTTCGTTGGAACAATTCACGTTCAAACACGAATTTTTCCCTCAAATACAATTGTAATTTTGCTTCCGAGTCTACCAAGGTAGCGGAAGCTATGTTTTCACTTTTCAAGGTTGAAAAAAATTTCTCCAAAACCGAAATTTTCACTCGCGTTTTACGTTTCAGAACTTTCTGAACAATTTTGGTTCCGTGTCTGTCTGTCTGTCATGAAATCCTTGTAACCGGCATAACTATACGAAGTTATTGTCTGATTTCGATGAAATTTTCAGGGATTGTGGGGGATGGCGTTAGACGGTCCCCTATGAAAATCATCAACCCCGGACTGATACTAGCCGCTGCACATGCGCAAACGTTAATTCCTTGCAACAGCCATAACTTCCACATATTTCATCCGGTTTCGATGAAATTTTCTTTAGGGATTATGCGGATTAGGTTGTAGATGGTCACCTACGAAAACCCCACGGACCATAAAAAAATATGGTTTGACGTCAGAATGAAATATAACGCTCTTTCCAAGGGTGATGAATGAAAAACTGTACAAATTATGCTTATAACAACTAACATGCGCAGTGGCTTTCGATGATCCAATAACATTTTACAGTGGATCATCCAGATCCTACTCCCAACATACCCCGTAAATGTAATCGATTTTGCTGCTATCAATCAATGATGAATTTCTTTAGGAACCAATTCACACCCCAATCCGTACAATCCCATAAAATGTCATCAAAATTGTTATGACCCACATATCAATCTATAATTAGTTCTTAAATAAAGAAACTAACAGGAGGATCCCTGAGTGAGTCATCACCCACTGGGGGAGACGAGGTACGGGGGATACGCCAACATGCGTCACCCTTCCACCTCTCTCTCTCCCGAGTAAACGACATGAGTATATAAGCCCACTCAGGGATGCTCCCTTATGCCAATCTAGTCCAGTCAACCAACTTCTTCATTTCGCTCTCAAACCTTCTCCTCGAATAAGGATCTCCTCGAAGTACTAGGCTTCATAGGTAAATATCCCGTCTTCCCGTCGGTAGGTTTCTCTGAAACGCCGGGCTGATGGGCTAGCCGCAATCCTCAGTACTCCGCATGCCAGTGTGGTTATGAACCGCCGATGCGACAGTACTGCATGCTAGGATAGGGACTTCTCTCTCTTCGTTGAGTAGGGGTTAAAGGAAAGTCAAACGCCGCAGCGAGAAGGTCATCTCCTTCACTCGCCGATACGCAAACATACCAAAAATCGACCTGAAGTGTCTAAAGTTTTGTAGCTACAAGGATTTGCGATCACTCAGACCAACTGATACACCCACACACGAAACACAAATTTTTCAAGAAGGTCTGAACATGAAATACGAGAGGAAATTTTTTTCATCATTGAAAAGCTTCCATTTGTTTCGACCTAGATGGAGTCAAGCAATATGATGTTATAATTTTGAATGCACACAGCGATCTTACCAGGAGGCATAAGATTGTTGACGACGTAGTAAAGCACTGCTACAGTCATTTCTATGTCTGAAATCTCATTGACGCACATCATTATTTTGTCCAACAGGTCTCTTTTGCAATGGTGAAGGTTCCATACGTTGCTTCCAACAGGCAAAGGAGGTTCTGTCGTTTTCTACAACGAAAACATTCGCAGAACAGACATAAATTGCACAAACGACTTATATTGCACCACGCAAATTAACTCTTAGAGGTGAAATAAACCAACTCACCAAATTCCTTATAGCCCAAGAGCATAAGTAGTCTTTGTTGATTGCGGTATTGAATATGAATGAGGGCGCCGTCAGCCATTGCACGTAATTATCTAAACTTATTTCGAAAGCTGCAACAAATCAGTTGCATTAAAATGAATAAATAGATCTCAAAGTGGAAGAAAAGTCGAAAATAAAACGACGTGAACTGAATTTAATAATAGGTTAGAGTTTTTCCGAGCAGGTAGATGAGGAAATCTTCAAGATCCAGTTGTTAGCGATTATTGTAAGACACCAGAAGGAGACTGCACTGCCTGATTATATGGGATTCAATCCGCCCTAGAATTCCACCTCCTTTCCCACGATGGAACTCAGCCTACAACCACCATATCATCCAAAAATCAATGGGTTGGAGGAACCAGTTCCACGAATCTTGACATCCAATCTACCAGTTCCTCAGGGGTCAAGAGTGTAGCTACGTTCAGCTGACCCTCAAAGCCAGGACACTGAATGCAAACTAGGGATCTCACCAAATTCCATTCTTTATTGGTACTTGAGGAACAGACTGGCCAGTGAGAAACAGTACTCTTATCACTGTCATCCAGCTAGCCAATGTTGCAGCATTTGTTCACATTCCAAGTTCACCACATTACTTTGAGCCCCCTCTTTTCAGCTGCTAAGAGGTGAAATGATATATGTATATCATTCCTGTAACAACCAATACACCAGGCTGTGATACTGTTCCAGTAACTAGCATGATTGCTGCAGCTATACCGTACAGTGGCGCCTCCTCCAGGCAAACATAGCAAACACTGTTTGCCTTACTACAAATATGCAAAATAAATAAATTAAGTTTTGTTGAGATTCTCCTATATTTCCATTTTTTGTAAGTAATATTTAGCTGATTTTTAAACTTTTATAATATTTAGGGACTATTTCATTATTATCAAGGAAGTTAGATTAAATAGGAGAATGGAATAAGAAAGTACGTATTTTGCCTTGGATACTAACCCGCAACACACCAGAGACTTGGAGAGGTCGGTAATGTAGATGATTGCGGATGATACGCGGTGCCTGGCGATCAAGGCAAGCAGTTCAAACAAATGAATTTTTTGGGACTGTTTAGAGTGAGAGGCGACGATCGGCGGGGTGGCGGGGGGTCAGCGCGGTATCAAGTATTGCTATCAGGGGCGTCGCGTGATAATGTTCGTCAGGCAAACAGCTAGGCTGCAAATTATTACACAAAGGTTCATTTTTTTCTGTATTGATCACGTCCCAGCAAAGAACTCAGCTTTGCTATTGTCACCGCCTACCAACCATGTTTTACCTTCACAATCAAGTTGATTTGGAAGAATTAAACGCTTAAAGCTTGGTTCACATAGGTGCGTAATGTCCGTAATCCGTAGTGCGTAATTGGATGCTATTGGCTGGAGCCAATTGAGGGGGAGGGAGCAATCTTTGCGGACGAAGACTTTTGGAGCGGAGTGTATCGTTTTGAAAAATTAGATATTTTACGCATTACGGATGAACTTCGATAAATTTCGGCAAACTTCGTGAAAGCTCTCGTCGTCTGTTCATCGTTCAGCTGTTCATCGTTGACTCGTCTCGTTTTTGGTTTATTGACCAAACAAGCCAATTCCCGATTCCGGATTCCGTGTTGTTATTTGCTTTTCATTTTCGTTTTTGCATTGTGCTTTGCTGGATTTGAATTTAAGTGATTTTAATGAGAGCCTCATTGATCTCGTCCGATCAAATTATGTCAATAAATCCTCAGAAATCAAATCATTCTCCAATAACCGCATGAAAAGAGTCTGCGTATTATGTGGAAATATGATTGATTCAACTTCCGAAAACTTATTTTTCAATTTATTCAACTTCTGAAAACCTGGGTTAAAATATATTTTTGAGAGAATTTGGTCGTTTTGAACATTGCGATTCTTCACAACAATTCAATAACATTATTTTTTACATCAAAGGTACTTACCTCGTTTTCCGAAATGGGCATACCAAGAGTTGGACATTAGGTAACTAATTTATTAGCCAGTTAATTTTTCAACTAATAGCTAAATTAGCTTATAGCTTTTTTTAAATATCTAAAAGATAAATTTAGCCATTAGCTGTCGAGGAACAGCTAAATCACCGCAGTAAATCTGTTAGCTATAAGTTTTCGACTAATAGCTAATTTAGCTAGAAATTTTAGCTGTTCCTCGACAGCTAATAGCTAAATATTTAGCTGTTAGCTTTAGCTAACTCGTAGCTAATTTAGCTGTAGCTTTTAGCTGTTAACTATAGCTAATTTTTGCCCAACACTGGGTATACCATTCACCGGGCGTACAAGTAGGCAAATCACCAAGAAGACGATGAAAATAATTTTTTTCGAAGTTAATAATTAATAAGAAATTATTCGATCGATGAACAGGGCGAAACAGCAAAACAGCTGAATGCGGGAAAAAAGGCGAGCGGGAAAACAATCCTGCGCAGAACCTACTGCGCGCTTCTGCGTAATCGCGTAATCATTTGGCCATGTGAACGCTCTTTTACGCATTACGGACTTTACGGATGACGGACCACCCCCACTTCTCTTTTTGCGCATTACGGATTACGGACATTACGCACCTATGTGAACCCAGCTTAACACTCCACTGGAAGAAGTAAAGAATTCCTTCGTTTAGAAATTTGATTACTAGTTGCTAAGGAAGCATAACCGAGTACATCCCCAAGAAACGATCGGCGAACACGCCTCTTTTGCGATTCATACTCGTTTTTCTGATTTATCGTAAGTCCAACCCTTAAGTTCTCGTGGGGAGCGAACAGTTTGTCCTACAAAGCTATGAGTAGTCTCATTCGATTCTAAAAATTCAATGGTACAATCTTAAATTTGTGAAAAAACAATACCTTCATATCGAGAGTTTTCGAGAGAGGGTGCCTTTGGAAGTTTCAGCCCTTCCGTTTCACCGTTTAGAAGTGACTTACATCAACCAAAAGCACAACTAGGCCCCAAATGGAGCCCACATACCAAATTTCATCAAAATCGGTCCATGATAATTTAGGAAAGATCCGTGGACGGACGGATTTTTTTATACATTCGATTTTCAAAATCTCACGTAGGTACCTACTTACTTACCACAAACGTAAACCATCAAATTTGAGGGTAGTCAAACTTTTTTCTTGAAAATAATTAACCAAAAAGGGAGACTCTGAATTTAGACCTAATAAGATGTGAAACCTTCATTCTACAATGTTTTGCAATTATTTCCTAGTGTCTATCAACAAGAAAAACGATTAGGTACAGTGAAATACAGTAAAATTGGGAACGGGACACCAGTCAACGTCAAACAGCTGCTATTTGCGGCGGCGAAAAAACGAACTGCTTTCCTTCCTTGAGATAATGTGGGTGGATGGATATGTTATGTCTTCATGCGTGGGCTAATTAGTATCCATCGCTCATCTTCCAAGTTTCTCTGCATTCAAGGTCACGAAACAGTTTTCTGACTGTTTGCCATGGTGGTAGTGGGGGTATAGCAATACTTGATACCGCGCTGACCCCCCCGCCGACCCGCCGATCGTCGCCTCTCACTCTAAACAGTCCCGAAAAATTCATTTGTTTGAACTGCTTGCCTTGATCGCCAGGCACCGCTTATCATCTGCAATCATCTACATTACCGACCTCTCCAAGTCTGTGGTGTGTTGCGGGTTAGTATCCAGGGCAAAATACGTACCTACTTCCTTATTCCATTCTCCTATTTAATCTAACTTCCTTGATAATAATGAAATAGTCCCTAAATATTATAAAAGTTTTCCAAAATTAGCTATATATTACTTACAAAAAATGGAAATATAGGAGAATCTCAACAAAAATTTATTTATTTATTTTGCCTATTTGTAGTAAGGCAAACAGTGTTTGCTATGTTTGCCTGGAGGAGGCGCCACTGATTGCTATACCCCCACTACCACCATGGCAAACAGTCAGAAAACTGTTTCATGACCTTGAATGCAGAGAAACTTGGAAGATGAGCGATGGATACTAATTAGCCCACGCATGAAGACATAACATATCCATCCACCCACATTATCTCAAGGAAGGAAAGCAGTTTGTTTTTTCGCCGCCGCAAATAGCAGCTGTTTGACGTTGACTGGTGTCCCGTTCCCAATTTTACTGTATTTCACTGTACCTAATTGTTTTTCTTGTTGATAGACACTAGGAAATAATTGCAAAACATTGTAGAAAGAAGGTTTCACATCTTATTAGGTCTAAATTCAGAGTCTCCCTTTTTGGTTAATTATTTTCAAGAAAAAAGTTTGACTACCCTCAAATTTCATGGTTTACGTTACGTTTGTGGTAGGTGAGTACGTGTAGATTTTGAAAATCGAATGTATAAAAAAAATCCGTCCGTCCGCGGATTTTTCCTAACTTATCATGGACCGATTTTGATGAAATTTGGTATGTGGGCTCCATTTGGGGTCTAGTTGTGCTTTTGGTTGATGTAAGTCACTTCTAAGTGGTGAAACGGAAGGGCTGAAACTTCCAAAGGCACCCTCTCTCGAAAACTCTCGATATGAAGGTATTGTTTTTTCACAAATTTAAGATTGTACCATTGAATTTTTAGAATCGAATGAGACTACTCATAGCTTTGTAGGACAAACTGTTCGCTCCCTACGAGAACTTAAGGGTTGGACTTACGATAAATCAGAAAAACGAGTATGAATCGCAAAAGAGGCGTGATCGCCTTTCAAATTTTAGTTAACCAAAATGCGTTCGCCGATCGTTTCTTTGGGATGTACTCGGTTTTGCTTCCTTAGCAACTAGTAATCAAATTTCTAAACGAAGGAATTCTTTATTTCTTCCAGTGGAGTGTGAAGCGTTTAATTCTTCCAAATAAACTTGATTGTGAAGGTATAATATGGTTGGTGACAATAGCAAAGCTGAGTTCTTTGCTGGGACGTGATCAATACAGAAAAAAATGAACCTTTGTGTAATAATTTGCAGCCTAGCTGTATGCCTGACGAATATTATCACGCGACGCCCCTGATACCGTAGCATACTCTACTAAACAGGTACTAGTATGTGTTGACAGTTCCAGCTGAAGGTCACCATTTTATCCCACGTTTGCCGATGTTGCAGTGTTTTTTACGCTCCAGCTTCACCCCCTGTCTTGTGAGTCTTTGAATCAATACTGCTCTGATACTGTTCTACATATAAGCACTCACAAGTGCAACTCTCCTCTGAACTGCAGCCCTGCCTTTCCGATAATTAGCCACATTTGATGCATCCGCCCATACTTCAGCACCACACAGCAAAATGGAGTGATCTACTGATATCCCAACCTTCGCTTGCCTAGGATGTGGCCCTTTTGTGTTTGCCATACACTGACTGAGGGCTGAGGTAATCCTTCATCTAAAGCCTTCCTGATTTGCACCCAGAAGGTAAACTCTGTATCCAGCATGATCCCACGATACTCTAATGCTGGTTTTGTCTCTACGACCGCGTCTAACTTCCGTATTGACAGGATGGTGGGAATACGCTCCCGAATGAAAACCTCCCATGTTTCTCCCTTATGGTGACTCTATACTGTTCTGGTCATTATTACTTCAGCTATATCGCCCTCAAATCCCACTAGATGGATATCTGTTGACAGTTCTAGCTGAAAAATATCTTCCACGTTCTTGAATACATAGAAAATCATATCAATAACGTCATCATTTCACCAAAGAATTTCACAGTCTAGTGAAAACTCTCTGTTTTCTTGGTAAAAATAGACGTAATATAAAACTATTAAATTGTCGTCACAGGGTTTCCAAAGGCGCTCAACACGTTACGAGAGGCGCCAATGTCAATGGAGACTCCAGTGTACAGGGCGCGATTTGTATGAAAACTACTGTAATGTCATACATCTCTATTCAGTAGTTCTCCAATAAAGTGACGCGTAGGAAAACCCCAAGCAGGCATGAGTCATCACCAACACGGGTGGGGCGAGGAAGGGAAAGAACACATCACTTGACGTCAGCTTTTTTCCACTCTCCCCTCACCATACGAACTTGAGTATATAAGCCACACTGAGGGGTCTTCCGACGTACCTCGTCTATCCGACTTATCATTTCTTGTCTTACCTACAGCCCAGTTCTTCCGAGGACACGGTTTGCCCCATAAAAAGGCGCCGAACCTCTAAATCCCCTTAGGGACCTCTTCAGAACAGTAGGCCTGACTAGGTAAATGTTCCGCCTCCCGCCAGTGAGTCTGTTATCAGACGCCGAGGTTGTCAGATAGATTTTGACGCACTCGTCCTTAGGGTCGGCCGCGAGGCGCCGCAGAAGGAGTGCTGAAGCCCTAGGCTTTTAGGGATCAATCTCTCCATTGAGTAGGATTCAGGCTAGGAACAATTCAGCACATCGAGAGGACCATCGCCCTCACTCGACAACACACAGAACACAACAACTACTCTTACCGAGAACACATTAATAATTTAGGAGACTCGAAGAGCCGTAGCCTAATAGTATCCAAAATCATGGAAACTCACGCATCATGGCAACTGGGAATGGACAACTTCTATAAGGTAGCCGATAGTGAGCAATTTCAGGAAGCTCGTTATCACCAGGGTTGCTCGTGAACCACTCAGTAGATTCCTCATCTTGAACAGGACTGGAAAAAAATCCATATCATTGGTACAGTACAGAAGATATGTTCGTATTACCTCTTGTTTAGCCATTTTTCCAATTGTAAGGAATGGGGGGTGCACCTGATTTTTAAAATAATTTTTAATCGAAAGTAGACTTCATCCTGAGAATTTTGACACTAGCCGTTCTCTTTTTGGATTAGTAGTTATTTTTTAAAATGATTTTTCAAAGTATGAATGTTTATGTCGTCACGCGCCCCTCCCGTTTGGGCGGGACCCCCCAGCCCACTGTCGACCTCACACCATTTAAACGGTCATAACTCCCTTGAATTACACTCAAAAATTAAAAATAAGGATACCGTTGGAAGGAGCGTAAAATGTCTCAATAGATGAGCCGTCGACCAGTCGAGAAAAACAAAAGGCTACAGTGGCATTTTTACCTCAAACTTAAGAAATAGTCAATTTCTGTCTTTTTTTGTGAAAATAATGATTTTTTTCCTCATTAAAACAAGGTGTTTGCCAGAAGGGCTCAAAAGCCTAAAAACTGCTCCATTTCATTTCCAACGGTCACCCAATTTTTAGTTTCACTGTGGAATTTGACGGAAAAAATGGTGTTTCAATGCGAAAAAATGCACGTTTTTTAGCATTTGAGGGAGAAAATAGTGTTTCAATTTTTGCAATGAAACACCATTTTCTCCCTTAAATTCCACAGTAAAACTAAAAATTGGGTGACCGTTGGAAAGCTGATGAAATGGAGCAGCTTTTAGGCTTTTGAGTCCCTCTGGCAAACACCTTGTTTTAATGAGGAAAAATCATCATTTTCAAAAAAAAAAAAAAAAAAAACAGAAATTGAATATTTTTTCAAGTTTGAGGTAAAAATACTACTCTAGCCTTTGGTTTTTCTCGACTGGTCAACGGCTCATCTATTGAGAAATTTTACGCTTTTTCCAACGGTATACTTATTTTTAATTTTTGATTGTAATTTAAGGGAGTTATGACCGTTTAAATGGTGTAAGGTCGAAAACACGAAAAAAATCTCAAAAGTAAAAAAAGTCGGATTTTAAGGGGGTTAAAAGAAAATTGCTAAGAGACATTTTTTGTTGCAAATTAGTTGTAGAAATCACTCCCGAAGTTTGGTTGATAACTTATGGGACACCCTGTATATTATTCGGAGAGGTGTTTCCACTAGCTCTCAACTCTACAAAGTCATTTTCTAGAAAATAAACATCATAGCAACAGCTGTAACGTGAAAACTTACCCAATCCTAGTGTAACTTTGCAAGAAAGTAAGAGCTTGTAAGTAGGGTGCGAACTTTTTCTCACATGAGCCGATTGAAGATAATTTTGCTGTTTCCAGAATCAGCTCGAATACTTCGTAGTGGTAAGTGTTTATCTATAAAACCAGAGAAAGAGAACTAATTACTACGAATCATTTTTGTCTAAAGTATGTTTTCTTAACAGAAATCAGCGATATTGGGTATTCTGGAGGAAAATCCGTAGATTTGAGATCCATCTTTTTATACCTGGTCCCAAAACTCTTTCTTCAGAAGCATCTTTATAAGTTCCTCTGGTTTATGAAAACTCGAAACGATGCTCTGACATTTCAACTTCAGAAGGTGAGTGTTGTTCTCGAAAATTATCTCTGCAACAATACAACAAGAGTGGTTGACACAATAAAATAATATTTTTCTCCAATTAAGAGGAGGCATGTTGTGGGTTGAACGCCATGCATGGCCAAAGGCAATAACGGGGGATTTATTAATTTACCTTTCTTTCCACTAGAATTTTTGAAGATTCTGTAGGCGGGCTTCCATGAAAGCAGAGAATGTTTGATGTAGAGGATGTAGCAGCCTTGCACATCCAGGCCCATGTCTTTGCAGTAGCTTTCAAGTACTTTCAGTTCTATGTCGTTCACAGCTATCAGACGTGTGAGGAATTTCATTCGCTCTTCGACTGTGTCCGCTAAAGCCTCTAAAAAATGATACAAAGTATTTATTAAACTGTAGTTTCCTTTAAAAGATCTAATAATGTCTAATATCGTTCAATCAAGTTTATTCATACTAGTGGGGAATTTGCCTCAATTTTAGATTCTGGAATTTCAAGTCAAATTCTATAATAGGGCCTAGAATAACGTTTTACACCATGAGTACCCAAGGAAAAAAATTGCCATAGAAGAAAATGCCAAACAAGCGAAGCCTCTGACAAAAAAACACCGCGAAAATTGAGGGATATAGTTCACGTCACAAATTTCCATCTTCCTTAAATTCTCTAAATTGTTTGGATGCTTTTTTGAGCAGCACACTATGGTTTTCTTCCATATCAGTGAACCCTCTTTCGAAAAAATAAAAAAATCGTCTGCCAAGTGGGTGTGGCACATAGTTTCCTCGTACCCATAAACCGATTATACAGATGATCCGATGCATAGTAGTTAATCTCAAACCACCAATCTCTAAGCACCTTTCACTATCCTCATAGGGGACCATCTACACGCTAATCTGGACAATCCTAGAAAATTTCATCAAATTCGGATGAAAAATGTAAGTGAGTAGATGTATGTGATTGGATCAAAAAAATGCTTAGCCTTGGCTGGGATTCGAATCCAGGACCCCTGGGGGACAATTTTATGCGCTACCTCTGAGCTATTGAGGCCTAGTGATGCAGTGAATAGGATTTGAGATTCTCACAGGGGATCATCCCTCTACGAAGAACCATTCTCTATGATTTCCATAGGGGACCATCTAAACACTACTCAGTAACATCCCTGGAAATTTCATCGAAATCGAGTAGAAAATGTGGAAGTTATTGCCGTTACAAGGAAATTCACGTTTGCGCATGCGCAGCGACTACTATCAGTCCGGGGGTGATGATCTTCATAGGGGACTGTCTACAGCCTAATCTGCATAATCACTGAAAATTTCATCGAAATCGGATGGAAAATGTGGAAGTTAAGGCCGTTACAAAGAAAATCAGGCTTGCGCATGCGCAGTGGCTACTATCCGTCCGAAGGTGATAATTTTCATAGGGGACCATGAAAATACTAATCCGTAACATCCCTGACAATGTCATCGAAATCGGATGGAAAATGTGGAAGTTATGGCCGTTACAAGGAAATTCACGTTTGCGCATGCGCAGTGGCTATATCAGTCCGGGGGTGATGATTTTCATAGGGGACCGTCTACACACCAACCCGCACAATCCCTGAAAATGCCATACAAATCGGACAATAACTTCGTATAGTTATGCGCGTTACAAGGAATTCATGACAGACGCACAGACACGGAACCAAAATTGTTCAGAAAGGTCTAAAACGAAAAACGCGAGTGACAATTTTGATTTTGGAGAACTTTACTTTTTTTTCGTCCTTGAAAAGTGAAAACAAAGCTTCCGCTACCTTGGTAGACTCGGAAGCAAAATGTGAGGCAAATTCCCCATTGAGTCTGCTCATAAAGTTTTCCTAAATTTAATGTTATAGAATCACTTCAAAGTGATTATTTCGTATTTTACGTGATTTCAATATTTTCTGTTGGACAAGAGAAATTAAAACATTTACAAGATGAGTCGTTCAAAAAAGCGGGGCTCTCTGGTTGGTGGAAGCTCACCTGGTGGAGTAGGCTGGAACTGTTCAAATGTGGAATTTGGGACAGAGACTTCAAAGTTACTTTGATGACGTGGAAACCTCACCGTCAAAATTTCAAACAATCCGCTATTCAAACATCGTTTATAACACTCATAAAATTTGTTTCGTCGCCTTGAGTAATGCTTCCAAGTCAGAGAATTTCGATTAATATAATTTATGGTTGTTAACATGGAACATGTTATAGCCCTAGGGTAACTACCTGAAAAAAAGTTACGCTGGAGGGGGATGCGGGACAGCAATGCACCTTTTTGACACTCCGGTTTTTGAGCCACGAAGCGCCGAGCTTTTCAATGAATTTTAGATATGTTGCTAGGGATAATATAACTTTTGTATTATACCTACTTATGACTAAAGGTTCTGCACTAAATTTGGATAAAACATGTTCCATGTTTTAATAATTTACACTGTAGGCTTCAAGTAGATAGCATCTGGCCGGAGGTTTTATTTCAATAGTTATTTTTCATGAGGGGACCCGTATTCCAAACTTATTAGGAATGTTGAAGCAACAGAGTTTTTGCTGCCAAAATTTGACGGGATCTGTTAGGAGGAGACTAGCACGAGCAACCGAGGATGCTATCCAGTTGAAGGAGTAAACCCGTTAACTATAGACGGGAGGGGGGGGGGGGAAGGGGCCTCTAGAAACGGGTGACTGTCTGGGGAAACCTTTCATCGTCCCCTGCTGTTGGCGGGAGGCAAATTCACGTTCAAACTCCTAGCTGTGTGAAGAGGTTCCAGGGGGGGGGGGGGCCCTATATATAGAGAGTTCTATATTAGAGAGTTTTTGCACGCCACTACTGCCCCAGTAGTGGCGTGCAAAAACTCTCTAATATATTGCAACGTGCCTCCAGAGTGACGGAATTTTTGCCAATGTGTTTCCCGGGAAATGTCGGAAAAATTCACTGATTGAGGAGTTATAGGACTACTAGAAGTGAAGTAATTTAAATGTTGGATCGCTGAGGAAAGATGCTCTAGTTTTTTGAGTCAACTGTGATCTCCCTCAGCAACTACTTAGCGTTTTTCAAATAAAGAGCAAATGGTTGAATAAAATTAAAAATATTTATAGAATACTTTGAACTGCGAACCAATGAGTTATACTGATGAAATATCGTTATGAAGAGATACTTGAGTGTGTCAAAGGTGAGTGCTGAGAGGATCTGGACGGGGCATTACTCATCAATTCTAAATTACTTTGTTTCTCACTTCCATTGAGATACAATCTGGTATAACATCTCAGACGGTTGTAAATTATTCACCTTTATAGGGTATACCATGACGATAAGCTCTTAAACTCCACGTGCTCACTTTGTACAGTTGAGAGAAATACCTTGACGTATCGTTAAGGCTTGCATCGTTCGATATAGCTGCTTGATGCAAAGCACAGTACTCGTTGACAACAAGGCTCATGTTTTTGGAAAATTTCATGTCACGTTTGTGCCTGAGGAAGTAGATCAGTAAGAGTGAAATTGGATCAAATTACACAATAATTATACTACAAAATGGACAAACTTTACCTGTCTCCAAAAACAGAGATTTGATCTAGAGATAATTAAACTTGTCTTATTTTTAAGAAAACAATACATTTATAATCACTGATTAAAAATTCGCACAAAATATCACAGATTGCGGGAGATTAGTGATACAGTAACTTGTTGTATCGTCTTACTTGGCGACGTATTGCAGCCAAGGGAGAATCTGATCAGGTTGAAAATTCTGAAGTAAGGATAGAGCGAGACGAAGATCAGGTGTTCTTGGATCGGAGAATATGCTCATGAGAACGTTTCTGCAGATCACTGTGGTGCTTTGTTTGATTTCTTTCAGCAGAGTTGGTTCCTAAATTCATTAAAACTTGTCATCAGAGGGAAAATAGCTGCAGCCTAAAAACCGAAGTGATCAGGAGGAAGTAAGATCAGCTGTGGGAGCATAGCTGTACACACACTCCTCCCAGGGTAGCTAAATAATATTTCGAGGAAATCAGATGACCTGCAATTTTATATCTACCTCCGACAATTTCAAGTGCACTATTAATAGACATACTAGTATACCTAAACATGTGTCCGTGCAATGTACTGATAACTGTCTACTACTAAATACTGATTAAGGTTTTACCAATGTGACGATTCTTGCAAGCATAAGAGTGACTTCTTGTATTCTGGTGAGGGATATTAAATCTTTGGGCAGTTCTTGGCACCATCTCTGAAAATTGAAAAGGAACGATCCATGAAAAGGACAATGGACAGGTTCAGTATATAAACATGACACAATGATTCGAAAATGGAGATGCATTATTGATTCGTCGCTAATATAGTGATGAGAGAGCATCATGTCTCCACCAGAAGCGCTCCATTCGTTCAAGTATTGTTGTGGCGGGAGGATATTCCAATAAAACTTGCGATAAATTCACGCTGTATTCGCTACAATGGACAAGCTGCCTTCTTTCTTCCTTTGACCGATTTACGAAATTATCCATGAGAAAATATGGTATGTTTTCATTTAAAAACCATTTTTATAGACACAATTTAAGAATACAAGTTAAGGATTCAGTATTTCAATCACGGGGTGAGACAGAGATTGTGGGATCTGAAGAGAAAACCCCAAGGCTATACTGGGATTGTCTAAACTTCCTGGAGTCTGCGGCTCGGGGCAATGCGCTGAGTTTGTTCTGGGGTCGACTTTGAAGAAACTGTTAGCCTTGTCAAACATGGTCCATTCTTTTGGCTCTGAACCCAGCTAGGGGTTATCAAGAGCTTCACTGCTCTACGGGTTCTGGAATGGAAAGCTAACGAAAGAGTTGCACAATGGAGCAACATTCCAAAGCAGAAGCAAGCCAAGTAGATGACCACCATTTCCAGGAAAAGATTGCTCTACGGGTTCTGGAAAGGAAGGCTAACGAAAGAGTTGCACATTGGAGCAATACTCCAAAGCAGAAGCAAGCCAAGTAGATGATCACCATTTCCAGGAAAAGATTGCTCTACGGGTTATGGAAAGGAAGGCTAACGAAAGAGTTGCACATTGGAGCAATACTCCAAAGGAGAAGCAAGCCAAGTAGATGATCACCATTTCCAGGAAAAGATTGCTCTACGGGTTCTGGAAAGGAAGGCTAACGAAAGAGTTGCACATTGGAGCAATACTCCAAAGGAGAAGCAAGCCAAGTAGATGATCACCATTTCCAGGCAAATAGCAAAAGATCACCTGTTATTGATAGTAATATCTTTGCACGTTACTGAGGTCTCCTTAATAGAGGTCGATATCGTTTTAACCCCGAAGAAATCATCTTAACAAAATGGGCAAGTTTAGGTCGGGTGAATGGCGATTCAGCTGCACTAAGAGTCGAGACAGAAGAATACATACTCTGAGTGCTCTGCTGCAGCATCACTATTAGATAGAAAAGATTGCTCTACGGGTTCTGGAAAGGAAGGCTAACGAAAGAGTTGCACATTGGAGCAATACTCCAAAGCAGAAGCAAGCCAAGTAGATGATCACCATTTCCAGGAAAAGATTGCTCTACGGGTTCTGGAAAGGAAGGCTAACGAAAGAGTTGCACATTGGAGCAATACTCCAAAGCAGAAGCAAGCCAAGTAGATGATCACCATTTCCAGGAAAAGATTGCTCTACGGGTTCTGGAAAGGAAGGCTAACGAAAGAGTTGCACATTGGAGCAATACTCCAAAGGAGAAGCAAGCCAAGTAGATGATCACCATTCCCAGGAAAAGATTGCTCTACGGGTTCTAGAAAGGAAGGCTAACGAAAGAGTTGCATATTGGAGCAATACTCCAAAGGGGAAGCAAGCCAAGTAGATGATCACCATTTCCAGGCAAATAGCAAAAGATCACCTGTTATTGATAGTAATGTCTTTGCACTTTGAGGTCTCCTTAATAGAGGTCGATATCGTTTTAACCCCGAAGAAATCATCTTAACAAAATGGGCAAGTTTAGGTCGGGTGAATGGCGATTCAGCTGCACTAAGAGTCGAGAAAGAAGAATACATACTCTGAGTGCTTTGCTGCAGCATCACTATTAGATAGAAAAGATTGCTCTACGGGTTCTGGGAAGGAAGGCTAACGAAAGAGTTGCACATTGGAGCAATACTCCAAAGCAGAAGCAAGCCAAGTAGATGATCACCATTCCCAGGAAAAGATTGCTCTACGGGTTCTGGAAAGGAAGGCTAACGAAAGAGTTGCACATTGGAGCAATACTCCAAAGGAGAAGCAAGCCAAGTAGATGATCACCATTTCCAGGCAAATAGCAAAAGATCACCTGTTATTGATAGTAATATCTTTGCACTTTGAGGTCTCCTTAATAGAGGTCGATATCGTTTTAACCTCGAAGAAATCATCTTAACAAAATGGGCAAGTTTAGGTCGGGTGAATGGCGATTCAGCTGCACTAAGAGTCGAGACAGAAGAATACATACTCTGAGTGCTCTGCTGCAGCATCACTATTAGATAGAAAATATTGCTCTACGGGTTCTGGGAAGGAAGGCTAACGAAAGAGTTGCACATTGGAGCAATACTCCAAAGCAGAAGCAAGCCAAGTAGATGATCACCATTCCCAGGAAAAGATTGCTCTACGGGTTCTGGAAAGGAAGGCTAACGAAAGAGTTGCACATTGGAGCAATACTCCAAAGGAGAAGCAAGCCAAGTAGATGATCACCATTTCCAGGCAAATAGCAAAAGATTGTTGTAACATCTTTGCACTTTACTGAGGTCTCCTTAATAGAGGTCGATATCGTTCTAATCCCGAAGAAATCATCTTAACAAAATGGGCAAGTTAGGTCGGGTGAATGGCGATTCAGCTGCGCTAGGTGTCGAGACAGCAGAATACATACTCCGAGTGCTCTGCTGCAGCATCACTATTAGATTCCGACATTTTTGTAAGGGAACCCTTGCCCCGGCCGACATTGCTCGGGAAACGCACGTAAACCCCTTCGATTTGCATAAGAAAAGATCTTAAAACGGGTACTTAAACTTCGACACAATAGATCAGCCCAGTCCGTGAGAAGCGAATTACAAACACACTCATGATTTGGTAACTACGTGCTAAATTCATAGGAGCTGCAGGTTAAGTACTCAAAGGGAGTCAAACCATCCGCCGTTCTTCGCTTGCCGTCTTCTGGCGTCTTATAACGGTATCTCAGACCATACTAAAATCCACCTAATCATTCAATCTTTACTTTACTGGACTGACTCTGTTGTAGAATCGTTTCATGTTTTAAACTAGAATTCAGAAGTTCTTCAGGAATACGCCCGTGATGTCACTCTCATCAACAAATCCCTGACCCGCCAGATGAGTTCCAGTTGGTTATAGATTTCTGAAGAACACAGGGAAAAAGTAATGAGAACTTACCTTAATTTCTTCCTGCAGGCTACCAATATTCTCCACTGGATCATCTGGCCTCCGAAAATCTAGATACAGGGATAGACATTTTCAAAGTTATTAATCAACCTACGATTCCGATTAGGCGAGCTAAGAGCAATGAAGATTTCCTGTGAGCTGGAATGTAGCATTTTCAATTACAAATTTGGATTCAGCGTTCTTAAGAAATCCTTAGAAATCAGTCGACAGCTTAAGAATGAAATTTCGCATTAGACATTCCGTATTCAGTTCCATCAAGGACATCCGAAAAATCTACGCCTTCTTTCTGACACACCGGAATTGTTCATTTCACACATCTACTTAATATTGCATAGAACTTACGAGATGACAATGCGGAGGATATCGCCGGAGGCAGAGTAAAATAAGGAGGTTCTATCGGGTCTGTGTATGAAGAAGACCAGGATGGTTTCACATGGTGGACCGTGAAAGTTTTGCACAACCGCAGAAAATCGTTCATACTCGACAGGTTGTCTGCAAACATTTACATCACAAGGATTTGATCACGGTCGGATCAAGAAACAATAATATTTATGGATACAATTAAACAACATGTAGAGAGTAGCAAGGTATTTTTTTACGCTGTATTAGCAAGTTTTATTGGGTTCTGTTACTGACAGCATGTTTAGATTGTACTAATCAGCCTAATTCCAAGATCAAAACTGAATCTTCTTTCTCCGTTAGCACCAAAAGAAGCAGAGTGACAAAAAGGAATTTCACCATGTCGGAATTTCCTGTTTTTGACCCCAAAATCGGGTTCAGCACCTTTCAGCCCGTACTTCCTAATTTACGAATAAACAAAACAGTGTAGAAAATATGAACATTAAAAAGAAAAAAAAAACAGGAGGATGATGTCAACCAGCAATAGTTCATGTACGACCGCTTGAAGCACTGAGATTGTAAAATTTCACTTTGTATAGTCCTCGGAGGCAACATTTCACAAAACCAGTAAAGATCGAAATTGAAGAACTGAAGAGAAAAAATAGAAAAAGCAAACTGGAGAAAATGTCGTTTCCTCTGTTTTTTATTGATAACTTTCCTCTTAGATAACACGATTTTGTCGTTCAATCGGGCAACATGGGGAGGGGATGGCGATCCAAACAGCCAATCAGCGAGCGTTTCCGCTTCACGTTGAAGAGGTCCGTTTTCCCGGTTATTTTTTGAAATAATAAATTTTGAATGTCTCCCAAAAATAACAGGAGACTTATTTTCCAAAATCAACCCGATTTTCATCTATCCCACACCATGAACTATTCAGGAAATATGCAAACAGAATTCGGTGAAATTCCTCATTGGAAGGTACGCCTCTGAAGAGCTACGCCTGGAAGAGAACTTAGCTCTTATCCCTTTCGTGTCCAAGCATCTTTGGGGAAAGGCTCTTGTAGTAAGTGAATACTTTGGTATTTATTACACAAATACGATTACATTTTATACACAAAATTATAGTAATACCTAATGATATTTTAACAATCAATTCGGAAAAGTTAGTGTTGCTCGGTTGCCCAGCAATGGCGCGTCCTACTCGATCGCTTGATGTAGTTGGCTCATTTGAGAGTAGAATGCTACAGCTCTCCTGCTTCTAAGCAAAATTCCGACCGCAGGCGTCCTCACGCTTGCCTTTTACTCATACATATTCGCTATACTCATTCGCATCTTTTCGAACCACCACGTGAGCCATAGGGAACCATTTCGGCCAGCTGTTTCAAAATTTTCTTAGCTTTTCCGTTTCAGGGACCCAGGTAACCGCCCACCTCGTACGATTTCCCCCCTGTAGAAGATATACATCTACCCCAAACCTACAGTTGGGTGACAGAACTGGAAGAGACAAAACGCCCCCGAGAGTGACAAACATGAGCCCAAAAAGCAACAGGATCCACCAGAGCCAACGCCTCCATCACCTGTTGCCCCCACTCAAGACCAATGTGCTGCCACGTCTGACGAGACCCAATGCATTGCAGACCCCGGAAAGTGTCCTGGCGGGCAACCACCATGGCAGGCATGAGGCCATAACTGCAAGTCAAGCCGAGGGAGATGTTGTGGACGGATAACACTGTCACTCTTACAGGGCGGGAGTCTCAGAAAGGGACGTCACCTAGCTGCTGAGGAGGAAGGAATGGAAAGTGGAACATGGGAGAGGAGGGGGGCGGCCCTGTAGGCCCGTGGTGGATTCATTCGTGTGATAGAGTGACCTGATTAAAGGTACAATTTTTCCCTGGATTTTTCTGTGTGAGTCTTAGTTTCCCTCAGTCCCAAAAAAGGTGGTAGCGGCCTAGGAAAAGGGATACAACATACACATAAACGTATAAACTACAGTTTTTACAACCACAATAATACCATTTTATGACACGAATACTTACCATCTGAATACTTAAAAATACTGAATACAGAAAATGATCTGGTAAATTTAAGATACCTGTGTGAATCAAGTTTAGTTGAGCAGTGAGTGCTAGAACTTCAATTAGGTCGTTTTTTTCGGGTGAAACGGATGGGTCACAAAAAACGCTCAATCCTGCATTCTGTAAAAGTTCACTGATACGTTTAGTATGCGTTTTGAATACACGGTTGTTGTCGCAAACTCTCCTGTGGAATAAACGTAAGAGGTCTTGTTAGCTCAATTTTAATAAAAACTTGTGAAATCGCATCTCCTAATCACAAGTTCAAGTCATCCTAATTAACAGTACTTGCTCCTTCCGGACATTTTATAATGCTTTGCAGAGGAAGATAATATGGCGGAGGTACCTTAAGGCTACAGTGGCTTCCTTCAGTTTTCCCTTCTGCAAACACTTGTCAGCTAACTCAATCAAACCGACATCTTCGGGTTCGAATACAAGTTTTGCGAAATTTTCGGTGGACACCACAAGTTGTTCAGCATCCAGATTTCTGTCAACTACACAATATAAAAAAGAAAGAATTGATTGAGAAAATAAATATAATGAAATAAAATGAAAGTAATCTTAATTCAAGAACCTCGTAAAAAAGACTGTTTCAAGTCTATTGAATGGATGCAAAACTAAGAAATACAATATAATTGTTTTATAAAATATAAAAATGAAAAAAAAGTATAAAATTACCAATACCCGATAGTTTAGAAAATGTTAGCGCCAAAGGTCTAAATTGACAAAAAAAATTATTTAAATTCAGGAAGAACAGCAAAAACTAATTCTCTATTAAATAAGAAGAAAGCCCACTTTTGTTTCTTTAACTTGACAAATTTCAAGGTTCACAAACAGTAACAACGTTAAGGCAAAATGGGACGGAGGTCTAGTATGATTCAAAGATAAGAGATGGCACTAGCGTCGCCGAAACTGTCTTCCAGCCAATCTACTCTTGAGTGAGCATTTTTTGAAAATTTAGCTGCACGAGTTTTATCAGAACAAGTAGTCAACTTGAAAACAATCATAAAACATGATTTGCAAGTTTTTTGAAATATAAATAGCCTAAATCATAAACAAGTCTGCCTAGTTGGGTGAGCAGAATCACTGATTAATCCTCCAATATGAAACTGGATATTCATCTCGATGGTAAGTTGGGAGGAGACCATTTTGCTTCGTTCTTTCTTTGATTTCTGTCTACAAAGAACATATAGCACGCTCTAACTGATTATCACCAAGCACGGTGATTACTATGCTCGATTATACTCAAATTTGGAGGAACGTTTGGGCCTTGTAATAGTGCATGATGCTTTCACGAAAAAATATCATGAATCGTGTTGATGTTTGCTGACAAAGAAAACTTGCAACAAGATTTCGAAAATGTGATTTTGAAATGGGAATTCATCAGCAGCATTCAACACCTACAATGAGGGGTGCGCCTGATTTTTTTTAAAATTTTTAATCGCAAGTAGACCTCATCCTGAGAATTCAGACGCCAGCCGTTCTCTTTTAGGATGAGTAGATCTTTATAAGTGATTTTTCAAAGTTTCGAATGTTTATGAAGTCACGCGCCCTCCCGCCTGGGCGGGACCCCCCAGCCAACTGTGACGTCATAAACATTTGAAACTTGGAAAAATGATAGAAAATAGGTCTTCTCACGCTGGAAGGTCGTGGTTGTTGTCAAAATTCTCAGAATGAGGTCTAGTTTAGATTAAAAATAACAATAAACAGTTTTTTGACCCATGCGCACACCCCATTATCTGTTGATCTGTTTGAAGAAGCTGCACTGCCAATGGGGAATTTGCCTCACATTTTTTTTTTCTTTTTCGAATGAGGGTTTATTTTTATGGAATAAAACCATAGTGAGCTGCTCGAAAACGCATCCAAAAAATTTAGAGAATTTAAGGAAGATGGAAATTTTAAATGTGGTGGCAATGTGTAAGAGGCAGCCATGTTTGAAACGTGACGGATATTCTACCAATCTGACTTCAAAGGAGGTTCTGTGGCGCTTACCACAGAAGCGGAACATACACGAACTTTTAGCTTCCGAGTAGTGCGCACAAGAGTGCGCCGCGAACTGGCAGGAAGAACCCAGACACAAAAGTGACCAAAAGAAACAATATTACTCACTTTTTTACAATACGAATCTACCTACTAGTTTATCAAGCATTATTAGTCTTCATCTTCTCTTATTTAGTTTCAAGATTTGAATCACATTATTCGAGTAGCCATTTCACTGGATCGTTTTGTGTGGCAGTGCTAGAACTCTGTCTGTTGTCTGAGTTGTTTTCGCGTTCGTTTCGTGTTGATTTTCGTGTTCGTTTCGTTTCGCGTTCGTTTTTTTTTCTTCGTATGACGTCAACAATATTCCTCGATTTTCGCGGTGTTTTGTAACAGAGGCTTCACTTGTTTAGTCATTTTCTCCTACGGTAATTTTTTCCCCTTGGTTATTCCTAGTGTTAAACGTTATTCTAGGGCCCTATTATAGGATTTGACTTGAAATTCCAGAATCTAAAATTGAGGCAAATTCCCCATTCTGCGTCTCATGGTAACGAGATTCCCTCTAGTAAGCCAAAAATAATTAACAAATTCTTCAAATAGACGATGCGTCGGTAAAAATACGAACCTAGAGTCTCTGTACATTTCTTCAATATCTCCAAAGGTTTCCTATACAGATCGTCTGTTCTGAAGCGCTGCTGTAATTCTGCCTGAAACGTAGATATCGTTGGGTAGGTTCACAGCTATTACGGCGATGCAATCTGCATGGATCTACTTGATCTTCATGAAAGTATACTTACATTTATAGTGCAGACCGCTATCAAACGAGCGGCGCTTCCATGGGACGAAGTGTTGTTCTCGCAAAAGTGAGACAATTTATTAATTTTAGGCAAAACCTTTTGGGCGAATCCGTCCTTTCTCTTGTGAGTAAGTCTGTAAGGTATAAACAGGAAAAACATGAGTAAACGAAATATTATTATAATTATGTGATAATTAATTGCGACGAGCGGGAAAAGATCATTTCTAATCAACCGATTGACTCTTCCCTTTGTAATCAAGTAATTTACTATCTACATGACAACCCAGCAAAAATCATGATTGATGATTCTAGAAATTTTTTGGTCTCACCTGAGTTTGAAGTCCGTGTAGCGAAGAACGCCTTCTTTCACCTCCTCAATTTCCGAGTTTTTTAGATCTCGCCGACAAAGATCCAATGCATCGTCCAAGCCGCTAGAAAAAATATAATTGTTCATACATAAAATGTGTTAGCGTTCGTAGATTCAAAATAGTTTAGATCACCAATGTTCTATACAGGGTGTAAGCCAAACAGGTAGGTGGGTTGTGGTGGAAATAAGAGTGTATAAGTGTATTGTGTCTCTCTCGGCAAGCATCTGTTCTCTGTACCGCCAACGCCTGCTAGCCCTCCGGGGGTCGAGCTGAGGGTTCGCCCGTGCTGCTGCTGATCTTGAATTTGTCAGGCATCAGTTAGCATGGTGCGACCGAGCAACACCATCTGCTCCAAAACCCAGTTCGTCCGTTGAGTTTACTGCTGCGCTGCATGAGTCAGTAGATGGTAAAGAACTCCGACAGTGCTCCAAAAGCCTTATCTCTTCCCAATGGGTAGATTGGGCTTCGGAGGGCATTGGGGCCCGCAACTACCAGAACTTCAACGCCATCTGTGTGGCAACATTGCCAACAGCGGTACTGTGTTCAAGGGGTTGTCATGGGACAACAGATACCATTTGCCGTGCCTGTCAGAGTGGAAATGAACACCTGTATCATAAAGTTCAGCAGTGACCACAGACTCATGGGAGCCGCATCCTACGTCATGATGCGGTCGCCAAGCAGATAGCAGTTGCCTTGTCATCTAGCAGCTGGGATGTTTAGAGGGAAAGGTTATACCACATGTCGAGTGACCAGGGTAAGAAGCCCGACCTTATAGCCATCAAGCCTAACAGGTCTTGCATTATCCTGGATGTCCAGGTGGTCAATGGCAACTCGGACATGGGGCAGACCTGGCGGACTAAGATAAGAAAGTATGATAGACATGACTTATAGCAGGTGATGTCAGAGCTGAAAGTAGTGGCACCCAACAACATCAGGGTGATGGCTGTGACCTTTTCATGGCGCAGAGTGCAATGCGGGAAAAGTGCCATGGAGTTGCGCGAGTTGGGCATCTCGGTAGGCGTACTCCATGGTATCACCACCTGCGTCCTGCTCGGCTCATATTTGAACTGGTGGTCCTTTTATAGAGGCACTTCCCTTCATCCCTCTCTCCCACCCCCACCTTCCTCATCTTCCCTCATCCCCAGGGCCAGCGTTGGTTGAGTCCTGAGCGTCCGCCCCATTATATTTGATTGATTTATTTATTTTCATTTATGGCGTGCCCCCTGGTCTTTCATTGGAGTTTCTTGAAAAAAATAAATAAATAAATATGTTGCTTTGGTAGTTTTGGATGACTGTCAATGGCGTTACCATGCAGGTACCTAGAACAGCTTAGCTGATTCTGAAAGGCAGGCACAGCATAGACAAATATGTTTGTTTTACTTGCAAATATGCGGATACAATTCTCGAGATCCAACTAATTTTCTTGCAGTACAAAACCTAGGTAGTTGGTGGAGTAAAACATATCTGCCTACTAAAATCTTGTTTAATTGATGTAGTTAATGTATGAAATGAATGTCAGAAAAATTTCGTTTGTGCGTACTTGCGTTACGTAGATGCATTCGCCAGATCAGCGTTAGAAAAATATTTCAAAAAAGTCATCAGCTAAATTGAATATTTTATGATTGTTTTTTGAATTGAAAAACGTCATGAACCTAGAAGGTAGAACAGAAAAATGAGTTGTCAATATGGCGACAGCGTTGTGTCCTTAGATAATCCACGATCAGAGATTTGATACCACCTGTACGAGAAGTATCAAATCCGAGGGAGGTAAATCGCGATAAGGCCTAGTTGATCCGTGATAACACATTGGTGAAACAGCCTTGATCGGGGATTCAACTCAAGTTAATCCGCGATGGTGAAACTCTAAAGATTGACTCTCGCACTTAATAATGACTGTTCAGGTCTGAACTGAATGATCAGCTACCTCTTCGCATTTCTGTCAACTCACTTCCTTAGCTCAGTGGTAAGAGCTTCGACTCAAAAGTGTAAATACAGTTTTTTTTTAAATTGTTGTTCAACATTCACACCTGCTCCCTTAGTGACTACAGGTCACATACACTACATAGATCACATCACTTAAAAATTGTCTAAGTCAATGGAGTTTATAAAAGTCAACAATGAGGAATTTCACCGATTTCTGTTTGCATTTTTCCTGAATAGTTAATGGTGTGGGATAGATGAAAATCGGGCTGATTTCGGAAAATAAGTCTCCTGTTATTTTTGGGAGACAATCAAAATTTTTGATTTCAAAACTAACCGGGAAAATGGACGTGCAGCGGGAACGCTCGCTGATTGGGCTGTTCGGATCGCCGTCTCCTACCAGTGTTGCCCATTGGGGCGACGAAATCGTGTTTTATAAGAGAAAAGTTATCAAACAAAAACAGAGGAAACCTAATTTTCCCCATCTCGCTTTTTCTACTTTTTTCTTCAGTTTTTCGATTTCGAACTTTACTGTTTCATGAAATTTTGCATCTGGGGACTATGGATTTCTCGATCTCAGCGCTTCAAGCGGCCATAAATGAACTATTCCAGCATGATGTCATTTTCCCGGTTTTTTTTAAACATTCGTATTTTCTACACTGTTTTTTTTATTCGTAAATTAGGAAGTTCGGGCTGAAAGTTTGCCTTAGGGGGTTTTAGAGGTGCTGAATCCGATTTTGGGGTCAAAAATAGGAAATTCCGACATGGTGAAATTCCTCATTCGTCCGGATGCTCGCAGTACAGTTCCTGGCTAATGACCCCAACACAACGCAATTCTTCTTCCTATTGCAGCACGGAATTCATCATTTCTTGGGCACTCGTGGATTATATGATCCCAAGTCTGGGGCACTCGCATGGGACACTGACAGGCATCATCATTTGATATAGCAAAATGCTTCAAGTATGCCCTGTTTTTTTTCCATTTCCAGTGAGGAGCTGGGTGAGTCTCCATGAAAAGGCAACCCTCAGGTCCAACCTATTCCTGATAGTAGGAAAGAAACGTTTGGAATGCGATCCATCCGAAGTCGCCGCCCATATGCTCTCCCAAACCGCTCTCTGCCCTCAATGGGGGGTGCGCCTGATTTTTTAAAAATTTTTAATCGAAAGTAGAACTCATCCTGAGAATTTTGACACCAGCCGTTCTCTTTTTGGATGAGTAGATCTTTTTCTATGATTTTTCAGTGTCGAATGTTTATGACGTCACGCGCCCTTCCCGCCTGGGCAGAACCCCCCAGCTCACTGTGACGTTATAAACATTCGAAACTTTGAAAAATTATAGAAAAAGGTCTTCTCACGCTAGAAGGTCGCAGTTGGTGTCAAAATTCTTAGAATGAGGTCTAGTTTAGACTAAAAATAACAATAAACAGTTTTTCCGACCCATGCGCACACCCCATTGAGTCTTTAATGCAGACTGCAGCCTCAGATCAGATACTACCCGGAGGGAATCATCGGCAGCTGCTCTCTTGGCCCATACATCCGCCTCCTCGTTTCCTCTTATACCTAAATATAGTATAGTCGGAACGATAGGAGATCGATACCCGGTCGATGGAAGTTAATTTTTTATGATTCAACAAGATCCCAAACATAGTGTTCATCATGAAATACTTACTCTTTTTCAAAGGCGTGTATAACCAAACTGGTGTAAGGCTCCAGAACGAGGCTTGAGTCATGCGCAACAAGTTGTTTTCCATCTTGCAACATAGAAGGGAAATCTTGAAGTTCGTTTCTTTCGTACATAAAACCGAGGAGCGTGGCCATCTATAAAATAGGGCAAGAATGGTTGAGGGTAAATGCTGTATTTTCCGGAAAATAAATCAACAAGATGAGCAGAGTGAAGCCCTACAACTTCGTCGAGTGATTAAGTTTTCAAACAGTACATGATGATCAGCTTGATCAGGCACGATGTATTGTGAGAATCCTCCAAAGAAAACCCTTCAAAGAGCTCCAAATTAACAGTTTTATGAAAAATCAAATCTCACGTTGCTTAAATCCACATTTGATGGAAATCCATATTTCTTCAAAATCAATTTCTGAGGGATACGCCGTTTTTCCTCTTCTACAGCAATAACAAGCGGGTGCTTGATGAGTAGTGTACTTTCTACGAAGCGAGCGACGACATCACTCCAAGGAAGACTCGCGTATTGCAGCAGGTTAACAATAGTGGTAAGCTTTACCTGTTAAAAAAACACCATCAATATCATATTAAATTTAAACCGTAAAATTTGATCAAAGCCGATTTGTTTATAAACTTACATCCACCACGTTGATGCAATTTATGAAAGCGATGCATCTCTCCTCCCAATACAAGCCATTGCCGCAAATGTCGCTCTGCAGGTATCTGACGATTAAGTCCTGAATTCAAATAGAATGAACGCATAAATAAAAAATTACGGTCTCAGGAAGTCATGTTTAGTTTTATCAGTGACTTTTCCAAGAGTTCTTGGTCGATTTTGATAATGTGTGGTATTTGGTACGAACAATTTGGAATAGAAAGCTCCAAATTCCATCAAACGATGGCTTATAATTGATGTTTTCGAGGAAGTTGAGTCAGTTGAATGAACCAAAACAATGAACTTCGATATATCCTTCTTGCAAATTATTACAAAGAGGAATAACATCCACTTTTTAAAAACTCGAAAGTAAAAAAGGTGCTACGCGAAAAATGCCGTGGTACCAAACAAACTGCCTTCTTAGATACTAAGGTGAATCCCAAGCTGAACATCCCAATTTATTAGTCTTTTCCCCCTTCAAGAGAAATCATTGTAATTCAGTTAAAATCCACCTCAGCGCCAGAATGGATACCTAAAACATACTGTTTAGAAAATACTTGGAAAATACGTGATCGTGTCATTTAGAATCTTCAACCCTCACAACCTTCACTGTGGTATTACGAAACGCTTCTGTTATGACGGCGTGTCGGCGTGTGAAGGCGAATGGCTTCACGTCGGCTTGTCGGTTTTCATTGGTCCCTACTCAACGAAGACAAAGGACGGTACAGCACTTTCTGCCTGGCGCGTGTTACCACCGACCGCGTACAGGAGTGCTTAAAGACTTCAGCTCAGCTACGGACCTCAGCGCGATTGCTCGCTGACCGGAGGGAGGTAGCACATTTACCTAAGCCTAGTTGGGGGTAGACAACTTCTAGGTGAAATGGGAGCAGAGGCCAGCGCAATGAGCGTATCGCCTACCGAGACCTCCGAGGAACTGTGGGCTTCTGAGAGAAGGCGAGGTAGAGCAAGAAATAATCAAGTCGAGTTTTCAAAGAGGAATGCATGACGGGGAAGCCCCGAGTCCTCCTTTTATATTGGTAAAACAAGGTAAGGGGAGAGTGGAGGATGGTGACGTCAAGTGACGTGTTTGTCCCCCGTACCTCACCTTACCTACCTGGCATGATGAGTCACTCAGGGTTTCCCTTGTGTCCTTTATTGGAGAACTAACATAGCTAATAGTATGAGTCATTATAGCTTCATAAATTACAGACATTAGTTTTCTCTAATTGCATACAAATTTTTTTTTGTGGCCAAATTGGAGAATGGGATAGTTTGGGCAAAAGTAGCCTGGGTGTTCTTCAAATTATCAATAAACCACATTTCCACGTTTTTTCCCCCGATCAAATGTCGAAACCAGTTTTATTATTGCCGAGGCAAAGGAAGAAAAGAATGGATGAGTTCTCGACCGCTAACTGATAATCATAGGATGAAGGAGTTCTTGAGGGTCGATCACATGAATAAGAAACGGCCGCTCAATGTACTGTGCATCTTCAGGGCTTGAGAGCTACAATATGTACGCCACAATACATCAATCTATCAATCTATTTTTATTTGTTTTGAGTTATGGCTCCTATTTATTCTGTGAATTTCTAAATGAAATTGTCTAGTCAATCTTCTCCCAAATCATCATGCTAAATAAACGGCAAAATTTGCCTAAAACCGTTTCCTACTCATACGACCGACTCTCAAGAACTCCATCTTCCTGAAGCACGCTAACCTGAGGAAGGCAGGCGACATAAAACAGAAGTAACTCAAAATTTTGATCACTTAGAAGTATGTAACTCTTTTTCAATAAAAATGATTTTAAAAACTCAAACTTGGGTTGAATTTCAAATTATTGCAAAGAAATATTTGTTGATGGTTAAAAAACGGAGTTGAGAAGAACGTTGTTTATTTCCACGAAAATATTGAGTTACAAGCTAAATCGATTTCGACGGTTAGGTCATCATCAGTAACAAACAATAACTTATTTACAGTTTAAACTGTTTGTTGTTTTGTTATTGTTTGTTACTGATGATGACCTGACCGTCGAAATCGATTTAGCTTGTAACTCAATATTTTCGTGGAAATTAACAACGTTCTACTCAACTCCGTTTTTTATTAAAATGGTTTTCCACAATCTCATCGCGAGTGATTTTATTCGTGTTGATGGTTACTTTAACATTTACGTTCGTGAATGAGAAAAATCGAATCAAGATGTATTTGGTTCTACTTACAATTACGTATGACGAAACTATCGAAGATATGTCTTTGTAGAGAGTTGTATTATACGATGGAATAAATTCTGAGATGAGCTTCTGAATATTGAAATTGGGAACGGCATCAAACATCGTGAGCAAAAAGTTTTTGGCGTTCACCTGGAACAATCATGATAAAAGCGCAGTGGAAGAGAAAATAGCGATAAAATACATAATAGTACTGGTAATCAGAGATCTAACTGGTAAAGATATATCCAGAGTAAGATCTGGCAGAGATTGCTTATAAAACGGAATTCGTGGAACATTATGTACTCCTGATGTATAATCCTGGTGAGTGAGGTTTCTAAAACGCCTAGGCCGCAATGCCAGAGGCGAATCTAGGTGACTTCAAGCTTGTGACGATCCTACTTTTTCATAAGGGACAATCCAATTGGTTTGTTCCCCATTTGTTGGAGCTACGCCTTTAGGGATATCGAATTCATAGAGATATGAATCGATATTCCCTTCAGGCCGACCGATTAATCTAATCACTGGTTTAAAGGGGTAGGGTCGTCACACCCTCCTCTGTCTCATATATGGGCAATTAGGTGTATTTCTCATTTGATGTACAGATGGAAATTCAACCTATATTATTACATAGCAGAGCGTGGTTCGGTGGAAATGCACTGAATTTATTTCATCATTTCCCCTCCACTTTTTCTTGGGTATTCCAGAAGGAATTACTCAAAGAGATATCCAGAAGGAATCTCTATATAAAATTCATTCCTTTCTTCCACTTCGCCAATCCGGCAATTAAATTCATTCATTAAACTTCGCCAATCCGGCAATTAAATTCAGTCTCTCGTTAGGCTTTGCCTATCTGGCATTTTATTAATTTCAATTTCGTTTTTCTTTTATACAAGCCTTTTCTGCATTTGCCTTTTCAATCATTACACTTGAATGTTTCGTCGTTCGTATTCTTTATTTAGTTTGCTTTCTCCTCAGTTCCATTGATTTATTCTTTTATGTATAAATGGCCCATTCGTGGCATAAATGACCTATTCGTGGCATTCTTCTTCTTCTTCTTCTTTAGCAATAGTACCATCACGATGGAGGAATCCCCTTGAAGCTTCCATCGTCCTTTCTTGGGCTTCTTACTATTTTTCAGTCCCTTTGACTTGTTTTCAAACATACTTCTGTTTGAAACCCAGAAGTATGTTTAAGGGAGAGGAGTGTGACGATCCTACTTTTTTATAAGGGACAATCCAATTGGTTTGTTCCCGATTTGTTGGAGCTACGCCTTTAGGGATATCCGATTCATAGAGATATGAATCGATATTCCCTTCAGGCTGGCCGATTAATCTAATCACTGGTTTGAAGGGGTAGGGTCGTCACACCCTCCTCTGTCTCATATATGGGCAATTAGGTGTATTTCTCATTTGTTGTACAGATGGAAATTCAACCTATATTGTTACAAACTAGACATTCTACAACCTAAGGTTCTGGTTTTTCTAAGGCTCTGTCGTGCCTCCAGAATATGTCATATTTCACAAATAAAAAGTAACGGTCTCTTTCCCTCGGAATTTAGGTCACAACGTACAAACACGCCAACGGACAACAGACCTCCCCTCCGGGAGGACTGGAATCCATAGGTGGGGGTACAGTACATATTCCCTATTCCCGAGGAAAAGAGATATACCAACAACAAGCGTCTACACTCATTCAAACCAACCTCAAAAACCTACTAAAAAGAACTTAGTAAAATCAACTCCCGTAGTGAGCTGGTTTTTACAGACCAGAAACTACAACTTCAACTTTCCTCCAAACTTTAGTAAACTCATCAGGCAAGCCGGTTTTTATAGGCCAGAAGCCCATCCCTCTTAATTTGGTAAGCCAGTTTCTACATAGACCGGGCCCAAATTATAAACAACTCCCTCTGCTAAAATTCATATCAAATTGCCGAGTATATACTTCCCATAGAGTCATTCATAGTCAGTCACCTTCAATTTAGAGTCACACAATTTTTATTCTCATTTCACAAGTAATTCAGTTCAAATTCTCAAACCACAACAGGCTCCAATTGTGAAATTTATACAATAATTCGATATGATAATCAAGATGAAAAGCGACATTAGGTCACTGAAACGTCATCAGTAGATCATTAAAACGAACAACTAAGTACGAGCCCCTAACTCCATAATGAGGAATTTCACCATGTCAGAATTTCCTATTTTTGACCCCAAAATCGGATTCAGCACCTCTAAAAACCCCCTAGGGCAAACTTTCAGCCCGAACTTCCTAATTTACGAATAAACAAAACAGTGTAGAAAATACGAATGTTAAAAAAAAAAACGGGAAAATGACGTCATGCTGGAATAGTTCATTTATGGCCGCTTGAAGCGCTGAGATCGAGAAATCCATAGTCCCCAGATGCAAAATTTCATGAAACAGTAAAGTTCGAAATCGAAAAACTGAAGAAAAAAATAGAAAAGGCGAGATGGGGAAAATTAGGTTTCCTCTGTTTTTGTTTGATAACTTTTCTCTTAGAAAACACGATTTTGTCGTCCCAATGGGCAACACTGGGAGGAGACGGCAATCCGAACAGCCCAATCAGCGAGCATTCCCGCTGAACGTCTGTTTTCCCGGTTAGTTTTGAAATTAAAAATTTTGATTGTCTCCCAAAAATAACAGGAGACTTATTTTCCGAAATCAACCCGATTTTCATCTATCCCACACCATTAACTATTCAGGAAAAATGCAAACAGAAATCGGTGAAATTCCTCATTTTTGTTCATAAAATATCACCATCATTTTTGTTCGATGTTTCGGCTTGCAAGTTACGGTTGATTAATGGGTGGTTGGAATTAAACTATTAAAGCTCCGACTGATAATGAAAGGTAGGTAAGTTTCATATTCAATCATGTTTTAAGCTAAGTAAATAAGATATTGAGTTCTTACTTCCTACCGAAAAATCGTGGAAACTACAAATTTACTCACCAAAATCGTGATTCAATCTCAAGTTCCAAAAAAATGATTTTTGACTGCTCAACAGCAAGTACATCACAATCAGTATTGTACAATAGGTCTCATTACAATGGAGGGGGGGGGGGGGGGTGCGCCTGATTTTTTAAAAAATTTTTATTCGAAAGTAGACAAAATCCTGAGAATTTTGACACCAGCCGTTCTCCTTTTGGATGAGTAGATCTTTATAAGTGATTTTTCAAAGTTTCAAATGTTTATGACATCACGCACCCCTCAGGCATCATTCGAAACTTTGAAAAATCATTGAAAAAGTTCTTCTCACGCTAGAAGGTCGCAGTTGGTGTCAAAATTCTCAGAATGAGGTCTAGTTTAGATAAAAAATAACAATAAACAGTTTTTCCGACCCATGCGCACGTCCCATTTACTTACCTACCGAAAATGATAAAGAAAAAGCGACTCACCATCGTGTTTCTGATCACTTACTTGTAATTGATGAGAACATGACCGTGAACTCTCAACTTTTCATTGATGTAATATTTTGGTTTATTATTCTTAATAATGAACCTTTGGAATCGACCATGAAACATTTTTTGACATTTTATGTCTTTACTATGGCACATAAATGAAAAATCGTCACGCGGGGAGCGTTACGCGGAAATTTCCGATGATTTTCACGTACAACCAATCGTTCCTAGGGAAAACTAACTTCCTCATTTTCCACCCCACAAAAATCGTTCACCACTCATTGGAATGCTCTCAATTTATGAAACATAAGACATAAAATGTCTCTCGTGGTTGCGTACTTGTACGAAAGCTGTATCCACCGTTTGTGTTTTAAGTTCTCTGAATCCCTCCCCATTTCGGTGGACGCTCTTCGGAAAAAGCATGCTCAAATTGTAAGCTTTCCAATTTATATTATATTTTTCCAATGGCTATGCCATTGTTGCCACCAACCAACATGGAGAAAAACATCGATCGCATTTCGGTCAGCTAAAATTTGAACGGAGAATAAACCTCTTTTTACATTAGGGGTATTCATGGTCCAGGAGATTCGATGTCGAATCGTCGAATTTGGAGATTCGACGAGAGTTAGTGCGCATGCGCACCGGCTAATACGACGATTTGATTTACCACAGGCTGAAGGCGTCGTAAATCGAGATTCGATGTTGAATTACAAAATGTGATCCTAGCGCTAGCGGCAGTTCTGTGAAGCAACTATCAAAACATCAACAAACAGATCTTCTCGTCCTTTCATTTTGAGTTTTTCTTTCAACAACACCTATTTTGCTTTTTCAACATCCCCTCAACATTTTATGGTTTACGTCTCAAAGTACGTAGAATCCGAAATCGAATAAAATATTTTCCTTCAACGCTGAAATTTGGTATACGTGCTTCTTTTGGGGTCTAGTAGTGCCCCGGAGAATTGGTTGACGTCAGTCACTTCCAAGGCGGTGGAAAATAGGGGTTGTAATTTGTAACAATATAGGTTGAATTTCCATTTGTACAACAAATGAGAAATACACCTAATTGCCCATATTTGAGACAGAGGAGGGTGACGACCCTACCCCTTCAAACCATTGATTAGATTAATCAGCCGGCCTGAAGAGAATATCGATTCATATCTCTATGAATCGGATATCCCTAAAGGCGTAGCTCCAACAAATCGGGAACAAACCAATTGGATTGTCCCTTATAAAAAAGTAGGATCGTCACACTCCTCTCCCTAAAACATACTTCTGGGTTTCAAACAGAAGTATGTTTGAAAACAAGTCAAAGGGACTGAAAATAGCATGAAGCCCAGGAAAGGACGTCTGGAAGCTTCAAGGGAATTCCTCCATCGTAATGGTACTATTGCAAAAGAAGAAGAAGAAGAAGAATGCCACAAATGGGTCATTTATGCCACGAATGGGCCATTTATACATAAAAGAATAAATCAATGGAACTGAGGAGAAAGCAAACTAAATAAAGAATACGAACGGCGAAAGATTCAAGTGTAATGATTGAAAAGGCAAATGCAGAAAAGGCTTATATAAAAGAAAAACGTAATTTAAATTAATAAAATGCCAGATTGGCAAAGCCTAACAAGAGACTGAATTTAATTGCCGGATTGGCGAAGTTTAATGAATGAATTTAATTGCCGGAGTGGCGAAGTGGAAGAAAGGAATGAATTTAATATAGAGATTCCTTCTGGATATCTCTTTGAGTAATTCCTTCTGGAATACCCAAGAAAAAGTGGAGGGGAAATGATGAAATAAATTCAGTGCATTTCCACCGAACCACGCTCTGCTACCATGTAACAATATAGGTTGAATTTCCATTTGTAAAACAAATGAGAAATACACCTAATTGCCCATATTTGAGACAGAGGAGGGTGACGACCCTACCCCTTCAAACCATTGATTAGATTAATCAGCCGGCCTGAAGAGAATATCGATTCATATCTCTATGAATCGGATATCCCTAAAGGCAACAAATCGGGAACAAACCAATTGGATTGTCCCTTATAAAAAAGTAGGATCGTCACAAATTTTCAAAACGCCTTAGCTTGAAAAATATTGTGATAACTGAGACAACATGACTTTTTCGTTAGTCACCATGTTTAAGACTCAAAACTGGGGCAGTATATAGGAAAAATTATAAAAGACATCAGTCTTACCTCATCATGAAGACCACTGTAATACAGATCATACGCGAGAGGTATGTTGTACTCCTTTCGAAGGGTTGAAAGAGACTTCAAGTGTTCTTGAAACAATACCAGTTGGTTGATAGGCGAATGAGGCAGGCTTCTACCTTGTTGAATAGCGAGCACTCCGACAGAACCGTACATCTTGGATTCTACGATGTTATCTAAAACCCTTTGACAGGAACTGACGAAAACTTCAGCATTGTCCGGCCAGTTCCGCGCATCATCTATTTCCAGGCGTCTTTACACAAAACAGTATAATATAAGAAAAGTAGCTATGGCATGAAAAAGAGGTAAAGTAATATTTTTGATTAATGGTAAACGATTTTGGTAGCTATTGCGTTGAGCATCACGGGCCTAGGGATTTGCTCAACATACGAGTACACAAAAACAGAGTGAGAAGGGAAGTACCATCTCCAATAAGAATCCACTAATATCTGCTTTAGGTGCTTCTAATCAGTTACTGCTCTACCTATTCAACACTATTATAGTGTTGACATTATTCTTGTTAAAATTTAAAGGTTAAACCACGATTATAATAATCGTGGTTTAACCTTTAAATTTTAACAAGAAAAATGTTACTGTGGATGGTAGTGTTGTGGACGGATAACACTGTCACTCTTACAGGGCGGGAGTCTCGAAAAGGGACGTCACCTAGCTGCTGAGGAGGAAGGAATGGAAAGTGGAACATGGGAGAGGAGGGGGGCAGCCCTGTAGGCCCGTGGTGGATTCATTCGTGTGATAGAGTGACCCGATTAAAGGAACAATTTTTCCCTGGATTTTTCTGTGTGAGTCTTAGTTTCCCTCAGTCCCTAAAAAGGTGGTAGTGGCATAGGAAAAGGGATACAACAACTTGGCGCAGTCTCCTACTCGAATTTACGGCTACAATCAGGAAACAGCTATCTTCAAGTCGTTTCTTTTGAAGTGGGTAAGTACCTTCCAAGTTCTCTTACCTGCCTTAGCTTCTCTGACTTGTTGATTTCCATTTTATTTTCTGATTGCGTCTCCCATTTTTTTTCTTTTCTTTCTCAAACATCATTGTTACTTAAATGAATAATTAACAAGCAACTAGTTATTTCATTTCACTTGACCACGACCAGCGTCTTCGAACCGCGCTCGATGGTGACCTACTTTTAACGCCGACGCCGTTTTTTTTTCCATGTCCTACCGACTGCGCCACAATGTTGAATCATCAAAAATTAACTTCCCTCGACCGGGGGTCGATCTCCTATCGTTCCGATTCTGAATCGGAGCTCCTACCACTGAGCTAAGGAAGCGAATGGACATAAATGCGAAGAGGTCGCTGATCACAACAACAGTAGCAAAGCCCTTTTGAGGCGCAGTACCAAAATTCAAACGTTATAATTTTTTTTGAACGACCTATCTTCCTACCAACTGATTACAGTAAATATTTAGGACAATCTTCTCGACAAAATCATACATTTATTAAGTAGAAAAACTCTTTTTCAAAGTTTGGCACCAGTAAATAACAAACAGGAATACCACATAAAGGGTAGGGGATATGGCATAGTCACGTGATTTTGAAGTGTGCTAAGAACTGCTACATGCTTTAGAAGCGTCTTATAACCATCTAAGGTTAAAAAAAATTAATAACTTATTCATAAACTATTATAACCTTTCATATTATTGTTAACTAGAATAACCAATTTTCTACTCACTTGGCGCGCTCCATGATGAACTCAACCAGAACACTGAGAGCATTAGGATGACACTTCAGAAGAATCGGCACATAACAGCTCAACCAATCTATGATAATAGAGGGTGGAGTGTTGGTGGGAACACTCTTTAGTAAAGTTTCCGATGTATCGTCCATCAGTTGACTTTCAATTTCCTGATGATGTCTTCGACAAACGACCATAACTTTCTCCATTTTGAACTGAAAAAAAAAAAATCAATAATGGTGACGTCAATAATTAGGATTCATTAATATATTCGTGGTTCGCAGCCCTTTCTTGAGTCGTTGATGAAGTGCATTTACTTGTACTACCTACAGCAACAACCGCTTCGCACATTACAAAATTAATTAAAACTGGATCCAAGAAAGGACTTGAACCTTACATCCAATAATAGTTATGTGACTTCTCAGTTACTTCTGTCAATGCGCCTCAAAGAAAACAAAAAAACCAGGAACAAAATCAGCTACAACTATGTAAAGTATTGCGGATGTCAGACGCTCATGCTGACAAAGTCTCGTGTTTCTCCCTGGGAAACCGAGTCGTTGCAATTCGACTCCGGGAAAGGTAAATCGACGGCTCTCAGGGAAAACAATTGGTAAGGCCAAAAATCACGGCCCCTCCAAGGCAAAATCTATCGCGGCCTGATTAGCGGAAATCTATCCCCGCTTTCGCTAATCAGCCGAAAATTTGACGCCCATGAAAAGTCATCACTCAATCAACGAGGAGAGGAGGAAGGACTGCAGGAAAAATTAACGAAATATTCAACCGCCAACATTTCTGAAGATACGCCCCAGCTGTGCAACAAAACCATTGTGCGCCGCCAGAATCGAGTTTGTGCATCAGTATCCGGACTCAAGTGCTCTACGATACAAAAGCATCCAGTTCTGCTGCCTTCAGCTGAGTGACAGAGAGTGGTATCACTACAGGCAACGTCGGTCCGAGGGAACCAGCCGCCTCCGGAGAAGAAAGAGGATAGTTCCCGCCTTCCACACTTCCTGGTACAAATCCCTAAGATTATCTCGACTGGACAGGATCACCAGGTCAGTTCAAGCACTTAAGCTTCAACCTACCCCGAACCCGACTTCCGCCGTTACCTTCGCAAATCTGCGCTTTCTGCGAATCGCTGTAATTCCGCGCGGTCAGGAGGCACATAGGTAGGGATAGGTTAAGTTACCACCTAAGGCTCCGGAGTTTCATTTTTCGCATGTAAATCTTAACTAAATTCACGAAAGAAGAACTAACGTTCCAACCATACCATAAGATCACATCTCAACCAGTGTTCTCTACTAATATTCCACAGACAAGTAAGGTAATCGAACTTCAAGATTGGGAGGCAATGAGGAATTTCACCGAATTCTGTTTCCATTTTTCTTGAATAGGATAGGTGTGGGATAGATGAAAATTGGGTTGATTTTGGAAAATATGTCTCCTGTTATTTTTGGGAGACATTCAAAATTTATGATTTTCAAAAATAACTGGGAAACCGGACCTCTTCAACGTGAAGCGGAAACGCTGATTGGCTGTTCGGATCGCTGTCCCCTCCCCTTGTTGCCTAATGGAACGATGAAACCCAACAGTGAGATTTCACGATCTCAGCGCTTCATGCGTCTGTACATGAACTATTCCTGGTTGACGTCATCCTCCCGGTTTTTTTTTAAAGTTCATATTTTCCACACTGTTTTGTTTATTCGTAAATTAGGAAGTACGGGCTGAAAGTTTGCCATAGGAGGTTTTTCGAGGTGTTGAACCCGATTTTGGGGTCAAAAATAGGAAATTCCGACATGGTGAAATTCCTCATTTCTCCCAGGCTCTACAACACAATCTCCGGCAATAGCCGGTTAGGGAACAGGCCTATTCAGGGCTAGGAAATTTATAGTAAATTCCAAATCCACGAGTAGGCCCGAAATAAGTCAGACCTGAAAGCTAGAGCCACGGAGGAGGCGAAGCTAACAGCGGGAGTGAACAATTACAACAAGTTTTATCATATTAACTGTTGAGAGAATTTCCAAGAACATCCCTAAACATAAACTATAAATATGATAAATAAGGAAAAAATCAAGTGACTTGGGAAAACTTCGGGACTTAAGCAAAGGACCAGGAATTTCCCAACAACAGATAATTTACAGGGGATTCTCCAGAACCGAGGAAGGGAGCCCTAGGGCTCCTTAATAAACCCAGGCCTCTCTGGCTTGGCATCTGTTCCACATCAACGTCTTTAATGACGAATGTAACCATGTCAGGATTTCCTATTTTTGACCTTAAAATCGGATTCAGCACCTAGAAAAACCCCCCTACGGCAAACTTTCAGCCCGAACTTCCTAATTTACGAATAAACAAAACAGTTTAGAAAATATGAACGTTTAAAAAAACCGGGAGGATTACGTCATCCTGGAATAGTTCATTTACGCCCGCTTGAAGCGCTGAGATCAAGAAATCTATAGTCCTCAGATGCAACATTTCACAAAACCAGTAAAGTTCGAAATCGAAAAACTGAAGAAAAAAAAAGAAAAAGCAAGATGAGGAAAATTAGGTTTCCCCCGTTTTTGTTTGATAACTTTCCTCTTAGATAACTCAATTTTGTTGTACCATTGGGCAACACTGGGAGGAGATGGCAATCCGAAAAGCCCAATCAGCGAGCGTTCCCGCTTCACGTTGAAGAGGTCCATTTTCCCGGTTATTTTTTGAAATTATAAATTTTGATTGTCTCCCAAAAGTAACAGGAGCCTTTTTTCCGAAATCAACCCTATTTTCATCTATCCCACACCATTAACTATTCAGGAAAAATGCAAACAGAATTCGGTGAAATTCCTCATTGTTCACTTGAATTTGAATCAACTTCTTTTCGAATATAAACCTAAACGTCTTGAAGGTGTGTAGCTGGACTAGCCTTGCTACATAAAGACCTGAGAAACAGCAGTTTTCTATCCTGAGAAGTACTCGCACCTCATAAGATGTAGTGCTGTGATTTCCCACTTCAAGTGAGTATTCACTTCCCCTCCCCCCTCGGGAGTATTTCTAGTTGTACACAGATAAGTTCCTTTCAGTGAAGTTATCTAAATAAGTCAATCGAGTTCCATCACAATACCTATATATTATTACCTACTGTAGGTAATATCACCTACTGTAACAGTAAATCGTACATTTCTAATAATTTAGGTTATTATTGATTGGAATAATGATAAACATAGGAGCAAATGTTTTAATGTAGGAAGCGGTATATCTGTGTACCTGAGAAATGAATTGCAAGCACAGCAAAACCAAATTTCTGGACGAATAATGAAGCCACTCTTCGGACGTGGGAGATTCATGGCTGACAATCATGAAGGTACCGAGGGTAAGTTGAAGTGACTTCACTTTCTCGATGAGGGGCTGCAGGCGTAAGGCTTCTTCCTACAACAATATGAACCTCACTGGTATCACAAAGTAGATAGTCGTTTTTTAGAACTTCCCTCAAGGCGGAGGGAAGGAAAAAAATAACAATAATAAATAAATAAAATTAATGGATTTATAAAGAATAGGATGCCTATGACTCACAAGAATCCCTAGGGACAAGGGAAGATGAGGAAGATGGGAGAGAAGGATGAAAGGAAGAGACCCAGGGAGTGAGCCGAACAGGACACGGGTAGTGATGCCACGGAGTACACGTGCCGAGATGACCAACTCGAATAAATCCGTGGCACTTTTCCCACACCGCACCCATGGCCTTACGTACATTAGAAGGTGAAGTACCCGACTACACAATTCAAGTGAAATCACAAACAAATAGAATTTTTCGAGAAAAATTGTGTTTTTAAAGCTCGTGCACTAGTGCACGAAGGTAACAGGAAAATTAAAATTCTTCCTAACAGGGTGTATCATACATCTAATTTTACATTATCATTCAGGGCATTACAATATAATTAAGGTCAAAAACACTAACTCTAAATCGGAGGCCCAACTTAAATAAGTTATCAAATGGTACAGTATGAGTGAATGAGCGAATTTTGAAAAACCTTTTAGGGAAATGAATCAAATTCACGTATGTATACTCGCCTGGACTGTACAGAGTCTCTTTCGAGGGACTAGATTGTTCACGTTTCTTCTACACTCCCTACAGACCTGAGTGGAACTTAACCTTAACAATAAACAAGTTGCTGCATATCCATATGAAGGGTACTAAATTCACCATTATGCACTGGAAAGCCAAAATTGGTGGCACCAAACGGTTCTATGACTCATGAGGAAGAAAAAAGAAGAAGATTTAAATAATCAAAGAACACCAAAGAGGAGATTTCGAGACAAAAATAAGAATACTTTCAACGCATCTTACCGTATTTGTAACCAAGTTGAGTCTATCTGCAGCATAACTATACAGTTGCATGGTTTTCTGGACGTCTGGAGCAACAGTCTTGGTGCAGACTTCAGCAACGAATTCCACGTCCTGATAATTGAAAAAATTGTAGTTTAAGAAATCAGAAGGGAGTATTGTGGGGGGGGGGGGATTAAATCTGGATCAATCAATTGTGTTGTGGGGGTTTGTACTAGTGAAAATATGGGTGTAATTTACTGTGCAAACTAAAGTAGAGGAGTCTTCAAGGTTACATTTCAAGGAAGAGAAGGAAAATACTCTCATACAAGCATCTACCTCTCATTCTTGAATAGTTTGTTGGAAGTTATATAATTAGCCATTCAAGCCTATTCCAGAAACTATGGAAAAATTCAAGCTAGCTAACTCTATTTCCTCCTGAAAACTTCAGATTTGTTCCATCAGTGGGGAAATTAGTCTGAAATACAAGATTTTTTACCATGCTTAATTTTCCAAAGTTCTACAAAGACCAGCTCCCAGAAACTGGGGCAATTAGAATGTGAGAAATTAATGTTTTTGTAAGTAGTATTGGTCCAATGAAGATTTAATTAGGTGCAGAAACCCTTAAACCAATTCTGAGTGTGGAATGGGGGGTGCGCCTTGATTTTTTTTAGATTTTTAATCGACAGTAGACTACATCCTGAGAATTTTGGCACCAACCGCGACCTTCTAGCGTCAGTAGATTTGTTTCTATGATTTTTCAAAGTTTCGACCGTTTATGACGTCATGCCTCATAAACGGTCGAAACTTTAAAAATTCAAACGAAAAGATTTACACACGCTAGAAGGTTGGTACCAAAATTCTCAGAATGAGGTCTACCTAATATTAAAAATAACAATAAACAGTTTTTCCTACCCAGGCGCACACCCTATTCTGTATAGTTTCATCAATAATTTAGAATTAAAAAGGGTAAATGGAAGCAATGAAGGGAAAAGAGAGTAGTGGTGTATAACATCAGCAAACCTCGGATAAGCACTAGCATCACCCTGACCATTGGAGTTCATTATTCGTTCGTCCAGTGATGGAGTATGGGGAGGTGATGGTGACAGCCTCGGCAAAAACACTGGAAAAGCTGGACAAAACGCAAAATGTTGCCTTGAGGCTAATCACGGGAGCACCCCAGTCCACCCCCATTGCAACCATGGAACTGCAAACTGGGATTGAGCCCCTCAGTGTCCGAAGGGAAATTGCTGCAGTCGCTATGAAGGAGAGACTCCTCAGACTTGACGACCCACACTGGAGGAGACATGAAGTAGTATCTCAGCGACTATAACAGAACTTTTCCTCGATGGGGGAGACCATAGAAAGAAAGCATGGCTAGGGAAGCCTTCTACATCGAGAATGACCTAGTTGTGCTGCGTCGGGCAGAGGGCAGGCTGGACCTAACCAAGGAGGTGAGGAAGGGACAGTCATCCCCCTCTGAGCTGAGAATGACAGCTCTAGAGACACTAAATGAGAGGTACCCTACCCCCCTCTAGCTGCGAGTATACACTGATGGCTCCGCAAAAGATGCAACGAGAAATGCAGGGGCAAGGGTATTTTCCTCCGCATTCCAGGTGAAAGCACCAGTTGGGGCCGTCACCACCAACTTAGATGGTGAAGTCAAGGCAATACTGTTGGCATTGGAGGAGTGTCTTCGACTGGAGCGAGTAGCGGACACAGTCATCCTGGTTGATGACTCACAAGCAGCTATACATGCAATAACAGGGCCAGGACAGGCCAATAACAGCCTGTCTGTCCGTGAGTGCAGGAGGCTGGGGGATGAAATCCTGAATAAAGGGAACCAGCTGATAATCCAGTGGGTGTCATCTCCCTGTGGTCTGTTTGGAAATGAGATGGCCGACTGGTTGTCAAAGGAAGGCACAGAGATGTCCCAACCAAATATCCTGGTGACGCTGTATGCTGCTCGACGAGAAGCTGAAAAGAAAATACTGGGATCTATGGCCACAGAACAAGCCGAGCGCGCCAGGAGGAAAATGGGTAGCTGTGACAAATGAAAACGGTCGAATACCAGCTAATCTCCCTAGGAAAGTTGGAGTTGCATGCTTCCGCTCCTTGATGGGCCATGATTTCCTCCAGAAGCATCTGCACTGGATAGGCGTGAAGCAGTCACCGGACTGCAAACTTTGCAGGACTGGTGAAATGGACAGAGACCACCTTGAGAGCTGTGAAGCCCTGCAGGACGTCAGAGATGCACAGACAAGGGAAAACCAGTACTACCGGACTGCGCAATTATACTGGGCAATCATACTGGGCTCTTCGGATGGCCGAAGATGCCGCACCGACACGGCGTAATAAAAAAAGAGTTCATTATGGATGTACGAATAAAACAAAATGCTACTTCCATGGAGTAGGTCAACCAGTTGATGTTCGTGGATGAGACTCCCCTAGTATCCACGAATACAGGAACTTTGGCGCTTCACGTATTTAGCTGTTGTTATGGACAATCCATTTTTTCGACCAGCTGCACGAATACAAAGCATTGCTATCTTCGACTGTGAGGAAGCAAATTACTATACAAATGTTTATCTACGCACCTTGATACTATTGAGGATGGATCTCATTTGTGTATAGTTGTCGCTGAGTGTTTGTTCATCGAAACGGTTCCATAAGGAAAATGTCCCCATCAGCCATTGTACTTGAGCTTTCAAAACAGACTCCTGATCGAGTTCGAATACCGTGGCAAACTGTTTCGCCTGTTCAAACTTTCCTCTTTGAAGTAACCTTTCCAACCTGCAAATAAAACGGTAACTTGACAATAGATAACCCAAAAATTTGGTATAAGAAAAAATACCACAGTTTATAGGTAGTTATGAATTTTTGGAGAAAACCATAGGAGTCAAATCTCCACATTTAAAGGTAAAAATGCATAATTTAGCAAAGCTACCACTCAAAGGTATTTGGCACATTCGGAATCATTGAAAAATTTAATTTTCGCACAAGTTAAGAATCGATTATAATGTAACATATTGTATGTAACATTAGCCAACCAAGATAAAAATCCTACAGATTTTTCCATCAACGTAAAATGGATTTACCTACCTGCTTTCTGGGGCAGTTTCTTCAACGACCTTAATCATGACCGAGTCTGTATTGATATCAAGGTACATGACGCCCTCTGCATTCAACTGTTGATCAGGCAGGAACCCGTTATCAGAAACTGTTAGTCGGAACGTGCATTCACCAGCTGGAATAATTTAAACGAATCGTTGAGAAGTATTATGAAACTGAAAAACGTCGCCTATAATAAGAGACTTAGAAAAACCTGTTTTAAGGTGTATGAAACAACTAATGAAATTTTTGTTGTTCCCATTCAAGCCTAGGGCAGTTTCTAACTCGACCTCTCAGGTTAAGACAGTGAAGAAGAATCATTCGAATTATCATAACTTGGTTATCGCTTATTTAATGCGATAGCATCATATACATTTTTCGATTTTCGGGTTTCTGGAGAAAAAATACTCTCTTGGAGGGCTAGAAACTAGCGTATTACTTCTATGCTTGCAAAAATAGTCACGAGATGGCCTTGTGTGGATTGCCTTATCGCTCTACCACTTGTAAAATATTAGTGAAACCAGTGTCACATCTCAGTTGATCACCAAATACAACTGACTTTGAGATATGACACTATATCATCATTATAACCAATTCCATCTCTCTATTCTCTTTTAACCATTTGAAAATGTGGCGCATGGGAGTCAGGCTAACCGATTCGTTCAGTCGTGTCATGAGGTGAATGCCTAAATACTCAAAAGTCATCATAAAGCATTTAGCGATTTCAAAGTGACTATTCAGTTCATTTAAATGAATTGCATTACCTGCTGAAGTTATCAATACGTCCCCCAAGTCAGACAAGTGACTAAAGAAACGAGAAATCTGAAAATAAGTCATTAAAACAAATGGAGCTCCCTCTGACTCGTGGAACCGCACCCATGCGGCGAATGCTGGAACCTTCGTAACGCCCAAGTCAGGCTGCTCCTTTTGTGATGAAGTGGGAACTTCACCAATAATTCAAAATTACGTCTATCACCCTCACCAACAGTTTTTTGTAGTTTACAAGCCAGAGCATCTCAACTAATATAGTCTGTAGACGATTTCATGAGCATGCATTGAGCATCAATTATATCACGCGTTATCAATCTTCGGACCAACTCGCTTGTCGAAAATCGTTCGTCACTCGTTGAAAAGCCCTCAATTTATGCGTAAATTATATACTGCCAAAACAGCTATAAATATAGACAAAGCTGAGATATACCTCTGATTTAAAAGAACTGTAAACAACATTCGCAGTAACAACCAACATCGATTTATTGGATAATATTGATGTTGTTGGTTGGCTTGGTTTTTACGAATGTAAAAGGTTGTGATTGAGACTGCTTTACAAAGTAGTGATTCATCGTCTACTTCCACGAAAGAACGAGTAAGGAAGCTCATTTGCAAACTTGTATGACACCAAGAACAGAAGCTTCGACCGCCAAAGCATGTTCCATGTTTCTTGAATTTTAGCCGAAGGCTCTAAGCAGTAACCATCCGGGAAGGCCCAAAGGGCCGAGTTTTTAATTATTATAGGCAGACCCTGTTCACACAGCCATCAAGCTTTATTCTTGGGCATCCCTTCTCACCCCATTCTTGGTGTATTTTTCAACTTCAATTGTAATATCTTACATTTCTAGTCAGTAGTTCTCCAATAAAGAGACACGTAGGAAAACCCCAAGGAGGCAAGAGTCATCACCAACATGGGTGAAGTGAGGAAGGGAAAAAACACGTCACTTGACGTCACCTTTTTTCCACTCTCCCCTCACCATACACTTGAGTATATAAGCCACACTGAGGGGTCTTCCTACATGCATTCGTACCTCGTCTATCCGACTTATCATTTCTTGTATTACCTACAGCCCCAGTTCTTCCAAGGGAACGGTTTGCCCCATAAAGGCGCCAAACCTCAAGCCCCCCTTTGGGACTTCTTCAGAACAGTAGGCCTGACTAGGTAAATGTTCCGCCCCCTTCCGGTGAGTGTTATCAGACGCCGAGGTTGTCAGATAGATCTTGACGCACTCGTCAATACGATCGGCCGCGAGGCTCCGCAGATGGAGTGCTGAAGCCCTAGGCTTGGAAGGGATAAATCTCTCCGTTGAGTAGGATTCAGGCTAGGAACAATTCAGCGCATCGAGAGGACCATCGCCCTCACTCGACAACACGCAGAACACAACATCAATAATATTTCAATGAGACGCTTCAGATAAGTGACTCACCATCAAGATCGTGCAAACATAATTTGTGATCATCGGTGAGGTACAGAACGCTGGTCATCGTCTCATTCGCCATGGGCCCTTCCGAAGATGAATCCACCAGGACGAAATCGCTGACGAAACGCTCGGTTAAAGCGAACAAGAAAGTCAAAGAAGTGTGCGAAAGCAGAAATAGCTCACCATCTTCCGACAGACATACGATGTATCTGCAACACAAAGTAGAGTTACTAAAAAGGAAAGAGAAATGAGCACCTTATTGCACGATACTCTATCAGAATCCTATTACAGAGAACACCTCACTTTTCACTTGGCTTTGCTTATTACTCTTTTTTTTGCATCTTATACTCTGTACTCAACGAGAGAGTTCAAAAACTCACCTTTTGTCAGTAGTCACCTCCAATTTTTTCAGCTTAAGCTTTTCACTGAGGCAGAGTTCACCAAGCAGTTGATCTCTTTCTTCTGACCAGCTGTACAGCAGCTCACTTGTGCAAAAGTAAAAGTGACAAGGACTGGACGTCCCCGAAACAGCAGTAACCTCTTCCTGTTTAAAAATCATTCAGGAGTTTAATAAATAACGGGTATTAAACAGGATACAATGGTTTTAAATGTTATTATTTTTTAATCCTGAACGATGATTTAGAAAACGTATACCTATTTAATAAAGTCTGTTCGTTGTTGCTTAACAACTACTGTGTGCCGCTGTCTTAAGAAATACCGAAATACGTCTTGTAATACGTCGGGTAATAAAACTTGCTTTCTACTCCAATATAACATTGACTAATAGATAACTGGTTCATAGTTTATTTTAATGTATCCTCTTCAAATACGAATATCATACCTGAATTTCATTGTTTTTGGCAGCTTCTCGAAATTTATGATCAGGATGGTTTCCATCGAGGACGATTAGGTCTTCGTCCCCGAAATCGACTTCAATAAATACATTTTTCATACTGAAAATCAAAATCCAAGACGAGAATCACAAAATTGAATAAATCAGAAGTTGCATCAAGTCGCGGAGCGTTTCAAGCCATGAAAGGGTAAGAACAAACACTAGTGAATTATATTTAGGTATTATGGGCGAAACTGGATGAAACAGAGTCAAAAGCCCTCACTGACTCAAGAAAAGAGAACAGCAGTTGACCTTACATTGGGAATTCTTCACAACTCATTGGGATTTTATGCACAACAATGCACATCATCTTTATCACTAGTAAGGGTAGATACTTCGAAACTAGGTTAACAAGATTCCCACTGGGAGCAGCATCAGTCTTTCCTACAGAAAATGGCAACAGTCGTTGTTTTTCAATATGAGGCGTGAAGGAAGATACGAAAGTATATGAAGGTGTGATAACACCAGTGCAACCTGCTTTCATACTATTTACTTGCAACCAAACTTTAATTGCTTCCTAATAACTCAATATTCCATCAGTTATCAACACAAATTACGATTATACCAATTTCCAAACTTTTGAGTGATACCTGGAACCTCTTATTCTCTTGATTTTGGTAATTGGTACTTACTCTACAATCATGCCAGACGAGAAAATGGAGAACATGTTGTCATTGTGATGAACAAAGCGAAGGAGTTTGGACTTCAATGCGTTCGGTGGAAAACATCTACAACATTAAAAATAAGATACAAAAATGGAAAGGAAGAATTTGAAAAAATATTGTTACAAACACACTAAGTGAAAGCAAGTCTTGCTGGTTGGATGTGGTCTAGAGGTGGGTAGGAAATCGCGTCACTGGTTAAAGTCACCTATTACCGGAGAGTCACCGTTCCGTTTGTCACCTATTACGGAGCAGACCCTATTACCAACGGACTTGCAGTGACAGCAGGTAAAATAACTCTCCCTTCCTCCATGCTCCGAATCACTATCTCAAATTATTTCACTTTGACCTCGGAGCTTCTTGAATTGTCACTGTGTGCGTTGTCACTACAGTGCCGTTGGCGCTACTCGTCACTCCGTAGTGGTTGGCGCTGGTTGTCACTTCATGGGCGGTCAGCGCTACTTGTCACATTGTCACTCTTGGAGCTCCTTGTCACGGTTGGAGCTCCATCGTCACTTGTCACTCTTACCATTTGTGTAGCGTGATCAGGTGATCGGTTGTCTCTCGTCCCTCACGCCGTACTTTCCGCGGCCCGGGTTTAGGACTCTCGCCTTTAGTTTGACTCGTGTTGCCCGTTTAGTTCGATGTTTTTCGATAGTTTCATTGTTTTGTGATTAGTTGAGATGAATAAAAAACCGAAATCTTCTCAATTATGGGCGATTTTTAAGCTCATTAAAAGGTCGAAAAACTGCCAAGTGTGGTCTGCGACCTATGTGGTCAAGTTTGTATGTAGTTTCAAAACTACCATTAAGTACCTACAAATTAAAAAATATAATTCGTAATAATTTTTTCTATTTGCTCATGTTCCTTCATTTGTTTCAATTAGAGATAATATTGAGGTGAAAATGTATGTTACCTACCAATAATGATCGACTGTGATAAATTCCATTTTTTTTCTTATTTATTCCATTTTACCTACCAACGGAGGACTATGATGACTCTGTGACCACGATCGATAAATTAATTATTTCTGAGCTCTAAACATATTAATCTGATTGCTGAGTGTCTCATACTAGTTGCTTAAATCGGTAAAACGTAATATACAAATATAATGGAGGGGTATATAAATTTTTTCTCAATGAACAGAACCAATTTTTTATTAGAAATACCTATGAGACCGATACGCTAGTTGCGTCTATTGGGGCAAGAACTCTCGTTACGGAAATCACTGCTGGTAGTCAATGAGTCACTTTACACCGAGCAGCGCCGCAGTTCCAGGATGCGCTTCTCTGTCACCCTATTACAAAGTCACCTATTACTGGAACCTATTACCGGCCTGTCACTGTCACGTTGTCACCTATTACCAAAAAGTAACCGTTTCGCACATCACTAATGTGGTCACAGAGTAACGAAGAAAAGTTAACAGAGAAGAAAGCCAACGTTAAAATGGTGTGCAAGCATTTATGAGGCTACCTCAGTAGCGCCATCTACTTTCAGCTAGGATTGAGGAACTACTACGGAAGTGGTGGGGGGAGAGGACACACTCTTCATACCGCTTCTTTTCAAATCCTTTCGAATGACCAGAAATTGATAACTTTTCGATTCATCATCATTTACATTTGCAAAAATTACTTAGAAAATCCAATCGAGGCGAAAGGTATGTTCCAAGTTGCCCTTACAATTGTTGTTGTCCCTATCGCCAGTTGTTCAAATGTTCAATCGACAACTGCCACCCATAGAAACGTTTGAAACTCAGTGTATTATTGAAAATCGCTCGATTTTTTCGTACATATCGCGAATATAACTAAATGTTATCAAATTAATCACTTAGATGCGGCCGGTAACGCACCAAGGAGAAAAATATGTGATAAACAAGGTGACTTGTTGTAATGAGGTTGGGAACAAACGATCATGAACGCAATCTGTTGCAGTCTGCTATAACTACGTCCTGGAGCTCCACCAATGAACGCTTCTCGGGCTCCCAGATTCAGCTTTCAGCCCAGTGGATGTGGTAGAAGGAGGGGAGGATCATGTGAAAATGGTTTGATGCAGAGGATAGAGTGAGTAGTATCCACGGATAACTCTTAGTGCCATCCATCCATCTTTCTCCGTAACTGATATTATCAAGATTACTGTTCAGAACACCTCTCCTGAGCTGGATATTACTTACCTGGCCCATAAAAAAAGAATGTCAAATGGAATTTTCATCGAGAAAAGAGTTAAAATGAAAAGAAACTCACGTTGGAGGAAAAATAAGCAGTTTTTCAGTTTCCACGTTGATGCGAACAATCGTTAAGTCGTCCAGGGAAACACAAATGGTTGGTCCCTCCTCCGGAACAAGCAGAGCTTTGATGATTCTGTCGAAATCGTATTTCCATACGAGTTTGTCGCAGGTGAGAGTGAAAAAGGCGAACGTTTTGTCAATGGCCAGTGCAAAACCAGTTTTGCACATCAAGCAGCTAATTTGAGGTTTCCTTTGAGAAGATGTCTGAAATGGGATTATTATGCAATATGATGCAGTAAAAACTAATAAAAAGATAAGTAAGTACAAAAAAAAAAAAAAAAAAAATCGTGATTTTTCCAGGAGCTATTTACAGAATTGAGATGTAATGGGGAGTTTCAACCACCACAAAATTCTTGAGAAAGATGAAGGTGGAATGGCTCTGACAATCAGTGATCTTATTATGGAAAAACAACACTTTGAAATGCATTTTAAGGTGGTCATTAATGATAGAGACTACTGGAAAAAGGGGATGCCCAATGCCATTGCACCGGGCTCTCTTGTATGGTATACAGATGTATCAGTCATGTGTGGAAGATCTGGCATAGGCATTAAAGGCCCTTCGGCCAGCCTTGTAAAGTCTCTTGAGACGAATGCCACAATCTTTCAGGCAGAGGTCCATGCAATCCAACTGTGCTGAAGAAATGCTGAACAAGCATCTTACGAAAGCCTAAGTATATATTTTGTCAGTCAGGCTGCCTTGAAGGCCATTGCTTCATACGTTATAAGTTCGAAGATGGTCTGGGAATGTCTGAATACTCTCAAAACTGTGGCCCAGAACAATCAGGTCACCCTTCTCTGGATTCTCGGACATGAAGGTCATGAGGGCAATGAAACTGCTCGCCGTCTTGCCAAAAGAGGATCAGAGTCCCTGCCAATAGGGCTGGAACCGATCCTGGGAACCACCAAATGCTGTTTACAGAATGTGGGAAAACATGAGTGTGTAATAACAGTTATTACACACTCATGTTACACCCAGTTACTGGGAAAGGAATGAGCGAGTAAGATACAGGCAGAACCTGGTCTGAGACAGGCAAAACTATTTGTGACGTTCTCAAAGAGACAGGCTAACGATCTCATCGCTATGCCTAAAAAGGACGTCAGAATACTTGTGGGTCTGTGAACAGGCCACTGCCCACTTCGATATCACCTAAAGAAGATAGGCAAACTAACAGCGGACATCTGCCGCTTCTGCGACCTGGAAACGGAAGATGCCGAACATATATGGTACTGTGAAGCATCGGGGCGAGCTAGATTCACAACCCTCGGAAGTGATGTCTTAGCTCCTGACACCATCTCGAAGGTGACCTCAACCGACCTTCTCTACTTTGCCACAAAGTGGGGAGAAGGGGTGTTTAGTAGGGCTCTTTAGTAGGCCCTTCTTAGTAGGCTAATATAGTCTGAAGGCACTCCACAATAGACCTCGTTAGGTCGCAGTGGAATGAGTTTGTGCATCAACTCATTAATGACCTCCTACTTAATATATATATATAAAAAAAGGGGAAGTGTTGTTGGCAGCAACTGTACACTTTTGGAATCTCCTTGGGAGGTCACCAAGCGACATTGTCTCTGGTGCTAAAGTTATCATTACAGGAAATTAACCTCAAGAAACCAGACCTATAGGGAGCACTTTTGGATTTAGGTACCATTGGGAACCGTGGTTTTGAAGTGAAGGATGAAAAAAAATAGGTACCTAAAAAAATAGTTCCACAGGGATAGGAACTACAAAATTCAAGAAGACGAAATCGATGGCATCGCCAATTGCTTGGTGAAATTCTGTATTAGTAATATACGGTCAAACCGTCAAACTTTACCCCAACGGGGGTAACTTTACCCCAAAAAGTGAGAATCTTCAATTGTGACGTAAGCATGGTAGAAATAGCTAACTTTTATCTAAGTTCTACCACGCTTACGTCACAATTGAAGATTCTCACTTTTTGGGGTTAAGTTACCCCCGTTGGGGTAAAGTTTGATGGTAACACAAAAAAAAAAAAGAGCTAGACTGGCTCCTCCTAACTAGGGATGGTAAGGAGGATGAGCAGTTTCCTCCCATCCCTTTTACCAACAGTCCATCAAAAGTTGAAAGTACGCTCTGTCTACCATCACCTAAATGGAGCTCCCTACCTGTAGGGAGGATGAGCAATGGGGTATTTCGGTGGGTCGGAAATTCAGGTTTTTGACCTCAAATTTGGATTCAGCACCCTTGAAAACCTATGTACTACAACTTTAAGCCCAATGATACTATAAGATGTGGTAGAAAAATTAATTAAAGAGATCACACGTTTGAAAACGCTGCAAATCATTGCTCAAAGGTTTATTATTTTCTGTATAGATCACCCTTCTGTATAGATCACTGGTTCTCCATCAATAGCACCTACCACCATCTGTATTCTCCCTTGACCTTCCCTCTCAAATTTCAGCTTCCTGCGTTCAATAGGATTGAAAATGGCTTCGGAGCTCACTCAGCTGATCAGTGCTCTTCCAGGCGTCTCCAGCATTCGAGAAGATCTTCTTCACTCATCAGATCACTGATCAGCTGAGTGAGCTTTGAGCAATGGCTTCGGAGCTCACTCAGCTGATCAGTGATCTGAGGAGTGAAGAAGATCTCCTCGAATGCTGGAGACGCCTGGAAGAGCACTTCCATTCAATAGGGTTGAAAATGGCTTTGGAGCTCACTCAGCTGATCAGTGATCTGAGGAGTGAAGAAGATCTCCTCGAATGCTGGAGACGCCTGGAAGAGCACTTCCATTCAATAGGATTGAAAATGGCTTCGGAGCTCACTCAGCTGATCAGTGATCTGAAGAGTGAAGAAGCCTTTGAGCAATGATTTGCAGCGTTTTTTACCCACCAACATTTTTTTTACCTACCAACTTTTTTTTACCTACCAGCTAGGTACTACCTACCACACCATACTGGCTTCACACCTTCACAATCAAGTTTATTAGAAAGAACTAAACGCTTCACACTCGATTGGAAAAATAGAAAGCTTGATATGGAAATTTGATTACTGGTTACGTAGAAGGCAAAACAGTATACAAATCGAAGAAATGAACAGCGATCGCATTTTAGTCCGATAAAATTTGAATGGAGATTAGACCTCTTTTGCGATTCACACTCATGATTCTGTTTTATCGAAGGAAAACCTTCAAGTACTCGTAGGGACCGAACGGTTTGTCCTACAGAGCTCCGGGTGGTCTCAAAAATTTTTAAAAATTCAATACTATTTAAAATTGGTGAAAAAACGATACCTTTATTTCGAGAGTTTTCGAGCTAGGGCACTCTTGAAAATTTCAACCCTTAATTTTCACCCCTTAGAAGTGACCTACATCAACCAAAAGCTTCGCGGCACAACTAGACCCCAAATGGAGCCCATATACCAAATTTGAACCAAATCGGTCCAGTGTTGCTAAGAAAAGTGCCGCGTACGGCGTACGGCGGACGGACGGAAATTTTTTTATTCGATTTTCGTATTCTACGTACCTTGAAACGTAAAACATCAAATTTTGAGGGGGGGTTAAAATTTTTTTTTTCTTGCTCGATTCCAAAGGCTTATTATTGAAAATAATAAACCAAAAAGGCGGGCCGCTATAAATGCACACATACTAGGTAAGGACTACGCCGCGCGCGTGTGTGAGTAGTATTTTGTAGTATCCAAGAGGTCCTCCAAGGGTTTCTGTGCATGGATACTTTTTTAAAAGACAGTTGGCTAGCTACGTCACACCATTCAAATCTTCAACTTTCCTTAGCTTCTCTGATTTTTTAAAAACATTTTCTCGACGAACAGACCCGATTACCATTATTCCTGAGCCATGCTCTTTTGAAAAAAATAAATAAAAAGAATTGACTGGATTACCCCATTGTACCTATTGGATTTGAGTTGGCTTGGGTACTTTTGGCTTATTATTTTCAATAATGAACCTTTGGAATCGTTCAAGAAAGAAAAATTTCTAACACCCCCTCAAAATTTGATGGTTTACGTTTCAAGGTACGTAGAATCCAAAACGCTGCAAATTATTACACAATGGTTTATTTGTCTATATGGATCACTCGTCTGCAAAGCCCCCAACCATCCAACATGGTCGGTCTCATCTATAATTTGAACGGAGATTAGGCCTCTTTAGCGATTCACACTCGTGTTTCTGATTTATCGTACGTCCAAACCTTAAATTCTCGTAGAGAGCGAACGGTTTGTCCTACAGAGCTCCGCGTGGTCTCTAAAAATTCTATAGAATCCTAAATTGAATGAAAAACAATGCCTTTATATCAACATTTTTTGAGATAGGGCGTCTTCAAAATTTCAAAATTCATTTTGGAACCCTTAGACGTAACCTTCATCAACCAAAATCTTCGGGGCACAACTAGACCCCAAATGGAGCCTGCATACCAAATTTCATCAAAATCGGTCAATGCTAAGTGGCAAAAGTGCCGCGTACGGCGGACGGACGGCCAAATTTTTATTAGATTTTTATTCGCCTACTCTTTTGAAAAAAAAAATTAAAAAAATTGACTGAAATACCTCATTTCTCCCATCCCTTTTACCAACAGTCCATCAAAAGTTGAAAGTATGCTGTCTACCGCCACCTAAATGGACATTTGCAAATCAATACGGCAGTCAGATAACTCAAGATACGTAAAGGAAGTCAATAGGTACCTCATCAGTAGTTCGGATTGTGGCCAAAGTTGATGCTTCATAAATGCAACTGTCTCCAGGAGCGAATGCCCTGGTGCCGAAATTGACGCTTTCATCGGCCGAAGAGAAGCCACAGTCAATTTTGTCCCACACTGACATAATGAATTATTCAGCGGCAGAATTCTGAAAAAAAAACCACAGCCATGAGATTTGCCCTAGGATATTTAAAAGTATTGGTAATATGTAAAGGGGAAGAAAGAAACTGACAGAGGAGAAAGTGGACCTTTTCAGACTGTCATGAAACTTTCCAGATCTTAAAAAGAACAGTTGGTAGTTTCTTGCGTGACTACTACCAGATGAAGGGAAAGCCTGAATACATTACCAGATATCATACGAGAAGATGAAATTTACTGAAAGGTTCTGGAATTTACCTGCTTACAAGGAAGGTGATCTCAGAGAAAAATGTGCGTCCACTGAACGACGCGACGCTCGTACTTGCACGCAACTATTCGTAGGTACTACGTACTCTTTGTTCTCAGAAAATGATTGGAACAATGGAAAATAATCAACACAAACGAATTGACTTTCATCTCACGCAGAATCAACAATAATTTTTCTCCAGTTTAGACACGAATTCATGTTCACTCAAACAAGATCATCACAATCGCTCTTATCAGTGAATTTCCCGCGTAAGAACATCAAGAAACTGCCCACTGCAGGTCCACAACACTAGCGCTGTTAGCGGTCTATATCAAAAGTTAGGTGCCGCCTTCGTACTCGACCGCCTTCGAGTTTCATCTTTTCAATTGTGATGCTATTACTGCATAAATTGATGAGGAATAGCCTGTGTGGACCTACTATTTTACTTAAAATATCCATAGAAGCAGTTCCCAAGCAAAAATGTTGGCCCTCTCGCGTCTACCAACATTGGAAGAAGATAGAATTTCAATCCGCCAGATGTCGCAAAGGCATTGAACGATTCGAGCATCATACCGCTCTTTTGTCCGACTTCAAAACCGCTGTATTCTAATTGCTGATTCTAACAAAAGGTATTTAGTTTATTTAGGTAGGTATTTAGTTTAGCTTATTAGTTTCACCAATCCCATTGTCTGTCATTGCATAAAATCTTACAATTCCAAGTAAACATTTTGATCCACTTTTCGGTTTCCGATTGAGCTGAAATTTTGCTTGTTTGTATATCTCGGATGACAATGGAATATAATTCACTTTCAAAGGACGATCTTCCATCACAATTCATAGGGGACCAACCTACATTTATAATATAGGGTAGACACGTATTCGTAGAGACCGTCTTCCAATTCATTAATGGCATCCTGCAGTTCAGAGGGGAACCATCATCCAATTCGTGAGGGGCATCCTTCAATTCATAGGGGACCATCCTACATTTATGATATAGGGTAGACTCCCATTCGTAGAGACCGTCTTCCAATTCATTAAGGGCATCATGCAGTTCAGAGGGGAACCATCATCCAATTCGTAAGGGGCATCCTTCAATTCATAGGGGACCATCTTCCAATTCATGAAAGGCAGCCTCTATTTTTCATAATTCCTCTATTCTTTAATTCCTACGGGATATTCTTCTAATTCATAACGGTCATCCTTCAATTCCTGGGGGACCAGCTTCCAATTCATAAACTTTTTAGTCGTAGAAAATTAGAAAACGCTGAAAATTATTATTTTTCTATGTTGATCACTCGTCTACAAAGCCACTAACCATCCAACATGAAGAAAATCATCGATCGCATTTCGGTCAGCTAAAATTTGAACGGAGATTAATTAAAATTCTCGTAGTGAGCGAACGGTTTGTCCTACAGAGCTCCGCGTGGTCTCAAAAAATTCTATAGAATCTTAAATTGAAGGAAAAACAATACCTTTATATCAAGATTTTTTGAGTTAGGGCGTTTTCAAAATTTCAAAATTCATTTTTGAACCCTTAGTTAGTTGAACCAAAATCTTCGGGGCCAAACTAGATCCCAAATGGAGCCTACATACCAAATTTAATCAAAATCGGTCAATGCTAAGTGGCAAAAGTGCCGCGTACGGCGGACGGACGGCCAAATTTTTATTCGATTTTTGGATTCTACGTACCTTGAAACGTAAACCATCAAATTTTGAGGGGGTGTTGAACAATTTTTTTTCTTCGTCGATTCCAAAGGTTCATTATTGAAAATAATAAACCAAAACGTTTGCCAAGTGGGTGTGGAACATAGCTTCCTCGGATTCATAACACGCTTGTATAGATGATCCGATGATACACTACGCTCATAGGAGAGCATCTAAACGCCAATCTGAACAATCCTGAGAAATTTCGTCAAAATCGGATGAGAAATGTGGAAGATATGGCTTTGGCAAGGAATTCACGTTTGCGCATGCGCAGCGGCTACTATCAGTCCGGGGGTAATGATTTTCATAGGGACCTTCTACACGCCAACCCGCACAATCTCTGAAAGTTTCATCAAAATCGGACGAGAATCGTAAAAGTTATGGCTGTGGCAAGGATTTTATGACAGACAGACAAACATACACGGAGCCAAAATCGTCGAGGAAGGTTTAAAACATAAAACGCGACCGGAAATTTCGATTTTGGAGAACTTTTTTTTTCAACCTTGAGAAGTGAAAACTAGGCGTCCACTACCTCTCCCTTTGAAAATCATAGCCGCCAGACTGATAATAGCCACTGCGCTTGCGCAAACGTGAAATCCTTGCAATGGCAAACAGCCATAACTTTTACATTTTCTTACAATATTCAGAGTTTGTGCTGGTTGATGTGTAGATGGTCCCCTATGAGGGTAGTGAAAGGTACTTAGAGATTGGTGTTTTGAGATTAACTACTATGCATCGGATCATCTATACAATCGGGTTATGGATACGAGCAGACTATATGGATTTAGCAGACTTTTTTTTGTGAAAAGTTGGTTTGAACCTCACAAATACCGGTCGTAACGTCATCTGCACAGGCATTAACCCGGGAGCTACGAGAGACCGCGGCTCCGTATTAACGACGGTATTAGAGCGAGAGAGAGGGAACATCTCCTGCATTAGTCACTTAATTTGAATTCCACGTGAGATAGCGTAAGATTTCATAAGGGGTTGACATCAAGGAGGGAGCAGCAAGGTGAGGGGGAGATCCTCTGGGACCTTTTCCCCAAGTTTCCTAATGGTTTCCAACGTTCCTAGGAACAATCACACGGGCTCATATAACCCATTAATCTCTATTAGCTGTTGCTAAGACCAACGAGGTCCTTTGCAGGTTTCAAGTTCTAATACGCCCCAACTCATAATTGATTCCAACCTGCTTAGTCCGCATCTAGAATGGTTGCAACGAAATTAGAAACTCCAAATTCGCTGTCTTTCCCATGGTTTCCATGCTTTAGGAGGAGGCGCAAAAATGTGATATTTGAATCCCTCGTAAACAATTATGGAGGTTTACTATTTGCATTTTTTCTAAGCGCAATAATAACGGAAATAAATTGATTGATCCTTTAAATTTTAAACACACTGTGTATTTAGTTTGTGATTTTTTAGGAGAAGGAAGTTCAACTAATGACTGTACGAAAGAAATGGTGTTGTTGGTAACCTAAGGGTTACGGGTTACCTTCGTCTTTCAAACGAGCTTTTCGTGCTTTATATTTTTCCAAAATTGGGCGTTGGGAGTTTCCTCCGGTCTAATTTCACCCAAGTCATGGCAAATACCTGCACTCTCGAATTCTGCCTACAGGGATTGATGTTGGTTCGTTAGATGGAAAGCAAACGAAAGGGCTGATGGCCTCCAACGATCTTCTAATTACGTGGAAAAGGAAGAAAGCTACAAAGCCTCGGTAAAGGGAAAATGTAGCCTCTCTTCACTACAAGCTGGGTACTTACTCAGTCTCACTCCTTGTTACTCGATACCCCAGCTAGCCCTTCGGGGCTTTTAGCTCAACTAGCCCCAACAGTGCACTAGCCAACCCCCTTTCACCCCGTCCCTTCGGCAGCCTCGTAATACAATACCGTACATCCTGGTTCCTTTTTCTTTACTTCCTACGCCTCACTTGTCTCAGGCCCACTTCTTGAGAATACTGATGCCCTTAGCCCTTTTCCCTTCAGAGCTTTGGACGCGAAAAACCTCCTTCTTTTCGATAGCTACCTATCTTTGATCTGTCCTTTTTCCTCAGAGGGTTCCTCGTGTTTCCAATGGACTTTTATCCATTCCTCAGTATTCCACATCAAAGTGAAGCGGACACAAGGCTTCGATCACTTGATGCGTCAGTACGTTGCTATTTGTTGCTAATTTCAACAGTCGTCAACCTCGTCAGAAAGATTTTAGAGCGGTCGAATTCCTACAGCAGCATTGAAAAATAAGAAAATCGGAGGAAAACTTTTAATTAAAAAGTCTACTATGGGTGTGGCAAATATCTTCCTCGTCTCCGTAACATGATGAGCAAAATCTTGTTGAGGTACTTTTGTGGAACCAGCAATGATGTTTTTTAATCTGTCTAAAATATAATTTATAGGGAACCATCCACAGCCCATTTCATCACTAAACATCAGATTAGGATGAGAAGGGGGTAGAGGAGGCAGGTATGTACTACCCCTCAAGAGAAGGCGCTTGGAACATTTCAGATTTGATTAATAGGGAACCTAGTACATTTCAAACAGCATAAGACAAACCCCTGAAAATTTAATCGAAATCGGATTTAGTTGGTTTAGTTACAATTTTTTAGTTACACAAGGATTTGGGGACACAAAAATCGGACCTAAATTGTTCAAGAAGATCTAGAACGAGAAGTGCTGTTGGTAATTTTGATTTTATAGGGGTTTTTCATCAACCCCTCTTCACCACTCGATTCAAACAACGTGAAGGCACCTGGCGTACAATGTTAATTAAAGTTACCCAAAGTTTTAAATGTTTCAAGGGAAATAGGAACTGTCTACCTATCTTTCTCTTCGTGGTATCGTGTATTAGATAGGTAGGGTAAAAACTGCGTCGGTTCAAGTGTGAAACCTTGAAGGGAAAACTAAACATGAAAACGAGCTTTGAACCTTTTGGCAAACAAAAGGTAAAATTTAAAATAAAGAAGTTCAGAGAAAGAAGAACAGGATTCGAACACTTTACACCTACGCCCTCTCGCCGCTCTTGCGTCTAATATTCCAAACAGAGAAGAGCATTCCATGCAGAATAAAAGGGTTGAAGTTTCTGCGACCGCTAAAGAAGCAAGTAGAGATGAAAGGTAGTAAGGTACACCTAGAGGGCGGTTACACGAGAGGTTGAAACACTAATTAAAGATTACCACACCTTGGGAGAAAAGAAACAAGTCTGGAATAAAAAGATGCAGAGCTCTTGGCGGTGGGCTTCAATAAAGTTGGTGAGATGAGGGGTGAAATCCACTTGCACGTACACGTGTGCAATCTGATAGCTAGATGTTTCTAATGAAAAACGTTCCAGTCATGCAGCACGAATGAGCGAATTTTCAAAGTAGTTATCTACAATAATATTGTATCATATTATGAAACCGCGCTTCCTCACAGTCGATCATACGGAAGCTGCGTGTTCGTGCTGCATGTCAAAAATAGAAATGCGGATCATTCAAAATCAAAACGTTCACTCACATAATATCGCGTTTCAGAGATTTCTTCAGAGAGTCTCGCACCGACGGTCGTGTAGTTAACATCTACGGACGTTGTTCTCCCACCGCACTATTCGCATCGGTTCTTGCCCTGTTCGTTATCTCCTTCGATAGGTGAGTAACATAATTTTTAATAATTCGGGGCAAGTGACACGGCTGAGGCCGAAGTCAACATGTCAGACGATAAAACAACTGATCCCTTGGAACGCACGGGTTCCAGTGGGTTCAAAGCTCCACGCCGTAAACACACTGTAAAAACAACTTCTGTCGCTTACGACATAAATGATAAACAAGTTGCAGGAAAATACGGGCAGGTTACAAATCCAGTATCAACGAACAAAAAGTTCGGTCTCTTGAACCCAATTGAAGATATCGACGACAATGGATCTGAGGTCAACTCATCGGTAAATGACAATGATATGGAAGAAACTAATCAATCCCGCAAATTCGGACTCCCAATAACTTTCACTTACAAGGGTTCCGACTCCGTCACGGATTTAATCAACCAGATTCGCATCATCGACAAAAATTTGATCCTAAAAACTATAGCAAGTAATGAATATAAAATTACTCCAACTTCTCAGCAAGCTTACAGAGAACTTATAGCATTTATGGAGAAGCATAATACACATTTCGATTTTCATACCTACTTGCCCAAAGAATCTAAACCTCATCGGATCGTCATAAGAGGGCTACCGTCCAAAATGGATCCAAATTACATTTCACAACAAATTGAAATAGAACATGGTATCAAGCCAAGACAGGTTTTTAATGCAATGCACACAACCGGTGACTTGAAAGGCACGCTCATGCCCATATACTATGTAGACTTTTCATTTGAAGACGATTTAACAAAATTAATGTCGATCAAACATCTAGCTTATATATCATGCAAAGTCGAAGAGTTTAGACCCAGATCTGGACCAATTCACTGCAAAAAATGTCAATTGTGGAACCATGCTCGTGGACAGTGCTCTCGCCCCGCTCGTTGTGGTATTTGTGCTGGTCTTCATGAAAATATTACAAAAAAGTGTGTTAACTGCGGTGAAGCTCATTCTTCGAGCTGGAAAGGTTGTCAAGTATATCGCAAGCTTGCTGGCATTGGAAAACTAAACAGAACTGAAAAACATAAGAGTTACCCTCAGTTAAATACCACAACATATGTAGCTGCTTCAAAGGATCAGTTTCCTCTTCTTCCAGTGGCCTCGCAATCAAATGAACAGTTTTTTATGCCTACTCAACCCGAAAACACTCCATTACCTTCAAAAGCTATACCTCGAAGACGGTACAGTGACGCAGCTCAGCAACATAATATAGAGAGCAAAAATACAGGAACCAACAACTTAAACTTAGGCAGTATCGTCAAAGAAATAATAACTACTGTGGTACAGCAAGTTATCGGCATGATTAAAAGCGAACTTTTGAACGCTTTTAAATCAATTAATTTCTCTCAACTCATCAAACCATGAATCGAATTTCAGAACTCCGTATTATGACATGGAACTGTTGCTCAGTCAAAGGAAAGTTCAATGAATTGTTACATCACATCGCAATGCACAAAATTGATATTGTGATGCTTTCAGAAGTGAAACTACCATCACACAAAAACTGGTCCTTGCCTGGCTTCAAATCTTATATTGCACACGATCCGAGTGACAATGGTTGTGCTGGATCGATTCTCCTAGTCCGCACAACACTCAATCAATCTATTTTACAACCAATTCGTGAGCCGGAAATCCAAATAGCAAGATGTATCCTCCACCTAGACGGCGAGAACATTCAGCTAGGTTCCGTGTACATTCCTCCTCAGCGTAGGCAATCCGGTCGAAACCTCACTATGAACTCCCTGTGGGCAGTTGCTCACGAATTAGGACCAACGTTTTTATTGGGCGGTGACTACAATGCGAAACATTCATCCTGGAACTCTCCTCGAGCCAACTATTACGGAAAATTAATTGATGGATGGCGACACACCTTCAAACTTCATATAGAGACAGCAGGTGTACCAACGAGATATGACCCAAAGCCAGGAATACGACCAAGCCATTTAGACTTTTTCATCAGTAAAGGACTTCCATGCAGATTGAGTGATACCATAGTAATCACTGACCTGAGCTCTGACCATATGCCTGTTCATACCACCCTACATACATCACCACAAGTACATATAAATCGACCTACATTGATTAAATACCTACCCGATGGACTGGGATACGTACCGGCACCAACTTTATTCCACACTAGATGTTCTACCATGTCTTCAGACCAGAAGAGACATAGACAATGCTATCGAAAATGTCACTCAACAAATTACTGCGGCAGCTATTAATGCAAATCCCAAATTCCTGCCTCCACCAAGAATAAACTTCGATTTTCCACCCTATGTGCACGACATATGGGTAGCACGAAAACGAGCCAGCAGAAGATGGCAAAGATACGGCTGTGCAGTAGACAAACAGTTAGCCAACAAGCTGGGTAATGCATTGAAGATTGAATTGAAATTATTAAGAGAAGAACGAGAAAGGCAGAAAATTATGGCTTTACGTGTCAAAGACTGTTCGTTGTACAGGGCCACTAAAATATTGACTCACTCATACCCGCAAATCCCGCAGTTGAAAAATGGCAACGAATGGGTTTCATTGCCCGAAGAAAAAGCCAACCTCTTTGCCGATATGCTGGAGAATAGGTTTCAACCATTCGAAGCATCAACTAACCCTGCTGATTCACCACAAGACAGAGATACTGATCTGTGTAGCTTCCCCTCACCTCCCTTATTTTTCTCCCCAAAGCAAGTTAAGCAAGTTATCAAGAAATCACCAACCCGAAAAGCACCAGGAGCAGACTTGATTCTTCAACCTCTTTTAATTCATGGCCCAAGGCGATTGTTCGCTCACCTGGCAAACATTTACAACTCATCAGTACGGCTTGGGTACTTCCCTCAGCAATGGAAACACGCCGTGATAACTATGATACCAAAGCCTGATAAACCACATGACCAGATCACATCTTATAGACCCATTAGCCTACTGTCTCTGCTAGCAAAAATTTTTGAACGCCTTCTGCTCCCCCATTTCTTGCAATATACCAATTACCTCATCCCCAATGAACAGTTTGGGTTCAGGACATCTCACTCTTGCCCACTCCAACTACAACGGTATACCAACTACATTAAAAATTGTTTCCATGATAAAAAGATATGTCACTCTGCTTATTTTGATTTTGAACAAGCGTTTGATCGTCTTTGGCATAATGGTCTCTTGCTCAAACTGAAACAACACTTGCCTAACAACCTTTTTTCATTGTTGAGTACCTACCTTCAAGACCGGACATTCGTAGTTTCTGTGCAAAACCAACGTTCAACAGCTCGTCCTATACGAGCAGGAGTTCCACAAGGAAGTATTCTGGGCCCCTTCCTATATTCCATGTACTGCCATGATATACCCCTACCAACTACACCTGACTTTTCGGGCCTGTATGCAGACGACTTGGTGTATGCGGCTAGCGACACTGACCCCATCGAAGCCACTCATCGACTTCAACATCACCTATTGGCGCTCGGTCAATGGTGTACTAGATGGCGGTTGAAGATCAACACCCAGAAGTCCTGTGTTGTCACATATACGTACCGTATGAAATTTCCCAAGCCACAACTGACGTATCTTCATGACATCTTACCAAATGCAAAATTCTACAAATACCTCGGCGTAACGCTTGATCGACGTTTGACCTTCCAAGATCACGTTACAAACCTTATAAGTAAATTAAAGGGGAGAACGCTACAGCTTAAATCATTACTTGATAATCCATACATGTCAATAGAAGTTAAAATGATTTTATATAAAGTACTTATACGACCAATCTGGACCTATGCCATATCGATCTGGGGAGCATGCTCACGCTCTCAGTTCCAGCGGCTTGAGCAGAATCAAAACAAAGTATTACAAAGGAATATAATTCACGCTCCCGAGTTCGTGAGGAACAGCACAATTTATCATGATTTTGAGATCGACTCACCGACAGATTGTCTCAGACGTCACACCACCAACTTCATTGAAAGAAACGCAAACCACCCCAACGCCCTTGTAAACGAAGGATTTGCTCCACCACCCAATCGACGACTTCAACGACCCCGGCACATCCACGACGTTCTCCCCTGATGGAATCAACTATATTCTTCTTTATTGACGCAATGCTTAATTATGTTTTACTTTCTCCATTACGAGTATAATATTTCTTTAATAACTACTGCTGCGATCAGTAGTAATATTATTCTGTGAAACAAATGACGGTGTAATAACCAAATATGCCCATGAGATATATTACATTATGTAATGGACTCTAATAAACAAATTTTCAAAAAAAAAAAAAGAGATTTCTAACCTGATATCCACATATTAAAAGAAAGGCTGTTTTTTTCGGTGCTTTTTGGAAAAAATTTCAGAAAATATGATAGAGGTTGAGAAAGCTAGACGAAGTACTATATTTGAGACAGGTAGCTTAGAGATTCTTAGGGGGTCTCAGTCGGTCGCCGTTCGTTTTTAGTATTTACCGAAATTGAAAGCGCAAAAACTTAAAAAGTTGTACCTAAATTTGAAATTTTAAAGGATTTTAGAAATTAATTAGGTAGTGCACGGCCCAAGGGAACTGAAAGACTGAAATATTGCCGCCGAAATCATCAAAATTTATACCATTTATTCAGTTATGTTTTTCCCATTTTTCTCTAGCAATTATTGTTCGATTTTGATGATTCTAGCGGCAATCTTTCAGTTTTTCAATTCCCAAGACCCATGCACCAATGAATTTCTAAAATCCTTCAAAATTTTAAGTTTAGCTACATTTTATGGGATGAACATGACTGAATTAACGGTTATTCCCATTTTTCTCTGGCAATTATAGTTCGATTTTGATGATTCCAGCTGCAATCTTTCAGTTTTTCAATTCCCTAGGACCGTGCACTAATGAATTTCTAAAATCCTTCAAAATTTCAAATTTAGGTACAACTTTTTAAGTTTTTGCGGCTTTGATTTCCTGAAATACTGACCCGGAACGAGGAACGAACGGCGACCGACTGAGACCCCCTTAATTTACCACATTTTTCTTGACAAAAGACTTTGTGATTCATTCATTTTAAATTAATTTGATATAATTATTATTATTAGGACTTACATGTTCTTGAATCATGCGGGCCCCAAAACAACCATACTTTTGCCAGGCACTCCTTCCATTGACTAACTGGAAGCGAGTTTCATTATCGACGACTAAATACAAACGGCCCTTTGTTACAGTTATATTGTTACTTGTCTGTGGCTACATTAATAAATTATCAATAGTCTCCTACGTTAGTACATCAAATCCAGACGTTCCTATTGTGTTGAACGTTTGCTCTAGTACCCTTGTTCTGCGTTCCTCATGAAGATGAAGAGCCCGCGATATAGCCTATAAGTGGAATGTCAATATGCTTTCCAACCTGGACTCACAGTCCGGTTGTTTATTGCTTGCTTTTTTCTGCCTTTGCTCTTTCTCTTTTTTTTTCGCTAACGCTATATCGGTCTTTCTCTTTCCCTCATAGGCCGTAGGGCAGGGGGAGGGGGGAATGTCGAGTCGATGAGTAAAGGGAGGTAAACTATCCCCGAGCAAAGATAAACATCCGATCAACACAAACAAACGGTTCAATGATTTATTTCCTCCCTTCTCTTCACGTCCGATGGCAAAGAGCCTTCAATGGGGACCGAGTGAGTCGGCCAGGCCTCAATATATTTGACAAGGCCCTTGAAATGCTGAGAGCTCTGTATTCTCTCGAGCGGTATTTCCATGAAACTTCCGAGGGCACTTGTTCCTCTTCCTGCAGGACTTGGTTTGATAGATAGATTTCAAATGAAGTGTTAAAGAAAGAACCTACACTAGATGACATTTCTTCTTGAAATAAATGAAATATACCAAAATAATACCTTTATATTTTCTTAATTTATTTATTCATCTAATTACTTACAAGTTTAAAGAACCTGGTTCCTGCCAAGTGTGCCAACGGTAGTAAAAAAATTGGATTGGGCAAATGAAAATTATTAGAAATTTGTATTGATTTTGACTTTTAAGATCAATGGTTCTTAATATTCGTGTAAGTATAGGTATTCCCAGAGAAAAACTTCAGCCACCTTGGGTGGAAGTGCTCTCGATGGTAATTCGATTGATAAGGGAGGATGAAAAATTATTTTTATTTCGAACCTTTCGACCCTTTATATTTCGGATTGCCAGGGCCAAAATTATGATTGGATTGGTGCATTTGTAGGTAGTTTCATTTTCCAACATAACTGCTGTATTCTCGTAATTCTCTCCTACCAAACATGAAAATCACAATTGCACAATCGAATCTCTGATTGAAGAAGAAATCGGATGTCGGGGACCCCTTCAGTCGAAGTCTTCCATCCACGGCTCGTCTTTGCCAGTCAGCATGTGGGGATTGAATTGCTCTTGTGAGCCGAGAGCCATCTCCCTTGACGGCAACTCGGCCAACTGCACTTGGAAGTGCTAGTCCGAATAATCACTTCCTTTTCCTTTCCCAAGCTGAACTGAGGCCTGCGGGCTTGTGAGTCCCTCGGGAACATTGGCAACACGGTTAGGCTCTTTCGTTTGGATTCAATAAAAGAAAAGACTCCGTCGACGGGGAAGATATGGCTCCATCGAAATTGTACTATTCTCTTCGGAGATTAATAATAGCGGATTCTTCGTAATAGAACAAATGGGTGGTCTGACAGTGTGACCCACCGATGATAATGAATCGTGACAGTCTGAACAACAGGAAAAGTGCATTAGCGTGAGACATTCTTACTTTGTTCATGAATGTCCGTGTATGGAGCTTTCATGTAAAATAAACAACGTACAGCAGTACTATAATCTGATACCATAAATACGTACCATAATGTAATTTAGGAAAAGTTCAGTAAACTGGAGAGCAAGTGGGCAGGATATAAGAATTTACCACAGATGAAGAACTAAAGATGCTAAAAAAAGATCTGAAACGCAACAATGAACATTGCTAATCCTGATATTTTTCAGAATTGTGGGGACTTGACATGTACCTTTATCAGTTTAATGGCCACCGGATGAACACCAAACCTCAGCACATGCGTTAAGTTTGATGTACATTACCTTCACAGTTTTTGTCCTTTATTGAGGGCACTTGGGGATTGACTTTTTGAAGATCCCCTTGCATCTGATCATCACTTTGCTGTCTTTGTAAGTATTCTAAGTATATAATCAATTTACATAATGACATTCCAAGGTAATAAAGCCCTTCCCGACTTTTGATTTTATGCTCTCAACTTATAAATCCCATTTCCCTCTTCCAGAAAACTCCCTCCCAATCAGGAACCTCAAGGAGGTGCCGGACGAGGAGTCGGTTGTTCTTAAAAGACTTTAATGAAAGTGTCATCCTCCTTAGGTCCGCATCTCCTGGTTTCTTCCGTCCCTGAAAACAAAACTCATTACAACTTCCTTGAAAAACGTCTTTCGACGACACCCTCAAAACCGCCGGTCTTCATTTCTCATTGGTGAGATCGATCAATTTATTATTCCAAGAGGGAAGAACGGAAGGTTGATGAAGCTTGGAGTAGAAATACGAGTTTTCTGTTTTGAAACCGACTCACTTTTCCTCGTGGGAAATATATTCAGTGAGAATCGAAGAGTGGAATGAGTTTTAGCTCAAATGTTGAAAATTACTTTTGTGTGAAACAACTTTGTTTCTTAGTTTTTATGATGGCTAGAATAAACCTTACTTATCAGTCATTCCTCATTCATACTAAGGTTATTTTGGAATCAAATGGTAGTTACTATGATGTTAGCGAATTTTTCAAAGAAAATGAACTAAATTTATTGCAATAAATTCAAAATGATTAGAATGAACATTTTTGAAATTCTTTGGAACATTCTAAAACAATTTTTGAAGTTTTCATAAGAACCTATATAACGATAAATATAAACCTTCTATACATATATGTACTTCACATATCTTTATATGTATCTTCTTTGTATATTGTCACTTCTGGCAATAGGTACCTACCTAACTTGAGTAATTGTTTCACAAAAATTTCAAGTTCAAAATATTTTTGCTAAAATAACAAAACGATAGACGCGTTCGTTAGCAAGGAATTTTGGACAACCCAAAGGCGTCCAAATTAAAAAAAAAAAAAAAATTAAAAAACGACTGAAAAACGTGTTTTAGAGTTTTGTGGATATTAACATCATAATCATAGTAATATTATTTATACATGGTATATTCGGATTCCGCGCAAAATTAACTATACAGGGTGTCTACCATTTGGATGGACCAAACTTCAAGGATCGATTCTACAACTAATTTGCAACAAAAAATGTCTCTTAGCCATTTCTTCTTAACCCACTTAAAATTCTTTCATTTCCACTTTAAAGTTTCTATTCGTATTTTCGACCTTGCAGCACTAAAATGGTCATAACTCCCTTATTTCTCATGCTACTTCAAATCTGAGTACACCGTTGGACAGAGCGTTAAATTTTCTACCCATTTTGTGGGAAACCCAGTTTCTTAATGCCATTTGTAAAAGTAAAAAAATAAATCAAAGTCAACATTTATAATTTTTTTCGAAAATCGCTATTTTTCATGCTAACGATTCCCCTGTAAAAAATACCGCTATCGTGGTGCACTCAACGGGAAAAACTACCCCAAGATCTCACCTTTCCAACGGTATGTCAGTTTCAAGGTTTAAGAGGAAAGTTTCTTTGAAAAAATTGAGTTTAATGCGAAAAAACGTGCTTCTTTAGGCATATTCCGCTAGGGAGTCGACCAAGTATTATTGCCTTCACTTTTCAAGGATTGCAATAAAAAGTTCATAAAATTAAATTTCCGCTCGTATTTTACGTTTTGGACCTTCCTGAACAATTTTGGTACCGTGTCTGTCCATCTGACAGTCGGTCTGTCTGTCTGAAAGTCCTTGTAGATGGCAAAAGCAATACGAAGCTACTGTCCGATTTCGATGTAATTTTCGGCGATGTTCTCCATAAAAATCAAAGCCAAAGCATTGAATTTCCAATATCAAATTCAAAAATTTTAATTTTTTTTAGAAATTACTATTTTTTAGGTTTATTGTTTACCTGGAATAAGTTGTGCTACCGCTGCCCACTCAACGAAAAACCCGTTCATTTTGATTTTAAAAATGGAACTAAAATAAAATTAAAGAACAATTAGCAGAAAAAAATTGTCATTTTAACGTTGGTAGAAAGTGTTGGTAATTAGGTACATTGAAGAACACTCATTATCGGAGTGGAAAGTCAATAATTGTAAAAAAAAAGTATTATTGTCAATGAAACTCTTCAAGTTATTCTTCTGCTACAAAAAGTCAATTTCATGATATTTATTCTAACTAAACGAAAAACTGATTCTTAACGTAGAAAAGATGTGATCCCGGATAGTTTTGGCCGTTGAGTGGCTCTGCGATAGCGCTACTTATTAGGGGCAAACAATAAAACAATTTTGGGAGGGGGTTAACTTTTTTCTTGCTCGATTCCAAAGGCTTGTTATTGAAAAGAATAAACCAAAAAATGGTAATTTCTATTTTTTTAAAAATTTAAATTATTGAATTTGATTTTGAAAATTTAATGCTTTGACATTGATTTTTATGGAGAACATCGCCGAAAATTGCATCGAAATCGGACAGTAGCTTCGTATTGCTTTTGCCATCTACAAGGACTTTCAGACAGACAGACCGACTGCCAGATGGACAGACACGGTACCAAAATTGTTCAGGTAGGTCTAAAACGTAAAATACGAGTAGAAATGTAATTTGGTGGACTTTTTATTGCAATCCTTGAAAAGTGAAGGTGATAATACTTGGTCGACTCTCTAGCGGAATACGCCTAAAAAAGCACGTTTTTTCGCATTAAACTCAATTTTTTCAAAGAAACTTTCCTCTTAAACCTTGAAACTGACATACCGTTGGAAAGGTGAGATCTTGGGGTAGTTTTTCCCGTTGAGTGCACCACGATAGCGGTATTTTTTACGGGGGAATCGTTAGCCTGAAAATGGCGATTTTCGAAAAAAATTATAAATGTTGACTTTGATTAATTTTTTTACTTTTACAAATGGCTTTAAGAAACTGGGTTTCCCACTAAATGGATAGGAAATTTAACGCCATGTCCAACGGTGTACTCAGATTTGAAGTAGCATGAGAAATAAGGGAGTTATGACCATTTTAGTGCCGCAAAGTCGAAAATACGAATAAAAACTTTATAATCGAAAAAAAAGAATTTTGAGTGGGTTAAGAAAAAATTGCTAAGAGACATTTTTTGTTGCAAATGAGTTGTAGAATCGATCCTTGAAGTTTGGTCCATCCAAATGGTAGACACCCTGTATAGATACGATTTCAAATATTAAATAGGGAGCGAACGGTTTGTCCTACAGAGCTCCGCGTGGTCTCTGAAAATTCTCAAAATTCATTACTATCTTAAATTGATGGAAAAACAATACCTTTATGTCAACATTTTTTGAGTTAGGGCATTTTCAAAATGTCAACCCTTATTATCCAATCCTTAGAATTGACCGACATCAACCAAAAGCTTCGGGGCACAACTAGACCCCAAATGGAGCCCTTACCAAATTTCATCAAAATTGGTCCATGGGAACCAAGGAGAGTGCCGCGGACGGACGGCCAAATTTTTATTCGATTTTTGGATTCTACATACCTTGATAGGTAAACCAACAAATTGTGAGGGGGGGGGGGGGGTTAGAATTTTTGTTTTCTTGGTCGATTCCAAAGGTTCAATAAGGAAAATGATAAACCAAAATTGTTAATATATGTAAAAAATTTATGTAAATAATGAAAACCCAAAATGTTATAACCGGGTAATCTATGGTTAGTATACTGAAAATAGGAAAAACAACAATATACGTGTAGGTACCTACTCTATGAGTTTGAGGTGACGAAGGGAGTATTTTTTTAGTTTTTCAACATTTTTAACGAAGAGGTTGACTTTATAGTTTCAACGATTAGTGCTGTGTGCACTATTCTATCATATAGCTAATATTTCAATTTACTTATTCATAGCTTTAAAGGTTTCTTTGAAAATTCGTTCATTAACTTATGCTGTATGAATGGACTTTTACTACGTTTTAGAAACGAGTGAGACCATCCAGAGCTTTAAACGGTGAGCTACGGTTGAATAAGTATTGATTAAGAAATTAATCGAGATTACAAGTGACTGCCTAACGCTCCCGAGGGGTTTCCTCAGGGTCCCTCAACCCCTTCCCCCTCACTCCTTCCTCCAGTCCTTGGTCTTCCTGTGTTCTGTGTTCTCGCAAGTTACCATTGGCCCCTTATTTGACCGAAAATACGATTTATTTCGTTTCTTCGAAAAAAATTTAAGTCACTCAGTTTATCTTCCTCCACAAACACGAACCAAATTTGGTAATAAATGCAACTTTGGAATAACGATGTTTTGCCGGTAGGTATTTTCTGCCAAAATAAACTTGATTCGGTTGGTTGGTACTTATAATGGAAAAGTCGTGTTGTTTGCAGACGGGTGAACTTTACACAAAAATCATGTATGAACAATTATTTGCTGAGTTTGGGCCAGGCTTCAGTACGAATTCACATCCCCGGGCAAGACTAGTGTACTAAAAAGTTATCCGAATTTTGTGAAATTTGCAGGCATTACCTCTCTAACAATCTCAAGGTGGAACCATTATTTTCTTTCATCACCGACGCACCAAAATTGTCGTCTAAATGTTTTGAAACATCAATTTCTCACGATGTCAACGCCTAATTATGCCCCCATTTGGACGGTAGTTAGTAGATGGAACCATAATAGTCAGCAAGGGAGTATCGCGACAATCATCATTCTCGGATCTTGCTCCGCTCAAGGAAAGAGAATGATGGGATCAAGCGGTTGAAAACTCATGTATAAATATCAGCGTTCCAGCACCACAAAACATGCGTTTTCTTCAGACACTGAATCCTCGGATAGTTGTTGACTTGTGACGCCACATGTGACCCCGAAATCGAAGAAAACTTGTACCATGTGTGTCTTCCCGCTTCGTGTCGGCACCTCTCAACGCGGGGAGCTACAACTTTTTCATGCCTGTCAGTCTGTGATAAAAGTCCGTCAACTACTCGCATAGAAGGGGCTGCTGTGCGACCCATGTGCTTATTAGATCAAGTTTTTGTTCGATGGGGTTTATTCTCGCGTGAGAGCGGGAGAGTGTTTTTTCTTTCGGACGCCTTTACTCTGAACAAAAAGTTTCCCCTTGCAGAGCTGTGAATTGGACTGGGATGTTGACGAAAAACGATCAGACATTTCTAATTTGCAAACTGACCTACTGAGTGAGGTCTCTACACTGTACATGGCTGTATCTAGAGCCATCCTAGGTTATAATGGAATAGTTCTGATAGATGAGAAGTCCTTACGAAAGGTCGTTAAGTTGTATTATTATTCATCATTACATGTTAATGAAAAATTCCTACGGTGAGAAGTTTTGAGATTCTCAGTGATTCTTTTTGGAATAATGTATCTCAAAATCCACAATTTTCAAGGTGATTTAGAACTGTAAGGGTTGAACGTATTTCTTCTACAGAGGATCTCATAAGATATTATGATGAATTATTTATTTCTTGAAAAAAATCATTCATACTCCTAAAATTTGTAAAGGAAGCTAAGGATCAGTGGTTATACCATGAGCAAATCTGGAAGGTTTCAACGAATTTCTCAAAATTTGTTGGTTTTTGTTTCAAGGTATGTGGAAACCGAATAAAAATGTTGCCGTCCGTACGCAGCACTTCTGAGGGCTGAATTTTTTAAAACGTCCTAGCTCAAAAATTTTAATATAAAGGTATTTTTTTTTCATGCATTCAAAATAACATTAAATTTTTAGAATTGAACGAGAGCTCTATAGGAACAACCATTTGCTCCTCATGAGAACTTGAGGGTTGGACTAACGATAAATCAAAAACATGAGTGTGAATCGCAAAGTAAGCTATCCATTCAAACTTTAGCTGACCAGAATACTATCGGTGTTCGTTTTGGTGTATTATTTTCAAAACCTTTGGAATCGACCAAGAAAAAAATTTCAAGCCTCCTTCAAAATTTGTTGGTTTACGTTTTAAGGTTCGTAGAATCCAAAAATCGAATAAAAATTTTTCCATCCACCCGCCGTATGCCGCACGTGGCACTTTCCTTAAGTAGTTTCCATGGACCGATTTTGATGAAATTTGGTATATGTGCTCCATTTGGGGTCTAGTTGTGCCCGAAGCTGTTAGTTGATGTCGGTAACTTCTAAGGGGTGCAAATTAAGGGATGAAATTTTCAATAGTGCCCTACCTCGAAAACTCTCGAAATAAAGGTACCTATTGTTTTTTAACCAATTTAAAATAGTATTGAATTTTTAAAAATTGTTGAGACCACCCGGAGACTCTTCCCTGTTTCTTCGAACTGAAGGTGAAGTGTTTATTTCTTTCAAAAAAACTTGATTGTGAAGTAGGTATGTGGCAGCTAGGTAGTATCTTTGGTTGGTAGGTGGTGACAAGGCAAAGCCGTGTTTCTTTAAAATTGTACCGGTTGTCTTTAGCAACCAGTAATCAAATTTTCAATGAAGGCACCCACTACTCTTTATTTCTTCAGGCAGGTAGTGGCAATAGTAAAGCTTTGTTCTTTGCCGGCGATTTATCTATACCTACAGATAAATAACAAACCTTTGTGTAAAAATTCGCATTATTTTGGTCTTGTTTCTCAAATAGGTACAAAGCTTCTCATTATATGTTAGTAAGAATGCAATAGCAGTTTGATACCATTTTTCGATTTAGGAAGTTGAAGTAGTTCAGGAGGGAAAAATTGAACCTCTCAATTATTGCTGGCTTGTTGATTTCACGCTCCATTCGATGGAGAAATTTCCGGATAAATCGAAACAATGTCAACATCGCCACGTCAGCAATGAGTTCTCCGCCTGATGGAACCTCCAAATAAAGGGCCATGGGAGTTGCGGCGGGGAGTGCAACTCCTACATATTAAACGAGTCACAATCAATTTTCGACGGTCTCGTGATTCCCATTCCGTTTCGTTTGCTTCGTTCATTCACTTAATTAACACCCCTCTTTTTCCATCCCGATCGCCCCTTTAAGCGCCCTTACGGTATGGAACCAATCAGCAACGGGGAATAGGCTAGGGCGTCCCTGGTGTAGGCATTATACGAATATTACTTGTTCTACAAGAACAAAATCCGAAACGAGAAATTTGATCTTATTTCTCCAACTTTCCTCTAATTTAAACGATAAAACAAGGTTCTGAATTAAATACTTGTCAGTCAGAAACCAATAGGGTGTGCGCCTGGGTAGGAAAAACTGTTTATTGTTATTTTTAATCTAAGGTAGACCTCATTCTGAGAATTTTGGCACCAACCGCGACCTTCTAGCGTGATTAGATCTGTTTCTATGAATTTTTAAAGTTTCGACCGTTTATGACGTCACAGTGGGCTGGGGGGTCCCGCCCAGGCGAGAGAGGCGCGTGACGTCATAAACGGTCGAAACTTTGAAAAATCATAGAAACAGTTCTACTCACGCAAGAAGGTCGCGGTTGGTGCCAAAATTCTCAGGATGTAGTCTACTTTCGATTAAAAATCTAAAAAAAATCAAGGCGCACCCCCCATTCAAAACGATAAATTTAAACGTATTTCACCAATCACTTAATTCAACAAAAAAATCTTCCAAGTTAGGTGGACAGTAAAACTTATTCTCATAGCTTCGTAACATGGATGTAGCGAATTAGTTGGTGTGCTGCTTGTATTAGGTACCACTGATGAGTTCCCTAATACAAATAAAATAATAACTAGATACAAATAATAGTTCGTCTTCTAGATCGTGAGGTTAGAACAAAGACAGAACTGCGTTTCTCTGTAAATCCAAGGTTTAATTTTAATAATATGTTAGTAATAACTATTTGACCATAACATGCTCCATTTACCGAACAATATACTCACCTGTGAATCAAAGAAACAACCTTTTAAAGCCATTATTCGGAAGATAACAAATTCCGAAACGAGAAATTTGATCTTATTTCTCCAACTTTCCTCTAATTTTAACGATAAAACGAGGTTATGTATTAAATATTTGTCAGTCAGAAACCAATTCAAAATGATGAATTTAAACGTATTGGTTTATTATTTTCAATAATAAGCCTTTGGAATCGAGCAAGAAAAAAAAAATTTTAACCCCCCCTCAAAATTTGATGTTTTACGTTTCAAGGTACGTAGAATCCGAAAATCGAATAAAAAAATTTCCGTCCGTCCGCCGTACGCCGTACGCCGTCCGCCGTACGCGGCACTTTTCTTAGCAACACTGGACCGATTTGGTTCAAATTTGGTATATGGGCTCCATTTGGGGTCTAGCTGTGCCGCGAAGCTTTTGGTTAATGTAGGTCACTTCTAAGGGGTGAAAATTAAGGGTTGAAATTTTCAAGAGTGCCCTAGCTCGAAAACTCTCGAAATAAAGGTATCGTTTTTCCACCAATTTTAAATAGTACAGAATTTTTAAAAAATTTTGAGACCACCCGGAGCTCTGTAGGACAAACCGTTCGGTCCCTACGAGTATTTGAAGGTTTTCCTTCGATAAAACAGAATCATGAGTGTGAATCGCAAAAGAGGTCTAATCGCCGTTCAAATTTTATCTGACTAAAATGCGATCGCTGTTCATTTCTTCGATTTGTATACAGTTTTGCCTCTGTGAACGTTTGAAGCCATTATAGTGTGGTAGGTAGTACCTACCAATAGGTAGGTGTGGTAGGTAAAAAAAATTGGTAGGTAAAACAATGTTTGTAGGTAAAAAACGCTGCAAATCATTGCTCACTGATCAGATCACTGATCAGCTGAGTGAGCTCCGAAGCCATTTTCAATGCTATTGAATGGAAGTGCTCTTCCAGGCGTCTCCAGCATTCGAGGAGATCTTCTTCACTCTTCTGATCACTGATCAGCTGAGTGAGCTCCGAAGCCATTTTCAATCCTATTGAACGCAGGAGCTGAAATTTGAGAGGGAAGGTCAAGGGAGAATACAGATGGTGGTAGGTGCTATTGATGGAGAACCAGTGATCTATACAGAAGGATGATCTATACAGAAAATAATAAACCTTTGAGCAATGATTTGCAGCGTTTTCACCAATCATTTAGTTCAACAAAAATATCTTCCAAGTTAGGTGGGCAGTAAATCAGAATTAATTTTAATAATATGTTAGTAATAACTATTTGACCATAACATGCTCCATTTACTGAACAATATACTCACCTGTAAATCAAAGAAACAACATTTTAAATACTTTATTCGGAGCCTTCAAAAAACTTAAATGATTCACCTCTCGTTTATAATAATCAACTGATAGCCGGCCGCTCTCGTATCCCGTGACTGAGTCTGTTTGATATCCCGTCGGGTTCAACGATAGCGCGGCAATATTTGAACTGGAGACATCACTCGAACATGGGTAATTTCTTTACATACATAAAAAAAAAGAAAAATTGAACCAGGGATAAAGCGACTTGTGCCTTGTTTTAATCTCAGCTATTCCTTTATTTGAAAGTAAATAGTAGGTATATTATTGTTCTACATGTGGAGTCGCATTTTGATGTGCCATACTATAGCTAGTCAGTGAGGAATTCGAACATTCGAAATTGAAATTAGTACGGTGCAAGAAGTACTCCAGGCTCCAGGCCCTACATTCCAATTTAGCCTGAGTCTCTCAATCTAGCCTGAGAACCACTCTAATCTTTTACCAGCATAACTCCTCCTAGCACACCCCTCAGTTGTCCATAGCCGTCGACTCAAGTCGACGACCCAATGACTTACTTCCCAAGACAATAACCTATAAACATCCGTACAATCATAATATCTCTCTCCCATTAAAGTAGCTGGCGGAATCATAGGCATTTCAATGAAGGGGAAAAGTCACTGGACTTGAACTCCCTGCCATGTACCATGTTAAGTTTTCTTTACAATATTGCATTACAATCATTGTTATACTTTCTGAAAAACATACCTACTATAGATAAACCATAAAATTTAGTCTCGTTTTATAAGGAACACGAATAGATTTCAATATAAATTCTCATGCCTGGAATATTCCCCAAAAATTCTAAGATTTGCGATCCTAACTTGAGTTTTTGTTATAGCCTTTGTCGACCGGCTCCAGAAATCGCTGAACAACATGCTAATAAACCAGTGTAAACCATGTAACTTTTTCCAGCCTTGCAGTCCATGTTTTCGGCAAGAATATTTTCCCCGATAATTCTCAAACACAATAATATGAATGGAGGAAAGAGGAAGCTCCAATAGATTGAATAATCGGGGATGAAATATCGATAATTATATTAGCAACAACCGACTGAAAAGGGTGGGGAGGGGAGTAGACGAGCGAGCTCCTGAATCTTAATAAACCTCGAAGCGGTAATATTGTTTAGAGTTTGATTAGATTCCTTTTGTTCATGCCCAAGAGTCTGATCAGCGGGGCGAAGCAGCGACTCACAATTAGTTGGGAAGGACGAAGGGAGGGCAGCCCTCCGGGGTCTATCCAATTCGCCCTTCGCACAGTAGCAATTGGCCACGTAGTATCGAATCAATAGGAAAAGGTTTCCCTCAAGGGAGAGGTCCGATACGCGAATTTTTCCTTTTTTCCCTCCCCTCCCTCCTCTTGTTTTTTTTTTTTGTTCTTTTCTTTGATTCGGTACACCTGATTACGTTTCGATAGACAACCATCGGGAGTGAGTGGCTTCCTCGCTGGGTTATGGCCTGTTTCCGAGCCTAATCGTAAAAAAGAAGAGGCTTCAGGATGGGTTCTTTGCACTGTTGTTTTTTACTTTTATTTGGTTCACGTGCTACTTCGTGAGAGAGAGAACATTCATTTTCAGCCAGATTTTTTCTAGCATACGACGGTTTTGCGATCACAATAGCGTGGCTCCCAATCCGAAATTAAAAATTTCTCTGATCTTGTAATAAGACTAGGATTTTCAACAGTTGGGTTTCCTTTCAGAAAATGACAAAATTTATTTTGAAAATGTTTTAGGCAAAAGTCAGGTTTGAGTTAACACTACTGTTTTGTCTAGCAATATACAAAAATTCATAAATTTTTATTGGTAAAAATAAATAGGTAGGTAAATGATCAAATATAAGGGTCATTTTCCTGGAAAGGTACAATCGGTATCCCAAGATTTCAGAAAACTTAAAGTTCGACTCAAGTTCTGCCAAAAATCAGGGATTAACCTCACACCATACTGATTGAATTTCGACGAAAGAACACACAGTGGGACGCTTAATTAATTAATTAAAAATTAAAGAAGAAAACCTATCGAAAGAAGCCTATTGGCGTGGTTTCCGCGTAAAGGAGAATACTCGGAACCCCATCTCCATGAGTAGCGAGAACTGGGAGTTATTCCAAAAACTGAAACAGGGTGGGACGCAGGTGTAGAAAAGGGTTAAACCAACGTGGAACACGGTTTTTCTGATAGCAACCTAGAAACCTCCGAAAGTAACCAAGTAATCTCAATTTATCGGTTTTTCGAGCCAAAACTTGGTACCAGGGGATTTTTACGGTTGCTGAATACAGTTTTGAGGTCGAAAAATGTAAAGTTTTTAAATTGCAACGGAAAATTCAAATTAAATTGTTAACAACTTGAAAAAAGTCTTTCATCTCTCCAAAAGCCACCATCACCGGCAGATGAAAGACACAAAAAAGACACAAAATTCCTGGGTGGCACTTAGGTTTTTCAGTTTTTCCCGCGTTCTGGTGCTGTTCTGGTGAAGTGTAACCATATCGCTGGAACCAGCTCGGTAGAAACAAGAACTAGAGACCAAAAAGAAAAAATAATATCGATTTCTTACCGTTTCACAGAGGGCAAATGAAAGACAGACAGTGACTGTGACACCAGTTTTTGCAACTGAAACCACCTGTGCACACTTCCACATAGAAGAAATACGATTCCCGCAACTTTCTTTGATAACCTAACGACTAACCTCACCTCTTACAGAGGTAGTAAAACCGCGGGAAACGATCAAAAGCTGCCAAAATACGAAAACTCAAAAAAGGCAGATTAAAGACAAAAACCTCCGGACAAGCACAATTTATCCTCCTGCTCGCTTTATTTGCTTCTGAAATAGTCTGCAAATCCATTTTTTTCATGTCCAGGTATATGCAATAAAGAATCACTACAAATTCAGGCCGTTGCTCTCATAGGTGAGTCATAGTGTTCAAGCAAAGTTGACTACCTAGGGGTCCGGACATGGCAGATTACTGGACATTTAGCAGTTTAAACTTTAATTTCTATATTTTAGCGTGAATAAGTGCATATTTTATTGATTGCCCGAAGTAGAACAAAGTTGATAGTTTGTGGAGAATTTTGTTTTGATACCCAAATCATAAATGTGCATTCGGAATCTTCTCTGGACATCGATTCGCCCTTTCTGGGAAAATGACCCATAATATTAATTAGTCTGTCGTTGAACATACACGTCAAAAGTTCAAGTACGTATTTAAAATGTTCGGTTGAGTCTGCTTTTAGCGAATTTTCATAAAAATGAAACTATTGATGGTCTTAAAATGGTTACCATGAAAAATGTTAAACATTTCTTCATGGAACACTCTAAAACGTTTAATGAAGTTTAACTCTTTTTCATATTAAATGTATATGTGAGTAATTCCAGACAATAACTTGACCTAGGTAGCATCTAAAAAAACTAAATGTATGACAAATAGTTCGTAGAATGAGTTCGTTGGCCAGAATTTTTGGACCCCTCTATCAAAGGAGTCCAAATTCCCAAAAATAGGGCCATATATATGTGGTTATTAAAATCATAATCATAGCAATACATGGTATATTCGGATTCAGCCCAAAATTTCTGATATAATTATATTTCAGAAAATAAAAATTGTAAATGTTTATGAACAATTTATGATATGTAATTAAAACCTGTGTGTATTCGTTGTACCCAAAAATGCAATAGCCGAGTGGTTACTCTACGAGTTCGTGTAGATAAGTAGAACCTGAATATGGGCTCTTAACATCTCCAAAACATACTCAGTGCATACAGTATGTTGGTATGGTATACTAAAAATAAGAAAAATTGACAATTAGGTTCGGGGTAACGAGAAGAGCAGGTATTTTTAGTTTAAAAAAACTCGGCGCTTTGCGCCTCGGCGGGGGGCTCCGCCCCCCTGCACCCCCCGGTTTATTTCTTTTTCCATACTCAGTATGAAATCATAGGAACACAGAATGTGTTTTTGCGATGCTAGTCATCCGTTAAATAAAAAACAACAATAATAAATGTGGAGTCTTTGGCAATAATAAAATAAATAATTGTTAGACATTTAATTTGGTCTAAAACCCTATAAATGTTATATAAATAAATATGTAACTACAAGAAAAATACTATATAAATTGAGAGCTTTCCAACGAATGGTGAACAATTTCTGTGCAATGAACACTGCGGGAGTTCCATTTCCTTACCAACGGCTTGGTTGCACGTGAAAATCATTATAAAAGGCACGTAACGGTTTTTTCTGTCGCTTTTTCGTGACGATTTTTTTTCGGTAGGTCATCGCAAAAACACATTCTGTGTTAAAATTTAACCAAGGGGTTGATTGAATATTTTTGACTTGCTATGTACCGCACTCTCTTATACAAATAATATTTTGATTTTCTTAACCGTAGGAAGATGTTTTTGAAAATTTGCTCAATAACTCCTGCTGCATGGATGAACTTTTTCATTACTAAGGAAAAATTTTTGTAAAGTAGGTCAATAAAATTTGGATTCTACACTTGGACTCACTAATTTGCTAAAAACATTTCATTACAATCATTGAATTATATAATAGTTTACGCGTGTACGACCAACCATAGGTAGGGAGAAATCTAATTTCATTGTTAGGCAACGAATAGGTGTATACGAAGGGTAGAGTAAAGGCAAGCAAGCGATGCAATAAACACCTTGAAGCTTCAACATCTTACTCAAACGCGACACTTATAAGCGCTTAGGGAATCGCCTTTCCGAGGAAGTGGCTAATGAATATCGCTAGGACTATAAATAGTAAAAGAACGTTATGAACTCTTATGAGGGGATCCCGGATGAAAAATGCAGCGTCTTGAGGATCAAAGCAAACGTAATAAACGCCTACCTCCAGATATAAATTTAGTCCCGTAAATATCTTTAGAAACAATCCCTTTTAACAATATGAGAAAGGTGGTGAAATATGAGGGAGCTAGCGCCCCGAGGCTCGACCCCGCCATCACAAGTGTTACCTACGCCTCACTTTTTGCCTCTTGAGCATCCGTTGGCAGATCAAAGCGGTTGTAATCTCCTCAGACATCAGCTGGCACTTATCACGTTCACACTCTATAGCTGAAGTACTTTCTCTTACTAACTTGTATCAAGTTTTCAAATTAAATTACAATGAAGCCCTGAAATCGCAACGTGTAGGAGCCTACAGTAAATGAAAACAATGCACGAGTTTAGTCACCGTGGTATGACTAGGGCACCTACTCCTTAATGAAAATGTATGGAAAAAGGGTTAGCACTTAGAGGCCCCTCATGAATTTAACCCGTAAATTTGGGAAAATGGTTTTAAAAAACTCGGCGCTGTGCGCCTCGCCAGGGGGCAAGCCCCCTGGACCCCCGGATGCTTTTCACTTAGAGCCAACGGCCAAAATTCGAGAAACATGGAACTATGCTTTACGATGGATACGAACTGTGGTATTTTCTAACTTCCCTGGTAATGAACCAGGCTAGCGACACATAAGATTGTTTACTAACTATTTATAATATCGCATTATTGGATAAACACCTAACACATTAATATAACACTCAATATACAAATGCGACGTAAATCAGGAGCTTTCCAACGAATGGTGAACGTTTACTGTGTGATTACAATTGCGGAAGTTCCATTTCCCTACCAACGGCTCGGTTGTACGTGAAAATCATAAGAAAATTTCGTCACCCATCCGCGTTACCCATTCCGCGTGACATATTCGTGTGACATATTCGTGTGACATTTTTCGGCAAGTGAGTCCAAGGCTAAAGCATAGTTCCATGCTAAAACCATGTCCAGAGGTGGCCCTCATATTGCAACGTTCTAAAACACTTACTTGACAACTGATTGCGGAACAATGCAACCCTAAGCCCCTGGGATTGGAGAGAAGTATGCACTGGCCAAGCAGTCCTTCGGAAGTTTGAGGAGCTCTCTAATTACACCCTGATCGATATTAGTTATTTCTTTGCGACTCTGCCCAGTACCAAGGAGTGTACGAATGATAACATTACATGAGACCTAATAGCCTCCATTTCCTGGAACGGTTTCAAAGCTGAGGATTGGGTTCTTGCATAGTGCACCCGGACCCCAAAAAGTATTGCACAGTGCAACCAGGTGCTTCTTTTTCACACTGAACCCGATTTCAAAGTGCACCCAGGAGATCAGATGCCCCCCTCAAGTGGTTCTTCTATAGTACGCCCGGACTCGGAAACATAAATCCTCAAATTTTCCTTCCCACTTTTATAGACATAGGACTGTCTACAACCATGCAGGTGTAGTTTAAAATTTGGGTTTTCTCCATTCAACTTCCTAACAATTGTGCTCAGTGCAAGAGTCTGCTGACAGAAACCGACTGCTCGGTTGCACTGTGCAATACTCCTTTCATTTTCGCCTGCTGGGTGCACTATGCCCGTCCCCCCTGAGGAAATCACCCTGGAAATGGCCTCCAGAACTGGATCCGATGTTCGCCGTCAAACTCCATACGGCGAGAAGTTTATTTTAGGTACTTCCAGAATGTACCTGGTGTGCACTCATCTTGTTTTCTTGGGTTGTGTCCAAGTTTTTCGCCCATGCTCTTTCGTTCAATCATTGTATTTCTCTAGCACAGCAGGTCCCCCATTTCTCAGCCTTCGGCTGCGTTGGTCATCCACGGAGCATGTCCAGGATGGACCGCGTGGAGGTGCTGGCTTTTACAGGGATATTGGGGGTAGGGGGGTTCAAACATCTTCCGGGACATTTCTAATGCTCGGCCTCCGTATTTCCTTCATCGGCAGGCATGAGTTATTTGCTGGGATTTTCATCTTTTCGAAGTATTTCATCTTTCTGTCCAAATAAAATCAAACATGTATCCCTATATTCTAAACAAAACAGTATCACCGACGCACATATCACAGATGTTCCTTAAATTACGTTCAGTCATTCAATAAATACTTGCACACTGTCTTTAATACGAGTACTAGCCAGCCGTGTTGGGGAAAACACTGACCAGCCCTCCCGAGCCCACCCATCCTAGGACGGCCACTCCAGAATGTACCAGCCTGCTTGGGGCACGATCCTACCCAACAAGTATACAGGAGGTCCATCTCTGGGTATGACCAATTTGTTAGCACCTAGACCTCCCCCAAGAAATTCATCACCATCGTGCCCAATGGTAGCGTGTGACTAAAAGCAAAAATGTAATTTTCCTGATACACTTTTCCTACGGTCTAATGAAACAATTTCGCTCATATCTGGAGAATGACTAAGGACTGACGAGGGGAGATGAGAATTAGTGCACAACTAGAAGGAAACATTTTTGATTTGAACAAAAAAACATGACTGGGTAGGAAATCCAAACGAAGTTCACTAGAACTGTCAACTACTTAACCAAGTTGGAGGAAATCGGATACTTAGTCAGGTAATTACAAATTGATGTTTAAAGATAATTCGAGGATTTGACTGCTTAATGGATGCAGTTAATCTCAGAAAAGTTGAATTTATTAGGCACCTTTTAAAGTCGTACCTTTATTCACATTTCATCGGAATGGGACCACTTCAGGTTGAAGTCTGGCAACACTACTCGAGTCTTCCAATGTACGAACACATGGATCGAAAACATGGGGACGGCTCTTTCCACTGATGAACGTACTAAATACGGGCAGCTCTTACCAATAATCCAATAATAATATTATTAATAATAAAGTTTTCAAACAGGCAATTTAACTGACTTAAAACATTTTTATGAAATGTTCACATAAGTTGTATTCTTGTTTTTTATGTTGATCATAATAATGAAGTCGTTTGAATTCAGCAGTATCTCATTTCATGAAAGGTAAAAATATAACAAAACAAATGAAACGATTTCAATAGTAAAATTATAATAAAAACGTAATAAATTAACAGGTTTAATGTTTATGTACAATCGTAAATGTATTCGGCACCTACCAACAATGAGTATCTTGCTTCATTTTAAAAATAGGTAAATGGAAATCATATATTTGTTTACTCACACGAGTACTCAAAAATACACCCACACTCAGAAACTGATATGACTAACTTTTTCTGCTTTGGAGTTACAAGGTCAATTTTGTCCCGCTACAACTGTGAGCTCTCAGTATTCACGTGCCTGAAAATTTAGAAACATGATTTTCGTGAAGATGGGAAAGCAGGTCTCCTTTGCATTTAAATGTTTGCCATTGGGTGGATAATTTAGCTGCATCACTCTACCAGTCACAAGTGAAAAATCAAAAAAAAAAAAAAATCAATGTAATTGGGAACAAATTCTTTCTTGTTGATGTTTCCCAATTTAGAAAACATCATAAGGAAGATAAGCAGAACATGATAAGGAAGATCGTATTTTAATTTGGTGAATTTTGACTGATGAATTTGGTCTATTGGTCCATGAGAGGGAACTATGATTCAGGCCAACTTGGCGTTATTTTTATTTCACTTTTTTCGCAATAAGACCCATATTAACGTGAAATAAGTACCTACTTAGTATACGTATGTTCATAATTATGACCCAATATAAATCCTTTCCTAGGTAATTTACAATAAATTAATGTCACTAGGTTCACGATAATGTTTAATTGTTTTCATAATTGCCACACATAAACTCAATTGAAAATCAAATCTCAATAATGTTGGCTCTCTTTTTCCTGAATTACATCGAATGTTCAAATTATTTTATTGTTTTGAAAATAATATTTTCATATTATGTTCTTTTGGTCTGGGAAAGCTTGTTTAGACTTGAAAAAATGAAAAAACTATACATTTTACTTACAATATTGAATAAGACTTGGATGACCTACCTTTTCAACAAGGTGGAGTCGTTCTGTTGAGGAGCCGACGGAATTATCGCATCCATTTCGGGTGAAATGTCAACAGGAATAATCCTCTTTTTCGCTGAAAGAAAGTTTCAAGCCATCTCAATGGATTTTATGTATATCTTTATGGAAGTCAAACGCCAAAACTTTCAAGTAGAGGTAATCATTGTTAGAAATAACACCTAATAATCGTAATTATTACCCAAGGACATAATAGATTTGAGAGAAGACATAGGTACTTCAAATCACCCTTTAATTTACAAACATGCTGATTCCCTAGAAGTATCATCTCATAGTCATATAATCAACACAGCACTGTTCATACTAATGAATGATAAAAATTTGTCCAAAGATGAGAGTATAGGCGCTATAATATAATGCATGTGAAGGAGATTATTTGAATTATTCCATGCCATGTAAGGGACTTAAGTAATATATTTTTCAATTTCGTTTTGTTGGCATTTTGTTGAGTATAAAATTAACGGTCAGGATAAAAGTAGGGTCCTTAAACTGAAATATTCATGTGTGGGCTTGGATGTTACTGTCAAACTAGAGAAAAATTTAGGGAATTCACTGCTTCAAACAATTAGATACAAGCTTCCTTTTCAATGTTGAGTGCGTGCTCATGATTGGGTGTGATATTAACTTTCTAAACCGATTAGGTACAATTCCCCATTTATTTGTTCATTAGTGCTTTCCCAGTTGGCGTTCTTAATGACCGTCAAAATCAATTCATTAAAAAAAAAAAAAAAATTATGTACTTTTGTGAATTTGCTTTTTTATTGGCATTTTAAGTACCTATTTTCTAAAAGTAAAACTTACGTCTCGATGGAGCGAAAACTAGTTTTTCTAGAGTCATAAGAGGTGCTTCGAAGAGAAGACTGAAGACAGCTGCTACAACGACACATAGAACCATGTCACCTAGGAATGAATGCACCTGGAAGAAAAAAACATTCATATTAGAGTGCTATTTTTTGGCTAGACAAAATTTGTCTATGGTTCTGGGTTCAGCTTGCCTAGCTTTTGCAAATAATCCTATTTATGGTTATTACTCGTAGTTGGGCTCCAACCATCGTGACATTCATGGTAGGACTAACCGTGTAGGTTGAAGCCACATTGGCTGCATTACGCTTTAATGATTAGGTAGTTTCAAAATTATGTATTATCCTACTCAAGAAATGTTGACAATTTATTGACCTCAAAAAAGTCAGAGTAGTAAATGGTGTTCCGAATGGAGGCGACGTCGACCAACATGACGCCCACGTGTATCAGGTAGATGCAGAATGTGAGCTTTCCGAGGGGCCCGAATACCTCCCAGGAGAGAATCCCGTCGACAGGCCCTGTTAATAACAATGTATAAAATATTATAAGAGATGATACCAGTCACACTCATCTTTGATACCTTAGGTAGCAATAGGATAAAGTCAACTTCACACAGCTTTCGACTTTATCAGAGTTTGAGGGATTCAGACGAGATCTCACCTCCCCATCCGTTGTCGCAAGCCAAGATGATCCAAAAGAGTCCGATCGCCCAGAATAATCGATAAAACCCTATGTAGAAGGCAGAATATAGTTTGTACTTCTCATAGTCGTAATCTAGTTGGAAACACGGGAAACCTCCAAATATAGCGAATATCATGAGTCCAGCACTTCCGAGCCAGAGCACCATGTTCATCACCTGAAATTCAGATTGATGTTACAAAATGGTACTGGTCAACATCCAAGGCGAGTAAAACAACTTAGAAAATTTAATTGTTTGTAATCCCATCATAGACCCGCCGAAAATAGAGTTAACACAATCCACGAACTGGCGTCATCATGTGGACCGCAGTTTATCATCTGATTAACTTCGATTAATCAACTGTACATGAATTTTACGCACTTAATGGCGCCGTAATGCATTATTTCGGCTAATTATGGTTGTCAAGAGTAACGTTATAAGAGAATGAAAGACGTGAGGTGAATGTCTGATCGACTGCGCCAACTGTTATAGGTTAAAAATTGCTTCTCGCTCCAGGGATCGGTCCTTACTAACCAACGACCACTACTATGATGGTGGGATAAACCCTATAATCGGATTCTATCACTGAAGTTCATAACCCTTATGTACTTATGTACTATCAAAATATAAGAAATTACTTCACTTACCTTGCTTATCTGAAAGTTTATTTTTCCTGTTCGTATTTTGAAAAGGAGATAGCCTAGAAAAATACCCACGACGTACGAAGTAAATTTCGTCCAAGTTGGGAGGTAAAGAACTCTCATGACGAGGTTTTTCCTACCTTCACTGTAATGAGAAAAGACGTTCCTGTAATTCGTTGCGATGCTTAACTGTTAATTTCATTAACCTACAAGGAAGATTTGAAACGCTGGTACATTGTGGGATCTTGAAACATTTCTTGAAATAATGATTTGAATTTGGTAGAGTTGCGGGAGATGGTGCTTGACTATTAGATAGTTAGTGCCAACTTCTCGTAAAAAATATTAATTTCATTCTACCGTAGTTATTTATAGTGCACCTTAGAGAAAGAATGAACTAAGAAAAAAATTACAGGGTTCAGAAATTGCATAGGTGTTTCAAAACCTCGCGACTTGGTCTACTCCTTCACATTCTAGTCTATGAACTTGCTGTAGTTTGAGATCTAACAAGATAAAATTTCATACTCGATTTTCAAAGTAATGGACTTCATTTTGTGGACTTGGTTCATTTTTATTCTGAGGTATTCAATGATTAACTTACTCTGCAGTGACTGGGATTGGAGCAGGTATATCGTAGTGGAGAGAAACGAGTAGGGGCGCAGCAACAGAAGCGCCCAAGAACAGGGTCGTCAGCAAGTAACCGAAGATAGGCCACTTCCAGAGGGGGTACATCAGCAAAGGGGCGGCCCAGAACATCTGCATATCGGCCGAGAGGTACCAGGACTGTAGCATGCACTGGAGAACAGAACGAGGCACGTGAGCGGTAGCTCCACAAAACTGAAGTATGCGGCAAAAATAGTTATGGAAGTTGGACAGGTTATGGTTAGGTAGTTGGATAGTTTGGTTCATGCGATTCCTATCTTTTATGCGGTTCAGGTCACCCTTTGCACGGTTACCCTTTGTGAAACAGTTCAAAAAATGCGGATTCTCCAAAATTCAAATTTACATTTCGTTTCAGAGTTTTTAGAACAACTATTTGAGATTTGGAGTTTCGTGTCGTGTCTTTCTGCCTGTGGTTAATCGCGGCCCCGGTCATTACTAACCGAAATCATGGTCCAATTTTGATTAAATTTCCCCATATTTGAATGTGATCTCATTGATATTAATTTCTCTCGACTAAATGGCTAAATGTGGAAGGAAGTTGGATAATTGATTTCATCATGTCCGAATTGATACACGGTACACACAAAAAGGTGAAAATCATCACCATAATCGTGAACGACTTAAGTCGTGTATTTGTTGACATAAAAAACCAACAACATCAGAATGAACTTAAAGACAATTAAACTACAGAATTTCATCAATTCAGTCATCAATTTCATCAGTTCCTAACTTTCTCTCAATCAATTCTAGTGGTATCGAAGAGGCTGGGGTTACAAAATTTCCTTAAAAAAAAAAAAAAAAAAAAAACTAGAACTAACTGGGGAGAAAATAGCCTTATTGCTCGTCAAACCTGACCATCAAGTTTTGAGAAAAAATAGTAAAAGTGGCAGGTCAAGGAATTCTGTGGTTGAAAAACTGCAATTTGAAAAAGCTTTATTTTGAAGGGCTATCTGGGTTACTCGAGCCTCTGAGACTACTCAAATTCAAAAACCTTCCCACGTAATCACATCCACAATGTTCATCACATTCGCACCAACTGTCATCAGTCAGATCTATCGAAATCGGGTCATATATAGGGGTAATACGTGAAAGCAATGTAATACCCTCGTGGCGGAATTTGTTTGTCAAAGGTCAAATTGAATAACAACGGGTCGATTCCTTTTAACTCGGTGTTGGTTTGACGGACACGTGGCTCAACTTTTTCCCCAGTTCTTCATACAGACATCAAGAACGGGGGCGTTGGGAATGGCCTGAGGGGACTTGGAGTTTCATATATGCTCCTACGTATTTTTCGCTCTCCATTACCTCCTGCGTGACTCGTGTGATAAGGTGCTCTCTCTCGTTGCGGTAAGCACTAACTTGTTAAGGGTGTGAGAAAAATGTACGGAGCACGATTGGAGTAGAAATGCCACGGGCAACAGATTTCTGAGAGGGGTTTGAGATCTTATAACCACTCATAAGCTAATATTTGTTTGGTGGTATAGGGATGATTAAATTCATTAACTAAGCTTACCAATCTTAAATTTTGTCATAATTAAATTCATTAACTAAGCTTACCAATCTTTAATTTTGTGATAGTTGTTGAAAAGGAAGCAGACAGGACGTCGTTATCCTTTAACATTTAGTTTAATTTGGCTAGCGCTTTTCCAGTCATTTTTGTTGTTGATTAGTTCTTAAAATATTTTTAGATCCTGCCAGTTTTTGTGATAAGACAGAGTAATTGTTATAGAAATGGAAAGGTAGGTTTTCGAGATTTTTGTTTTTGTCTTTTTGTATGTTTTAGTTTGTAAACAATTTTTTTCAAAATTATGAGTAAAATGTGTTACCTAATGGTCTTTCCAGTGAGGATTGTTTTCAAGTTTGGCGGAGTTGTGGAATTGGTGACTGTTGAGGGATGGAAGATAGAGTGGGTATGATTGAAGATTGTACGTAAGTAGTTTGTTTGTTTTCTTTCTATTTAATGTTTGTCTATGTGTTGGTTGTGTATGTTGTTCAGTTCTTGGTTGCTTATTATTATTATTATTATTATTATTATTATTATTATTATTATTATTATTATTATTATTATTATTATTATTATTATTATTATTATTATTATTATTTAATTGTTTTTAATGATGAAGACTAGGTATGGTCTTGGTCGCTCATTTTTAATGGTGTTTAATAACGAGAACTAATAGTAAAGTAAACAAACATTTTTAACAACATATTTTTTGATTGGTTAGTTCTATATATTACACTAGTGGTTCAATTTTATTATTTTATTTTCAGTCTTCGAATAAATTTTTTTTATTCTAGTAAACAAACATTTTTAACAACATATTTTTTGATTGGTTAGGTGATTATATTACACTAGTGGTTCAATTTTATTATTTTATTTTCAGTCTTCGAATAAATTTTTTTTATTCTAGGCTTGAGAAAGGGGCCACAGTTTGCCCCGAAAGCGCTAGCCAAATAAAACTAAAAAATGTTAAAGGATAACGACGTCCTACCTGCTTCCTTCTCCACAACAATCACAATAATATTATGACCACAGCAAGAGTGAACAATCTTAAATTTAAAAACTGCCAACGGCCCTAATAGGGTTTAATGAACCGGTTCCCGTGAAATCACCGAAGTTGATGCCAGTCGCTTGCTCGAGGGCGTTATCCCAGGTCTTGATCATTTTTCGGGTTGGGCCTTTGGAGAACCCCGCTTCGCTTGAGCGGGTGAGGCAATAAGTAGCCATGAGCGAAATCATCAGAACCATTTCTGATCTTCCCATTGAAAGACAGCTGATGACGTCCCCGACGCCAGGAATGGCAGTTGGACGAAAATTCAACCTGAGATGGTTGTTTACTTTTTAAAATCTTAAGTACGTACTAATTAGAAAGTATTTCTTAGTAAACAGGAAAATGATGATACAGATTTTTCTTTCTATTTTAAAAAAGGTCTTCTTTATCAAGATTTAAGGTAAGGAACTAAGTGGGAAGAATTTTCAAAAATCCTCAAATTTGACCCTCCTTTCTATAGGTTAATTCGGTATATATAATGAAGTACATTTGGAATCGAGTACGAAAAAAGATGAATAGTTTCTGCCCGCGAGCAAACGTGCTTCCTGAAAATAATCAAGAATTGATGACACAATTTTGCTCAATTTTGGAGGTTATTTGGGGGGTTTAGTTGGGACCCCTTATGAGCTTATGAGTTTTATCTCGTTGCGATCAGTAGGAACCATGTGATGAAGTGAAAACTCATCAATAGAAACGGTCAGACATTCTTTTCTAAGGAACAAAAAATGTGAATATTTTGGGTTTTGCACAAAATTGACGTGAATGACCAGCTAAAAAACTTATGCTCACATAGTCGTCAATCCCGATGTTGTTGATGTACAAGATGTTGAACCACCATCCAGCTTTGCAGTCGTTCTGAACCGGTCTGATCATCCGGTCCCACTCCGGTCCGTCACCGAGTCGGTACAAGAGCGTCGAAGTAAAAGCTATTGCCATGGCGTACGCAGGAGTGATTCTGAAGACCATTTAGTTATACGTGGATGAAAATTTTGTATTATAACAAAAACAGCTGTTCAATATGGCAAAATCCGATCACGATCATTAATTTAGGGGACAATAATTACCCCCTCCAGATTTTGGGTTGTAATGATTTAGTTTCATGATGAATATTTTCAGACTTTACTTTAAATACAGTTATTGATGGTTGCACACGCACAGACTATGCGGGATTTCAACCACTCCACTGAATTTTCTTTCTGCATTGTGTTTAACGTATTATCCTCTGGCATTAATGTACCTACATGTATATGCGGTTTATAAATTAAAGTAATTATATTGAGTGGAAATAATTCTGCTTCTTCAGGAATCTAGGAATCTTCAAGTTAAGTAGGTCATTTTGTAACAGCTTTATCCACCTCTCCATAATAAACGTGAACATAAAATACTCCACCAAAAAACCTTCTGGGGGGTATGGTTGTTCTTGGGTTTGTCCCATAAACGGGGTGGAGGACTCGTTACAAAAACGCTGCAAATCATTACACAACGGTTTATTATATTTATATAGATCACTCGTCTACAAAATCACCAACCATCCAATATGAAGAAAAAAATATAAAAAATTTTTTTTTTAAATAAAAAAAAATCAAAATCACCAACCATCGATTGCATTTTGGTCAGCTAAAATTTGAACGGAGATTAGGCCTCTTTTGCGATTCACACTCGTGTTTTGATTTATATAGATATATGTGGTGATCATCTCTAGTTGGAGAATTTAGTTTATTAATTGAGTATGATTCGTTTCCCATGTTACCATATTGTTTATAACTAGAATTTCCAGATTCCTCACTTTTACGTTGCGTTTTGGCTAATAAAGCCTTGATTCCAAAAGGTTTTATCATTTCAATTTATTAGCCAAAAAATATTGCAACATGGACAAGTTATTAAAGCCTCTCAAGTTTGACGTCGATCCTTCAACTCCAAACGCAAGTCACGAATGGATTCACTGGAAGGTAACATTCTTGAACTTTCTCGCTGCAGTTCCAGACGTCACACCAGAAGGTAAACTTCAACTTCTTACAAGCCACGTTTCGACTCGTGTTTACAGATTTATAAGTACCTGTACCACCTACGACATGGCCATGACGGCTTTAGGTAATACTTTCATAAAACCTGTCAATGAAATATTTGCTCGAAACCGTTTAGCATCACGGAGTCAACAACCAGGTGAGTCACTTGACCAGTACTTGGACGTATTGAATGAATTGAGTGGTGATTGTAACTTCACTGCTGTTTCGGCAGACAAAAACCAGGCAGATTTTGTTAGGGATGCCTACATTCGAGGTTTATCATCACCTCACATCCGACAGAGGCTACTCGAAAATTTAACTCTGACATTAGAACAGGCTCATGCTCAGGCTCGTAGTCTCGAAATGGCGGAGCTACAAGCTCGATCCTATTTGCTCAATCAGCCTACGACCTCTGGTTCAGTAGAAACGTCTGATGATCACGACTTGACTATAGCAGCCGCTCACTCTAAAAACAAGGATTCCACCCGCAAATGCTATTTCTGTGGTTTTGAGCGCCACCAGCGTTCTGAATGCCCTGCCTTACGGAACATCTGCTCAAAGTGTAAGAAAAAGGGCCACTACCCGAGGGTCTGTCAGTCTAGCAAGGCAACAGATAGTGCTGACAAGACTGCGGCAGTAATGGGAGTCATTTCAGCGGCATCTCCTGCTTGTCTTGCTAAAGCCTTAACAACGGTGATCCTTGAGGGCAAAACGGTCAACTGCCTGATTGACACAGGCAGTTCCCTCAGCTTCATCGACAGAATAGTGGCTAAGCGTAGCAATCTGACCATTTCACCTTACACAGGATCCGTCTCAATGGCTTCATCCTCGCTTATAACGGGAATAACTGGTTTATGCATCGTACATCAGCTACACTTGTTAGGGCACACGTACATGGACCAAAAGTTACTGGTTATGGATAATTTGTGTTCAGATGTCCTCATTGGGCATGACCTTCTCAAACAACACTCAGCTGTCACATTTACTTTTGGTGGCGATAAACCCCTTCTTGAAGTGTGCGGACTAGCTTTTGCCATGGTTCCACCTGCTTCTCTGTTCCCGAACCTAGCTCCAAATTGTAAACCCATAGCTACAAAGTCGCGAAGGCATTCAGCAGAAGATTTGCAATTTATAGAGAGTGAAATTCAAAAACTTTTGGTTGAAAACATCATTGAGAAAAGCAATTCATCTTGGAGGGCGCAAGTATTTGTCGTCAAAAATGCTAGGAAACGGCGTATGGTAATTGATTACTCACAAACAATCAATAAATACACCTTTCTGGATGCATATCCTCTACCTAGGGTCGAATCAATTGTTGAAAAGGTCGCTAAAAACTCAGTTTTCAGCACAATCGACTTGCGCAGCGCCTATCATCAAATACCAATTTTAGATACGGACAGAGAATTTACCGCTTTCGAAGCATGTGGTAAATTGTACCAGTTTCTTCGCATTCCGTTCGGGGTAACAAATGGGGTACCATGTTTTCAAAAAGCAATATATGGGATCATAGAGGTGGAGAAACTGCAAGGGACTTACCCATACCTAGATGACGTTACAATCTGTGGAAGAAATCAATTAGAGCATGATAGGAATCTTGAACGTTTCATGAACGCTGTGAAGAAGTACAAGCTCACGATTAATCAAGAAAAGAGCAACTTCTCGGTAAAATCCATAAAACTGCTTGGATATGAAATATCAGACGGTAAACTGAGGCCTGACCCTGACAGACTCAAGCCCCTGCTAAACCTACCCATTCCCGACTCAGCTAAAGCCCTTCAAAGAGCTATCGGAATGTTTGCACATCATTCCCGATGGATTCCTCGATATTCAGACAAAATACGGCCTTTAGTTCAGTCTAAAAGTTTTCCATTGTCAGAGGAGATTGTTGCAACTTTTGATAGTCTCAAATCGGATATTGCAAACGCTACCATACAAGCAATAGATGACACAGTCCAGTTTCAAGTGGAAACAGATGCATCGGATCACGCTATAGCAGGAATTTTGACTCAAAACGGACGCCCTGTGGCCTTCTTTTCTCGTACATTGAACCACAGCGAACAGCAGCACCCAGCCATCGAAAAGGAGGCTTACGCAATAATTGAATCGATCAAACACTGGAGACACTTTCTTCTTGGGAGGCATTTTAGACTGCTGACAGATCAAAAATCAGTTGCTTATATGTTTGATATGTCTCACAAAAGTAAGATTAAAAATGAAAAAATCATGCGTTGGAGACTGGAACTGACTTGCTATTCCTTTGACATATTGTTTCGACCAGGCAGGGAGAACACAACCGCTGATATGTACTCACGTGACATTGCAGCCAGCATCCCATCAATACAAGATCTAGGAAATATACATAGCGATCTTTGCCACCCTGGCGTTCGACGAATGCTTCATTGGGTCAGGAGTAAGAACCTGCCATTCTCTATTGATGAAATACGGCGCGTAACATCATCTTGCTCCACTTGTGCAAAGCTGAAACCTCGATTTCACCGCTTTCAGGGTACCCTTGTGAAGGCAACAGCACCAATGGAACGCCTCAACATTGACTTTAAAGGACCACTCCCAGTAACGTCAGGCGGAAAGAGATATCTGCTAACCATCGTCGACGAATATTCACGCTTCCCATTTGCCTATCCTTGCGCGGATATGTCTGCAACGACGGTTGTCAAAAACGTACACGAGCTTTTTACAACTTTTGGCCTACCTGCTTATGTTCATTCCGATCGAGGAGCCAACTTCATGTCCTCCGAATTGAAAGATTATTTGCACACTCGTGGAATCGCAACCAGTCGTACAACTGCATATAACCCTCAAGGAAATGGCCAGATAGAACGTTTCAACGGTATAATTTGGAAAACCATTGAACTGGCATTAGATACCCATGGCCTGAAGCAGACTCAATGGGACATCGTTCTCCAAGATGCACTGCACGCTATACGCTCTTTGCTTTGCACAACGACTAATTCTACCCCTCATGAAAGAATGTTTTCTTATGGCAGACGATCTTCAAATGGCGCCTCACTTCCATCATGGCTAACAGAGCCAGGCAAGATCCTCATGAGAAAACACGTCCGAGGAAATAAATACATGCCAGCGGTCGAAGAAGTTCAACTCATCGAGGCTAACCCCGAATATGCCTTGGTTCGACTACCAGATGGTCGCGAAGAAAATGTGTCGTTGAGGCACCTAGCTCCTTGTGGAGATCGTGAAAACTCACCACCAACCAATGCAGACCATCCTTCTCAGAACTTGGAGCCTACGGACCAGTTACAAGAACCTCTCTTGACAGAATTGCCGGGCTCGACAGTAGAAGAAGAAGCACGACGGAGAAGCTCAAGAATCAGGTCAAAACCCAACTATCTGGGTGACTATGTTCTCAACTGATGGAGGGAAGAATGTGGTGATCATCTCTAGTTGGAGAATTTAGTTTATTAATTGAGTATGATTCGTTTCCCATGTTACCATATTGTTTATAACTAGAATTTCCAGATTCCTCACTTTTACGTTGCGTTTTGGCTAATAAAGCCTTGATTCCAAAAGGTTTTATACATATTTCAGTATAAACCCTTAAATTTTCGTAGGGAGCGAACGGTTTGTCCTACAGAGCTCCGCGTGGTCTCAAAAAATTTTAAAAATTCCATAGAATCTTAAATTGAAGGAAAAACATTACCTTTATATCGAAATTTTTTGAGTTAGCGCGTTTTCAAAATTTCAAAATTGATTTTGGAACCCTTATCAGTGACCTACATCAACCAAAAGCTTCGGGGCACAACTAGACCCCAAGTGGAGCCTACATACCAAATTTCACCAAAATCGGTCAATGCTAAGTGGCAAAAATTGCCGCGTACGGCGTACGGCGGACGGACGGCCAAATTTTTATTCGATTTTTGGATTCTACGTACCTTGAAACGTAAACCATCAAATTTTGAGGGGGTCTTAGAATTTTTTTTTTCTTGGTCGATTCCAAAGGTTCATTATTGAAAATAATAAACCAAAATGAAAAATAGTAGGTATGTCTTCCTCAAACCCACGCATGGAAAGCTTAACGACAAGAAAGGTTGCCCTGACAAGATCCAATCGGTAGAAAACGTAAGGAAAAGACGAAAAACCATAAAAATAATCGGTAATTTTCAGTCGTGTTGATGCTAGTTCCCTCAACATGATCATGAAAATCCAACTTCATATTAGTATTGGTCAGTAGGTAGCAATACAATCAAGCATTTCCATACTAACTACTCTTCTTTGTGTACATACTCTGTGTGAGGATGCTACATTATTGTCCATATAATTTGGCAGATTTTTGGTGTAGCAGTCATGTTCATGCCATGTTTAAAGAACGGGATCATGTTGCGACTCATTGACCAGCTAGAGAATGCCTGCAAAACATTCTCGTGAACGTAGTATACATATTAGTATACAGGGTGTCCAAGTAACTACGCTCCCCCCACTTATATTCTCTAATAGAGCAAGACAAAAAATCGGATTAACGTTATTCTTCATAATTTTTTGCGTAGAATTCAAAAATGACAAAATTGCGCAGTGCGCAATCGCGCAACCATGCGCAATCATGATCAACTTTGTTTTTTCAAATGAGAACCCCCATTTTTTATTGCAGATTCGGATTCTACGTAAAATATTATGAACATTTTACTTCAACAACTTTTTTTTTGGAAGCGCGCAGCCCGCTCAGCGAGCGCTCAAAGGTGCGCAACCCAGAGATTGCGCCAAAGTTGAGATGAAGGTAAACCTCAAGTGCGGCAGATCACTTAGCACTGTTTTCCTACGCTGAATCGCGTGGTGATTTGATTTCATTTTACCGTATCTACAGCCGAAAAAGTCACTTTTTGAGAAGGAAATCATCGATTTTCTTACGAAGAGTAATGAATCATCCTAATAAAATGTAAAAAATTAAATTTTCAAAATTGTAAAATAACAGGAAACTATCGCAACGCAATCGATGAAAAATTTTTGCTCAGAGCAGGGGCGTGCATTTCTGAAGGAGGAGCCCAGTTCGAACAGTTTATCGCTTAATTGTTTCAATCATTGTTCATCCATTCATGTTTTTAGAAGACTGAAAATTGTTTTGTAAAATTTTGTGATAATTAGGTATGTAGAAGGTTCCCGTTATTTTACAATTTAAAAAATTTAATTTTGTTACATTTTATTAGGATGATTCATTACCCTTTGTAAGAAAATCGATAATTTCCTCCTCAAAAAGTGACTTTGTCGGCTGTAGATAGGGTAAAATGATATCAAATCAAGAAAGGGATGTCACCACGCGATTCAGCGTAGGAAAACAGTGCTAAGTGATGTGCTGCACTTAAGGTTTACCTTCATCTCAACTTTGGCGCAATCCCTGGGTTGCGCACCTTTGAGCGCTCGATGAGCGGGCTGCGCGCTTCCAAAAAAAATTTGTTGTAGTAAAATGTTCATAAAATTTACGTAGAATCCGAATATGCAATAAAAAATGGTGGTTCCCATTTGAAAAAACAAAGTTGATCATGTTTGCGCACGGTTGCGCGATTGCGCACTGCGCAATTTTATCATTTTTGAATTCTACGCAAAAAAATTATGAAGAATAGCGTTAATCCGATTTTTTTTCTTACACTATTAGAGAAAATAAGTGGGGGGAGCGTAGTTACTTGGACACCCTGTATAGTTTTCTTGAAAGTATTATAGCATCCGAGTCTAAAGGAATCTTCGTTTTGGAACAAAACATCTACAGCGGAGTTCAAAAAATTTACTTCTGTATCAATAAGTCTGATTCCCCTCAAAACATGGATTTTGTAGTTATTTTGGAAGTAGAAAACAGTAAAGCTCTTAAACTTTCTTGGCGAGAGCGCCAAACATTCATCTCAAGAAAATAAGCTCTAATATGACAATACTTTTCGTCACCAACAGGTGTGTTGAGGAATGTATGAAAAAAGAAAATACGGCTTTTACCGGAATTTGTATCAGAAAGTTTTCACATCTTCATATTGTTATTGATAGAAGGAGTAGATTTGAAATGGGTGGTATAAACTTACCCTGGACTAAACTTACCTAATGAATCGATGAATATACGATATGATGATTTCAATTATTGTGAAGCTCTTTTTCTTCGATCTAGTTCTCATAAACTGGTACATGTTCAAGAGACCGGATATCATGAAAAACGTGTCCACCGAGAGAGGGGCGCTGATAATAATCATTTTGCTCCATTGCTTCAGAGCCTGTAATATTAATTTAAAAGTCTGATCAGAATTCATTCCATATTACGAGCATGCTTTATATGTCCATTTGTCCTTGTTGTTCAATGTAGGGAAGTTATACCTACCCAATTGGCAGACGAGTTTTGAATTTACGCATAAATGAAGAGAGAAGCGAAAAGTTTTGCACTAATTTTCTTCAAGCAATGGTAAAGTGCATGCTGTGCGTTATAGTATACAGAGCTGTGCGTTATAGTATACAGAGCTTCTGTACTGTGATCTGTTTGATATGTAGTTGTAGACGTACAAATTCAGATAAATAACGTACGTTCCAGGTTACTATTTTTGATGTTTGGAGATGCTAGTGCATTTAGTAAGAAACTAATACATTAATTTACTGCAAATTATGTAGATCGACCCAACAAACAGACTACTTCAATTGATTGGGACAAGGGTCAACTGACTGGGACTAATTCAACACCTTCTTCGCCTAGCTTTCCGTAAATTTACTACCTTCTTAAGGGCTCGAAGGATGCTTATAGAGAAGTTCTCTATAAGCTGCGAGTCGTTGTTTTTGTCGTTATTATAGTTCTGTACCAAAAGCCGGTTTTTTCATTCATTTTTGTTTCATTTTACCATAAAATTGTATCTTTTACAATTATGGTGGCGTCTCTACCTTCTCTTTTGGTGGTTTCACTAAATAAAACACCCTTCAATCCCTGAAGAAGGTAATAAATTTACCAAAAGCTCGGCGAAGAAAGTGTTGAATTTTGGTTTATTATTTTCAATAATGAACCTTTGGAATCAACCAACATGTTTACGTTTCAAGTTACGTATAATCCAAAAATCTAATAAAAATTTGGCCGTCCGTCCGCCGTACGCGGCACTTTCCCCACTTAGCATTGACCGATTTTGATGAAATTGGTATGTAGGCTCCATTTGGGGTCTAGTTGTGGCTCGAAGATTTTGGTTGATGTAGGTCACTTCTAAGGGTCAAAAAATGAATTTTGAAATTTTGAAAACGCCCTAACTCAAAAAATTTTGATATAAAGGTTTTGTTTTTCCTTCAATTTAAGATTTTATAGAATTTTTAGAATTTTTTAAGACCACACGGAGCTCTGTAGGACAAACCGTTCGCTCACTACGAGAATATAAGGGTTGGACGTACAATAAATCAGAAACACGAGTGTGAATCGCAAAAGAGGCCTAATCTTTGTTCAAATTTTAGCTGACCGAAATGCGATCGACGTTTTTCTTCATGTTGTATGGTTGGTGGCTTTGCAGACGAGTGATCTATAGAAAAATAATAAACCATTGTGTAATAATTTGCAGCGTTTTTCAGTTGACCCCAGTCCCAATCAATTGACGTAGTACAATAATTTATTGTCAAGGATATTTTCTTACCGGCGCGATTTGAATGAGGTTGTTGACGGGTTCTTGAGCAATGTATCTGTACCTGTGCCCCAAGACTACCCATCCGATCGATATGAATTTAAGTCCGTTCAGGCAGTTGATAGATTCACGATTTTGTTGCAAATTCAACAGTTTTTTGCCGTTTGAGAAAACGGAAAACGAAATAGCAGCTTGTTCCCCCATTGTAGGCCCTGAAAAAGAATATTTGTGAGTGAGATAGAATGGATATTTCCTCATCTTATCCATCGTGTAACTAATAAACAATAGGTGAATGCAGAACTAGTCGAAGAGTAATCTGAGAATTTGCCTCTTATCCCCCCCCCCCCTTCCCTTTCAGTCAGTGAAAGATTCTGTAGCGACGAATTTGTTGGAAAATAGTTGAACAATACAATCCTAGAACGACATTGAGAGTTTACACTTTGTTTGATCAGGGGCATAAGTGAGTATTAGTTAATGATTGAATCACAATACTCCTAAGTTAAATCGACGTGTTTACCTACTAAAAGGTACATCTAAACTACTTTGGTATACAAGATTATTCCTCCACGTGATCGTAACAGTAATTATTAACAATTAAAATCTCCCACAATTATAAATATCAGGTAGTTACTCATTAAACCAGGTGTGGAGAATGGAAGTTGAACTTGTTCGATCACAAAACATCATCACTAGATAGGTGAAGCATACTACAGGAAAAGTCACAAAAACATTCCCACTTAACAAGACTTGGATTTTTAAAAAAACATTTGACCTGTTTGATCAGTTCATTTTAATGTGAATCAATAGCAGTGATTGCACTGGATGTGAAAATAAAAGAGGGGTTTCACCAATCATCTCGGTAAAGACTTTATTTCACCCAGAGAGGTTGAATGTAGCGGTGAGATCAGTAATGTGAATTTCGTGTATCAGGAAATACCAAACTTGTATTGATTTTACCTTTAAAGGACAGACATTAGCAATACGACAACGTACTAATGTGTTGAAACGGAAAGGTGCCTAATATTTTTCATTAAACCAAACAAAAGGCGAATTCACACTTAAGATTATTGTCTTATCTTATTGATTAATGTAACTCGATTTCGGTTTATTCTCTCTTCAAAGGCTGGTAATTTACGGTTTTCCTCAAGATTCGTCAGATTGTTGTTAGTGACCTTTTCTGTTTGAAATTCTTAAATTCGGACAATTCATCTTCAAATCGCCGATAAGCAATATTTTCTCTTTGTTGTTTTCCCTATTGTTCTTTCCTAATAAGAATCTTAAGATCATGAGAATGTACAACATTCTAGATTATCATCTCCCATTGTGATTCAAGAGATAAATATTTCTCTAGTTTCATGGAGATTTAATCATTACAATAAAAAAGGGAAGATACGAAACCTACGTAAGGAAGCAATACTGTCTATCTACTTACTTGACAGACATTTGGCTTCCTTAGAATGTACGGAAAAAACAAATATAGAAAATATGGTAGCTTTGTATTCGTAAAATATGTCAAAAAAATTTGGGTCCTCCTAAATGTTCACTTGCATTTCATTTCAGAGCTATTTGAACCAATTTTTGATTCGTGTCTATCTGGATCTTAGAACTAGTTTTTCGGGCAAAACCAAACAAAAATATTGTACGATATTTTTTTCATTTTATGTTGATGACATGTTCACGAAAAATTGCGTAAAGGGCGCACTTTTTAGGGAAGTTTCAGAATTCTGCATCAAGAATTGATATGGTTACCAGGAGACTGTAAAAACTAGCGATTTCAAGATTTTGATGAGTTTTGCTTTTCATACGTCGTTTACACGTCTCAACTCCACTTTAAAAAATGTGGGCATCGAAAAGATTGCGAAACAAAAGAGAGCTAACTCTTGAATTGAGGGAGTTATGGTAGACTTACTGAGCAAAGATCAAAAACACGAAACAAGAGAAAAAAGGATTTTGAGTGGGGATACCAAAAATTTTCAGGAGGCACTTTTTGTCGGAAATTAGTTGTAGAACAAGAAGGAGAAAGGTCGTGAACCACTCGTCTTACACCCTGTGTAAATAGAACGACGGACTGTCAAACCTTAGTGCTCTCTCGACGCCCTGAAAATGATGTCCTTACATCGAAAATGCTCGCCTCCTGTACTCGACTTGCTGGTTACAACCGATTCTCTAACACGGAACGTAGATAATAATTGTATTCTTATAACTAGCGGAACTAACCCCATACATTTAATCTATTTGTCAATGTTATTCTGTGTGAGGAAGCAACTTGGTAGACGTTTCTGATTGGACTTTCCCATAACATCATCTCAGTACATGGTAAAAATATTATGTAAGTATCATTGAATTGCTATAGTACCTACGTCGGTCCTTTAGCTCATGCCTGAAGTACGCGACGTCCAGGGTTGTGGATAAGGCGGTAGTGAATAAAATCATAGCGATCACCATTCTAAAAAAAGAAAAAAAATGAGTCGAAACAAATACTCATTACTACCTTATCGAATCATTACATTAAGTACACCCTTTCGGGAAAAATGGAGAAAAAGAAAGTTTGTCGATGAGTTGGTAATATGGAATCATGTTGTTGTCATGAGTTTCGGCGGGTAGTGAAAAATTGTTGCGTACGCCTGTAGCCTAATATAAACCTCTATCATAGTGAATTTAGTGCTCAAGTGAGACATGACCTCTCACGCTTTGTAGCTGAGGAGTCATTAATATTAATTTATCATATTATTAATTCATATCTCACAATACTAGCCAGTCAGAAGTCTGAAGGACGTCTCTCTCCGCTACATGGCAATCATTTGGGTCTATAGCGATCTCCAAGGTGTAAGAACCGTTCGTCATTGAGCCCACGCGACTGGCCAAGAGATTGTAGGCGTTCTAAAAAAAAAAAAAAAAAAAAAAAAATTCGTTATTTGAAGATTCATCGACAAATTTCTCATTCTTCGTAGAGTATTCAATTAAAGCATTCAACAATCAATGAATTATAGTTCAAAATTATAGGAGTGCCTAATAAAAAAGTACAGTTTGATTAACTAAGTCAATGTAGTACAGACACGGACTAACTAATTGTAGGTATTTTTATAGTTTCCTTATTGTACACGATGGGAAATTTCCCTTAAATAAATATGAGTATATATTTTCAAAAATTGTGATCTACTTAGAAATCAAATTTAAGTAACTCCAAACATTTTTAATGATAAATTCTGCTCTAATTCGTTTCTTTGTCATAACCGAAACTAGAAAAGTGGAACATCTGTGGAGCTTGGTGCAGCATTGCAGAGTTGATCACCCACATCAACTGACGAGACTTGCTCCGCTGAAAATTGCCTCACTTCCATCAGTGAACCTTCATATGCGATTCACACTCGTATTTCTGATTCATCATTTGTCCAACCTTCGGAGCAAAGAAGTCAGGAAGGACAATGGTAAGAGGGGGGGGGGGAAGTGAGCTCGTCTCTATCTAGTTCAGGAAAACTACCTATAATTGCTCATTTATCGATAGTTGATCGATCGGATGGATGGTTTTATTTGTTTTTATTAAAAGTTGAGCTCCATCCTAAATTTATGAATAAAATGTCATGGGACATTCTATATTTAGGTAATCAATTATCGTCGTTGAGCGATCGAATGGTCCCACAGAGCTCTGGGTGGTGTCATTAAATTATTAAAAATCGTCTCTATTGTAAAAACATAATGTGGAAACAATTCGTTTATGCTGAAAGTTTTTGAGTTAATGTGTTTTGAATACGTTTTCCCCCACCTATTATAAACTAGCTGAAAAGGCAAAAAAATTTTAGATATGTAAAAAAAATTTGATGTCGCGGCCTGGAATCGAACCCGGGACCCCCACGTTCGGGCGACATACGTACGTACGTACGGTTGGCGTTTTATATGTAGTATATACATAATATACATTATATATACATTACATATACATTATATATACATTACATAATATATTTTATATACATAATTATGTATATTATATACAGAGTCATCTATAATAGATGACTGATATTAGCCGAAACCTTCAGGGCACAACTAGACCACAAATGGAGCCGATATACCAAATTGCAACAAAATAGGTCCATGGTAACTGGGCAAAGTACCTCGTACGGCGGAAATATTTGAATTCGATTTTCGGATTTTACGTATCTTGAAACGTAAACCAACACATTTTGAGGGGGTTACAATGTTTTTTCTTGCTCGACTACAAAGGTTCATTATTGAAAAGAGACACACGAACTTCACTGCACACACGTTTAAAACTCATAAATGAATTATTTATTTTCCCACCCAAATTCGATTAAATTTTCGGGGATTTTGGGAGTTGGGTTGAGATGGTCCCCTATGAGAGTAGTGCAAGATGTTTAAAGATATATATTTTGAGATCAGCTATGCATCTGATAGGGTTAAGGAGGAAGCTTTGTGCGACACCCACTCGGCAGACTTTTTTCCATTTCCATGATCTTTTAATACTGTTCCGTTATTTATTGTCGAATATCAATGCATTCACTATACTATTCGGGTTCTTTCGACTGTCTTTTTTTTTTTTCGAACGTGACAACATCGCTCCCCAGTTTTATCCATTTCAATCGCTTCCAGAGGTGCATTTTCATCAATCTTTTTGTGAAAAGTTTTTGCCAGGTGATCGTGCTTCGTTTGTGTCATACGGTGAGAAGAAAAAATTAGGTACTTTATTTTGACTTAAATCGTTTTATCCGGGATTGCCATTCAATATGGCATCCCAGTTCGATCCTCCGTTTCAGGAGGCGATTGATCTAATTACTACAGTTCTAAATACGAGTGGAAATCTGCGTAAGTCTCACCAACAAGACCTAAAATTGGCGGTTTCGAAAATAACTGGGCTTTTTAATAAGATGAAAGGTGATTATTTGGAGCTCCAACGCGATACGAATTCGCAAATTTACCCAGCAATCAACACTACACGGACCTACAGCTCAGTTATTAGGGAGTATTCGAGTAAGTCTGCTAGAAAGGAATCTCCCCCCTCATTTCGGGTTGTCGTGAGACCAAAAGAAAAGATTACTGCAGAACAAACAAGAAATTTTATCAAACAAAATATTAATCCGGTGAAATTAGGAGTCGGAATAACGAAGATGACGTCAGCGGTCGACGGGACAATTATCATGCAATCGAACAACAAAATCGATTCCGAGAGGATCGTCAAGGAAATGATAATTTTCATAATTCATTAACGGCTGAAATCGGTTCTAAATTTCGACCACGCCTGATCATTTACGATATTCCCCCAGAAATAACTAAAGATAATGCTGTTGAAATTATTAAGGAGCAGAACAAAGATATTGTAACAGAAAACAGCTATTTACAAGTAGGTACGTACGGTACTCACCAATCGAGTAAACAAAAATTGCAGGAGTCTCATTGTTGAGGTGGACTCGAGGTTAAGGCGTTCGATCGTGACCAACGGTGTAAAAATCATGTTCACGGTGTGTAGAGCGGAAGATAATTTCTATGTGAGACGATGCTTCAAATGCAACCGTTTTCACCCGGGAAAACAGGATGAATGCACTAATTCTGTCACATGCCCACATTGTATGGGTTCGCACGATCTAAAATCATGTACTACAAATCCGGATGCTTTTAAATGTATTAATTGCTTCACATTTAATGAGAGATCACGGGTAAATAAAAAACTTGACCACAATCACTCCGCCACTGACAAGAATTGCCCGTCCCTTATCAATAGAATCGATCGGTTGAAATCGATGATTGATTATGATGATTGACATCGATAATAACAGGTCCGTCGGGTTAAAATGCGTTCAAGCTAACCTGCAACGCTCTAAAGCTGCCACGGCTTGCATAAATGAAATTATATCAAGGCGGTCAGTGGATATTGCAATTATTCAGGAACCGTATTGCCGAACTAATTCAGTAGCTGGTATTCATGGGTCTTGGAGAGTATATCAGGCTGGACAGGGTAGAAAAAGATCCGGAATAGTTCTATCGAATCCCGATTTGGATGCTATTTTGATAGCAGAGTGTTCTGATGAGGACCATGTGGCTGTAGAGGTGCGAGACAAGTCAGGTTTTACGTTTGTAGTTGTCAGTGCCTACTTTGATTATAATCAGGATATTTGGAACAATTTCAGACACCTGGAATTAATTTTTGGCCGTTTCCGGAATTCAAGAGTTTTGTTGGGGATTGATTCTAATGCCCGCTCTTCCACCTGGTATGATGTGAATACAAACGAGAGAGGAAGACTCTTGGAGGATTTCATAGCCGAACAGGGATTAATTATTATTAATAATAATGATGGGGTACCGACTTTTGAAACTTGTCGAGCTAGGAGTTGGATTGACTTAACTCTGAGCACAACACCGATGGTTCCATTCATTACCAACTGGTGCATAGGAGAGGAGGAACTAGTTTCGGACCACAAGTTAATGTCTTTTGAGATAAATAATATAAATCAGACGTATCCTGTTGAAGATGAATTCATTCCTCGTTATAAGGTAAGAGAGGCAGATTGGGAGAAATTTAAGGAGGTATTGCTCCTTAAGGTTTCTGGATTCATGCCCCAACCCAACCCCATTGATGAACAATTGGATGTTACTTTTACCAGGACGATTGAGGAATCCGAAGATTTTGAGGGGATTGTGGAGCGGTTGAGTGGTGCATTAGAGTCTGCATGTATTCGGAGTATACCCAGGAGGAGACAACCAGTTAGGACTTCTGCGAGGAGAAGTGTTCCGTGGTGGACTCGGGAAATAACTGACATAAGAAAAAGAGTCCGAAGATTAAGAAGAGTTTTTCAGAGAACTCGGTGTTCTACGCTGCGTGAGATCAGGAGGGGTGAATATTGGGCGTTCAAGAAGCAGTATGAACAAATGATTCGTCACGCTAAGTATGAGTCATGGCGGGCATACTGCAATGGTGAGGGTGGAGGTCTCCCATGGGGTCCTATTTATAGAGCAGCAGCGGGCAAACTCAGGTCTCCGCTCTTGATCTCAACGCTCAGGAGGGGGGATGGTTCATACACGTCTGGTATAGATGAGACACTCCAAGAGATTATGAACGTCTGCGTTCCAGATGAGTATCGAGCTGCTGGAGACATCCACATTCGTTTGATGGAGGATCGAGATACGTATAATGGCCCACTCGACGATGTTCCTTTTACCTGTGCCGAGGTTTGCTCTGCAATCGATGACTTTGAGACTGGCAAGTCTCCCGGCGAGGATGGGTTCACGATTGAAATTCTGAAGCACCTCTTTGAGTGCCTTCCGGGTTCTGTTGTCACAGTCTATAATGAATGTTTAAGAAGGGCACTTTTCCCAAAAATTTGGAAAAAGTCGCAAGTTTTGTTGATAGTGAAGCCTGGGAAGAGCGACGAGCAATCTGCTTCAAGGTTTCGTCCGATCAGTCTTCTTCCCATCATGGGGAAGGTTCTCGAAAAGCTCCTGATCTGCAGGATTTTGCACAACTTGCGTACCCGGAACCTCTTATCTCCTTATCAGTTCGGTTTTACTCCCCAAAAGAGTACAGTGGACGCTTTGATGCGGGTGAAGGACTTTATAAAAAGAGGGTTAAGTGAACGCAATGATGTACTGATGGTCTCGCTCGATGTTAAAGGAGCCTTTAATGGAGCGTGGTGGCCGGCTATTCTAGGGCAGCTTCGTGAGAAGAGGATTCCAGCTAACCTATACAGATTGTCTACGGCATATTTTACTGGCAGATCATCGTACTTGTCCCTGCAGTCCGTGGTGGTGACTAAGGATCAGCGGATGGGGTGTCCTCAGGGCTCTTGTTGCGGACCTGGGTTCTGGAATATATTGTATGACCCAGTCCTGGGCCTTCCATACCCGGAGAATGTTCAGGTGACAGCGTTCGCTGATGATCTCTTGCTTCTTGTTTCTGGGAAGGATGAGTCGGTCTTGGAGGTTACATGTAATGCAGCTCTCTTCCTAATTGAAAAGTGGGCATGGGAAAATAACATGAGCTTTAATCCAGAGAAGACGAAAGTAATGCATATTACAAGAAGAAGGGTGATCAGGGATGTCAATGTTTATCTGCTGGGTAGGGAGCTTGAACGGGTTCAAAAACTCAAATATTTGGGAGTTGTCTTCAATAATAGATTTCGATGGAACGACCATGTGAAGTACATCTGTGAGAAGTCTTCCCGTCTCATTAATGCTCTCTCGCGTTCTGCAAAAGTGTATTGGGGTATGGGCAGCGAGGCCCTAGATGTTATATACAGAGGAGCGATCCTTCCTGTTCTTTCTTATGCTGCTCCTGTTTGGTCGGAGGCGCTTGACTATGACTGCTATGTCCAGATGATGAGACGAGTTCAGCGTAGAATCCTTCTTCGAATTTTGAGAGGATTCCGTACTGTATCCTACCAGAGCACCTTTATAATTTCTGGACACATGCCAATTGAGCTATATGTTAAAGAAAAGTCTAAGTTGTATAGTCTCTCAACAGTTGAAAACGGAATTGATCTCCCTCTTACCCCTGATAGATGGTTGCATCCTTCGAGAGCACTTAGCTTTGGCTCAGTGGAGATTGCCGCACCTCACTATAGGATCTTCACGGATGGAAGTAAGAGTAATGGAAAGGTGGGATCGGCCATGGTGGTCTACAAGGGAGAGGGTGAGGACCCTATTCACAGGCAGGTGTTCCGTTTGGGACCATCCTGTTCCATCAATCAAGCTGAGGCTCTTGCTGTGCTGGAGGCGGTCCGTTGGCTGGGGCGTCAGCGTATAGGAGCGCATCTCAGGAGTGCTGCTGTATGTACTGATAGTGCAGTTACGCTCGACTCACTCAGGAACCCCTCTAACCATCTATATGTTTATGAAGAAACCCGTTCATTGATTTTCCGTCTAATCAACGATGAGGGCTGGATGTTGGATGTTGGCTGGGTTGAGGCACACATTGGTGTAAGAGGAAACGAGGAGGCGGATATGTGGGCCAAACGAGCAGCTGCCGACGATTCCCTCCGGATAGCATTCGATCTGAGGCCGCGGTCTGCATTAAAGACTCAGTTGAGGGCGGAGAGCCACTCGGTTTGGGAGAGCATATGGGCGGCGACTACGGATGGGTCGCATTCCAGACGCTTCTTTCCTACCGTCAGGAATAGACTGGACCTGAGTGTTTCCTTTTCGTGGAAACTCACCCAGCTCCTCACTGGACATGGAAGAAACAGGGCATACTTAAAACGTTTTGCCATAATAAATGATGATGCCTGTCAGTGCCCCATGCGAGTGTCCCAGACATGGGATCATATAGTATATGAGTGCCAAAAATATGACGAATTCCCCGCTAGGATGGTGAGAAGAATTGTGTTGTGTGGGGGTCGTTGGCCAGCCTCATTCCGGGATTTGTACTGCGACCATCGGGACGAATTGTTGACATTTATAAACTCAGTTGATTTTGACGATTTTTAAGTGATTTTTAAGTGATATATACCTCTATATGTTTTTGCTCAAATTTTAAATATTTTAGTTGTTGGTTGTTTATCTTGATGTTTAATGTTTTACTTTATCGACATTGTTGAATATTTCATAATTTAGTATAATTTTCTATGTAATTTGAAACACCTGTAGTCGCTATGGGAGCAGGTGTAAATGTTTTAATAATAAAAAAATTAAAAAAAAAAAAAAAAAAAAAAACTATTCGGGTTATGGAGGAAGCTATGTGCCACACCCACTAGGTAAACTTTTCCCCCCATTTCCATGATTCCTTTTAATACAGTTTCGATATTTATTGTCGAATATCAATGCATTCACTATACTATAGTGGTGAATCGGTACTTACTTGAATGGTTGAAGGTTTACAAACAGATGGATAACAATGGCCCAAAGTCAAGGTGAGCACGTTTGATCCTAGCAAGGTCGCTACACTCAGCACTGATCCGTCTACCTGTATCCATGAATGGGTTACAAAACAGAATGATTTTAAATAACTAAAAAAGTCGAAAATGGACGAAAACAGACTAAAGTTGGTGAGTTCATAGTCGTAGGTAGAGGTAATATTGTTTATAACTAGATATTATTACGAACATCTATACCAGTAAATTCCATAAAAACCAACATCTTGTACGAGGTAGACCTCAAAGATTGTTCCAAGTAAGGGAAATATTAGTATGCAAACAGATTTCATCAGTATACGATCAGTACTGTGCAAACTGAGCCACTGTGAAAATAGCAAAAAATCATAAAGTTGCTGTTTTTCATCTCAAAAACTAACAACATGATCGTGAAAATCACATCTCGCTTCTGTTCTAATGGTACTCCTCAAAACACAAACAAGCAGCTGTAGGTTTTTTTCGCCGTACCTACCTCAAACGTCATATCAGGAGGCACAGTGATTTTGAAATCTACCAGGCAGTGCATGCCTGTGAAATTCATTTCCGTGTTGGGATTCACAATCGCTACGCACTGATCGTAGACGCCAAGATCGTTAAAGTTTGCTTGGAGGATGCCGTCGGGGATTTTCGCTGAAGAGTCGATCACTGAAATTTGGGGAAAAGGTCATTTTAGGTGATTATTCATGATGATTGATACGAGTAACTTATGCGTGTTAAATTTTGTTTACCTTAGGCCTTCCTTCCCTTATTCACAGAGTCAACATTGAGCGTAAAGAAAGTGTACAGATTATGGAAGGATGGAGAATAAGAAAATATAGATGTTTACTTTCCACTGGAAGTTTTCAGGCAATCATGAAATAGGGTGATGAGAAATTAATAATCAATTAATTTATCGGGCTCGAAAAAAATCCTACAAAATATAGCTATTAACATTAATATTAAAACTTATTGTTTTGATATCTTTCCGGAATTTTTAATTAATTAATTATTTTCATTCACTAGCAAGCACTTGATTTATTCAAACTGATAATATTATTAAATCCTTCCGGGGGAACGTCTTATTAGAACATTTAAGTGAATGGCATTTGAAGTTTTACTGTTAACAAATCTATACAGTATAATAATTACTTTGCCAATTGATTTGATCATTCAATTCCAGTATGCTGAAGTCAAGTTACTTACTTCCAATCGCCCAAAACTTTCCTTTTGCGACGTCTTGAACGACGTACGCCATCCCGACGAGACATTCGTAATTGCTTATCGTTGACTCTTTTTCCAGCTCGCGAATCGCCTCTTCGATGTGTTCGACTATCCATTCTATGATGCCTGTGTTTTCTTGGACGATCTTCTTCAGCAGCCGAGGATCCCTTACGTGTCGAGAAGTCGTCACTCCCAGCCAGAGCACGAGTAATGCGAACTGAATCACACACCGATTTGTTTTTTGAAAATCATTGTAAGATAATAACATCGAAACAACAGAGTGGAGTGCAAGATCAGGGTATAGAAACTTCATGAAGTTGATAGGTTTCTTAGTAGTACTCGTAATTCATTATCAGAGGTAGGATTGTCAGTAGGATTTTTTTTAATCTCAAAAAACAGCTTTATTCAGCTTAATTAGAAGATTTCCAAGGTGAACTAATTTTAGTTTTTTCATATCAAATTCAAGATTTTTTTGTGCAATTTAATAGAGTAGAGAGTGACTAGAGAAAGAGGTAAATACTATGCAAGCTACTCTAGAAGATTCAACTCCATTTCCAATGGTGTAATTAAGATTATTCTAAATCATTAAATAAAAAACCTAAAAAAATTGAAAGATGAAAAATGAAAGGTTTTGGTCATTCTGAAGTAAACACGTGAAAAACACAAAAAACCCCTTAAAATAATGTTAATTACTTCTCCAGAAAATTAGCGATTGATAAAGAATTCTAAAATGGTTTTGTTGGATATGAGTTTACAAATTGACCCTTGTACGTTGTCACACTTCAGATATTTACAACTTGTAAGATAGTGTAAAACTCAGGAAAACGTTTTAAAATGTTCAGAACGGATTTCCTTGAAAAATAATTTCAAAATTTTCATACCCAAAATTGAGTGTAATGGCCTCGAATTTTTCTCCTAGTTTAGCTAATAAGGAAAGTAGTGACATTTTTTTGCAGACCTGAGAATCCTCTTGTTTTGTATCTACTAAAGTTTGTCAATATTAGTTCTGAAGATTACCCGCGAGACAGGACCTAGACAACTTTGGCGTATTTTTCTCGGCTAAAAATTTACTGCACGAAAATAGTAATCTGTGAGTTACACTACCGAAATTCGCATGGTGACCACGTATTAACGAAGAGCGTGACGTGATGTGGACGATCCTCCGGCGCTAGGTAGCCCGCATCGGCCTCAAAGTGAGATGGATCCGAAAAAATGAAAACACTCATCGACACAGGTGCTATCTTATCGACGATGGGTTTTCGATTGGCCATGCCGATCACTCAATGGTGATGATGTATCGAGATTACCGAGCGGTCAAGTGAATCAGATAATGGGAATCACATGAGATGATTCACAATATCTCGAACTGAAGGAGCAACAGGTGCTATTAATAGACAACATTTCAAGTTTGACGTTTTCAATTTGAACAGTATATAAAATGTAAACATTGCTAGATGTTGCTGAAAAAAAAACAGATGTTGCTGATATTCATCATGTTGTGGTCTTGCCTGATTTCATTGAAACGATTTTGAGTGCTTCTCTTATCGGAAATATATAAATCCTTCAAATCCCATGAACTTTGTTCGATAGGCCATACGTCATCAATTAGATATTTATAGAAATCAGTGATACAAAACTATAAACACTGTTTTAGAGGCAAATAGATGATAAAATTTTTAAATATATGTTTTTCTCCCATTCATTATATGCACCTAATGTTGTATAAAATAAAATTTCCAAGCATTATGACGTTTAGATAATCTTCTATCGTTCTCATTGCCTCCTAATCAAAATCAGTCTCTCGGCACGAGCAACGTTTAATTCTTCACTTTACTCCTTCATTTTCATTCAATTTCATTCAACATGACATGGAAATTGAACATGCCTTCGAAGTCCAGATCTCCTATAATCTCTATAATCTCCTATAAGTTTTGTAATGGGATCGTTGTGGATCGTTTCCTCCGCGAATGTGCAAACGTGAAACACTTGTAACAAGCACCTCGCCATTGATGACCAATGTTTGGCCATTTCGAGTTTAGTATTGGTGTGAAGGCATGGCTTAATTGCGTTGCTTGCCGCCAGAGAGCAGATATTTAATCTGTATTCGTATACTGTATTTCGCTGAGGGGATAAACAAAAAGTCCTGCCATGATTCTTTCAATCCTCAATATTTTCAATATCCAAAAATCTGCAAATTACCGATTTTTACAAAGATAAAGATTTTCTACCTGCTCATCCAAGCCCTTGGAAGTTAAAACATAACATAGTCGTCGCCGTTGGAAGTGACCAGGCAAAACTCATAGTAGCTTTGTGAATGAGAACTCTCATCTCGTTCATCCAGAGCATCGAAATTTTGAATACATCATGGGGCCCGTTGGCAGTGGTCGGGAGGACGTAAGTTCAGCTGAGTAAACCATCAAGTCCTTCCTTCATGTTAATCTTTGAACACTGAAATGCATTAAGGGGGTCTCAGTCGGTCGCCGTTCGTTCCTCATTCCGGATTGGCATTCCTCTTAAGAACCGGCGCTCAAAGTTTGAAAATTTCAAGGATTTTTGAAATTCATTAGTGCATCAACCTAAGAAATTGAAAAACTAAAAGATTGCCTCTGGAATCATCAAAATCGAACAATAATAATTATTGTTGCAATTATTGCCGACGAAAACAGTTAGTGAATAAACTTCCGTCACGGTGGTGTTCCTTGAAATAGGCAGCCTTCCAAAATATGTGTACTCAAAATAATAGTAAAATGGGAAGCGTATCGAGAGGAATTGAAACTCTCAACTTATCATAATAATTAGCTTTATGACAGTAACAAAACAAGTGCCAGTGAAACTTCCACTTATCTTCCATTTTCCCCACTACGTTTATTTACAACAAAAATTCTGTTAGTAGTAAAATAATAAATTAATGTTGCACTAGCGGAGGATTCATGAACTAATGCTGTAGGTGTGATTTAGACGCTCGTGTAATTCTTGTAGTCCACTTCAACAGGTGTTGGTTTGACCGCCGAATAATCAGGTGACACATGTTAAGTGGATAAGTTACGTAAATTATTTAACCGAAGGTGATATACAAAAATAATAAGTATATTGAAGGCATTTTTTTTAGAATGTAGGATTGGCATTATTATGTAAGATGCAGCTTAACTAGGTATTACAGTTAGTAGTATCTTGTGTTGGTAACTGTAAGTTAAGTTCGATCGTATTGACGCTTGCCGTCAATAATTGGTACGTGTTGGAGTTGAACCTTTCACACCAAATAATTGTATATATTGTCTATATTATTCTATGTGATGTAGCTATACTGCACATCTAAATACACTCCCTTCAAATAAATTTATTATATTTTATTTTCATAGGTACCAATTCAAAAGCCACCAAATTTGCGATGAAGTTCCTTATTGAATTTCAATCGTCAGTTTCTTCAGAGTATTTCGATGCGAAATTGGTCTTGAATAGCTCAGGGCGACTCGCATTGTGTCCGAGTGAATTGAGAAGGGTTTGCAAAGTGTCATCCACAATACTGTCCAGACTCGTCTCTAGCGATTGTGGCCAAACGCGTGTATTAGTTTCATTTCCGTTGTGACTTTGGTCGAAAATCTGCAATTTGAGTAGTACGGTGTTACAATTGGTTATGAGCAAGAGGTATTCTTTTAGAAATATCATATATATTACCGAATCGGTAATTACAATGTATAAACATTAAGTTATTACAAAAGTATAAAGTGTTAAACTATTTTTAAAAAATTATAAAAATTAAAACTATACAAAATGAGTATTAAAAATTAGAAACTTTCTATAAGAGTACTTCATTAGAAATAAAAATTTTTCATAATTTAATAATTGGTCCTTTTGGGGACCGGCAAAGAGTAGGTATAGTCTTCAGCAACTCCCGCTACTCTAAACGCCTTGAGACTCTAAAAATTTTTTTTTTTCAAAAATCGGCTATTGCGAAATTAACTTAGATTGACAGGATGGCCATTATAAGAGCGTCGTAGAGTTGACCACACTCTAGTTCATCAAAAGGGATTCAGTACGGTCAAGGATCGGCGGAAGAATTCGAACTAGCTCCTCGAAAGTTTCTCCGAAAATTCGCTCATTCACTCGAATGGAACTTTCCCCCGTAATTCTTATGGGTTTTCACACTATAAACCTATATTATAGAGGAGACATGAAACTCAGCAAATTATTACACAAGGGTTCATTATTTTTCTGTAGAAATCACCCGTCTGGAAAAGGTTGCATTTGATCAGTTGAAATTTGCCTCACTTCCGTAAATGAACGTTCATATATGCGATTCACACTCGTGTTTCTGATTCATCATTCGACCATCCTGAGTAACGGGGACGAGACTCCTCAACAATGGTCCGAAGAGCCCCTTCAAAGGTACAGTGGTTGGTGGAGGGACGGGATGCGGGTCCTGCCGAGCAGGCTAAGGGATAACACTAATTCTTCACAATAATTATTGCTCATCTAACCCTTTGATTGATGGGTACGTTTTTCCATCCCCCCTGCTTTATTTCCCAAATTATTCATAATTTAAAAAATTTTAAATAATGAAAAAAGAAAAAAAAATTGTACATTGAAAGTTTTTGAGCTAGGGTGTTTTAAAAATGTTCTCCCCCAGTTTTTACCCCTTAAAAACTGGGGGAAAACAACAACAAAACCAAAACAATAATCAAAACCTTCGGAGCTCAAGTAGACCCCAAGTGGAGCAGGTATACCAAATTTAATCAAAATCGGTCCATTAGTACTTTGATACGTAAACCATCAAATTTGAGGGGTGAAATATTAATTTTCTTGCTCGATTTGGAAGGTTCAAAATCGAAAATAATAAACCAAAATGATGTTTTTGGACATAGCACCTTTGCAATGTTGAAGCGCACCGAATCGGTATCGTTACTGTGGCCTGTCGAATTTCCAAACACTGAAGAATTTGAGCTCATAGGAGAGGCGGGCACGATGTTCCCTTCGCGAATAATTCGCGAACCGACAGTTTCTTCCGCGTAGCGCCGGAGAGTGTGAATGAAGGCGTCCACTTCATGAGGTGCTGCTGGAGTCAGCTCGTTCACGTGGTTCCCTAAAATCAGATTTACATTAAATTAAGGGAACCATCCTTCGAGCCCTGAAGAAGGTGATAAATTAACCGAAAGCTCAGCAAAGAAGGATTTGATAATTCAGTGGACCCCATTCCCAATCCGTTTAACGATGTGTACTTTGTTGGGTCGGTCTACATAGTTAAATTAAAACGCTGAAAATTATTACACAATGGTTTATTGTTTTTTATTTTTCTATATAGGTCACTCGTCTACAAAGCCACCAACCATCCAACATGAAGAAAAACATCGATATAAATTTCGGTCAGCTTTAATTTGAACGGAGATTAGGCCTCTTTTGCGATTCACACTCGTGTTTCTGATTTATCGTACGTCCAAACTTTAAATTCTCGTAGTGAGCGAACGGTTTGTCCTACAGAGCTCCGGGTGGTCTCAAAAAATTCTAAAAATTCCATAGAATCTTAAATTGAAGGAAAAACAATACCTTTATATCAAAAGTTTTTGAGTTAGGGCGTTTTCAAAATTTCAAAATTGATTTTGGAACCCTTAGAAGTGACCTACATCAACCAAAATCTTCGGGGCACAACTAGACCCCAAATGGAGCCTACATACCAAATTTCATCAAAATCGGTCAATGCTAAGTGGCAAAAGTGCCGCGTACGGCGGACGGACGGCCAAATTTTTATTCGGTTTTTGGATTCTACGTACCTTGAAACGTAAACCATCAAATTTTGAAGGGGTGTTAAAAAAATTTTTTTCTTGGTCGATTTCAAAGGTTTATTATTGAAAATAATAAAACAATATCACAATGATAATAATTTGTGTTCTCTAAGATTCCCTATGGTGGGCATTACTTTTGGGGAAATTGTGACATGCTTGCATCTAACATTGCGTTCAAACCCCTCTACAAGTTACTTCTTGAAGTAGATGTAGGGCAAGGCATTTAAAGTCTTTAATAACGATCTAGAAGTAGGAATAAAGAGTCATTGTGGTGTGATACAGTACGCGGACGAAAATCCTGTCACTGTTAGAGATGAAGACTATAGGATTTTGATCTCGACGATTTGATAGGATTCTTTAAGTTGGTACTGAATCCACTGAAAACTTGGATTCTGATATTTTCTTCATCACCATTGGACAACGGATTGAGCAAAATGTAAATGTGTTCTACCGGTTATTGAGCAAGGGCCTCTAAATATCGACGTCTGCCCTGGAAAAATGTACTACTCCGAAGATTACCGAAAATTGTCTTGTTGTCATTTTGTTGTCTACTGGAATGGAGAGAGAGCCCTCATGTGTGTCAAGTTCTGAGGACGCAGCAGGGAATTTCAAAGAGAAGTTGATGATCAGAAGTCCTGCCGATCATTGATGAATCCTAATACTGTGCATATTCTTTTTCCTTACAGGAATCTTGGAATGTCGAACGGCAAATTCTGAGGGAGGTGGCTAAAAATGGTTTTCTAATTGATCTCAAAAAGGCTCAAAGTTGAAAATGAAAAACCAAAGTGGATGTCGATTTCGGAGTATTTTGTCAAAAGATGCTGGCTGTCCTTAGGTCATCTTTTAATGTTGAGAAAATATAATGATGGAATACAGCAACTTACGTGAATTAACAAAATTTCAATTGGATGTGATTACATTATATTTTACTCACCGTTCTTGAGCACGAAGTGTCCATTTGAAAGACTTGAAAGGAAGAAGATCAGGAGGTACAGCAACATAAACGAATTCTCCCAATACATCGTCTAGAGCTACGTTTTCCTAACCTCGATAGTGAAACTTTGATCCAATTTGATTAAATCAGTAGGAAATCCGGAATTTTAAATTTTGTAGTACCACTCATTAATAATGTAACACCTAGTGTTCAGTATAGTAATGAATGTATTGGTGAAACGGGGTGATGAGTTTCCATATTGTGAGTAGATAAATAATATTGGAGATGAATGTGTTTTTGAGATGAGTAATTTTACTGTGATAAAGATAAAAAGATTTGCTAATCACCTGCACCAAAAAGTGATATTTTTTCAAGGCATAACGATAAGTTCATATCGCTTTCAACCTTTTTGTGAGGATACATATTGTACCCGTTTTTTTCGCCAGGGAGGTGAGAAAATCTTTGATCCTCAGTTGGAGTTTATCTCGTAAGATACCATGAAGCGTCTTCAGGATATGTAAGTATTCAAACACACTAAAAAAAAAAAAAAAAAATTCCCACGTTGGAACTCAGTTCGGAACCGTTTACACATTACTTCAGGCTGAGTCTTGGGGTGATGGAGCTCCATCGGTTCTGGATGAGGGGACGAACCATATCGATACCTTAAAGCACAAAGGCTATGTCCATCCACCTTCCACATTTTTTATTTATTTTTTTTTAATTTCAGAAAAACTCAAATTCAACAAAACTATTATTGTGTTTTCTTGACGATAATAGCTTGAAAATGTATTGAGGAAATTGAAAAGTTTAGTGTAATAAGCCATTATTTTAGAAATTATGCAGTGGTGATAATTTCTTTCGCGTTTTTCTCAAAACTCCGTTTTTGGACATAGCTCCTTTGTGCTTTAAGGTATCGATATAATGCTACCTTCTGTTGTACTTCCGTTCTAACAGTGTCTTCCTTGCGAGGATACTCTCTGTGTATTCTGCCACAAGACTCCAGCTCCTTTCACCTTCCAGCATCTTGCTATAAATAGCCTCTGATGTTGAACTTTGGAAAGCTAACCCGAGCTCTGCAGCAGGTGGTAGGTGGTTTCTTTCAGCCACCCATTCAGTGCATTTGAAAAAGATGCGTAGCGCATCATTGTCTTCTCTGTTCTGGCAGTGCAAAATGTTTGGGCAGATACCTTTCCAATTTTATGCATAGGGATAAAACAGTACGTCCTGTGAAGAACTATGTATGAAAAAAGTTCACTTCTCCATGATTCCTGTCCATCCATGTTTGATTGTTTGGCACTACCCGTGTAGTCCACCTTTCCTTATGTTCTATCGTCCATTTCTCTTGCCAGTTTGCCATTGTGAGCTCTCGATATTACAATCCTTGGCTATGTTGAAAGGGGGGGAGGAGGGAGGGGGCACTGGATCGATTTTATGTCAGTTCGTTATCAGGATGGATATACATAGCTTGGCTTTTCCCTTTGAATTACGAGATTAGGGTACCTACACCTGGGCATTCAGAATTTTACCCTATCTACCAGCAGAAATCCTGAGGATGGACGTTTGTTTCGAGGGAGAGTTTTTCATAATCACAACGCAGAGATAAGTACCTGCTGTTGGTGGTAAGATAGAAGGGTGTGTAGAGAAAACGAGAGGTAAGGATTAGAAAAGCGTGGCGCGGTGTCACTTATGTCAGGCCCAACAGGGACGACTACCAGACACGGAGACACCCCCACAAAAACCCCCATTTCCTTTCCCCACGTGGTCCGATAAGCGTTTTTGAAGCTCCGCCACGTGGCCGTGCCGGTAATTATGTTTAAAAGCCCTCTATCTGGCGTTGTTTCCCCACTGGAAGCCCACCGACCTCTTAAAACCCCTTCTGTTATCAGTCCAAAGGAAAACCCGAGATTTCTTTTTTCCCTTATAGAAATTGTTCTTCACCTGGCTGAAATGGATACAGAAGCAAAGGGGGAGTGAAAAACGTCTTGAAATTAAAAGTTTTTTCGTTAGAGATAATTTTGATGGTTCTAAAAGTAATTACTTGACGTTTCTCTATCCAGAAACCCTGGAGCGTTTGCTCACCCTCGTTAGTGAAGCTTCCCAGCTTCTGCAGCCCCCCAAACTTGAGGAGGTACAAGCTTGAATTAAGCTTGTTAAGTGTTCCTCGAAACTCGGGTTCGTCAAAAAAAATTTAAGAATCATTTTCCTCGAATTTCGCGTCTTCATCATTCGAAACACAAGTTGGGGTTGTAGGCGTGCAAATTTGCGTGGAGGATTTTCCCGCGGGCGTCTTTTCAAGAATGAAACAAGGCACGCAGTTACTAAACCCGTTCAACTTGAAAATTCTTCCCTGGGGGCAACTTGTTATCAATTTGCCATAACCGCATAACTTTTATGGAGTAATTATTGTTACTACCTCACTAAAAAAATATAAAGCACTACGTAAGCAACTTTGAATTGGGATCTGAGAGAATTTATTACAAGTCGCTCGTTAAAATTTTAAAGCAATTTGATTTGCTGAATGTTTCCTTTTACAGCCATTCAAAAACTGTAACATTACATGGAAAGATGAAGAGAAAAATGCGCTCTTTAATGACACTCGTCAAACATTTTTTTTAGATCCCACAGACGAATTACGGCGCACGAATATCCTTGTAAATTTTGAAAGTTTTGATGGTCAAAGAAATTTAACAATAAATAGTCCTATTCACTTGGTCGTAGTCTGTAAACCAGGGGCAGGAGAAACAAAAAACCAAAAAACCTCCTCATTATTGCCTCCCGCTCTTTTCGTTGTTGAACAGCGGCATCACTTTATTGTGAAGATCCATAAATAATGTGGAACTTTCAGAACTCGAATGTATGTAATAATTATAATAAATAATATTAATTAACAAGGTTGGGAAAGTTAACATATGGCTCATTTTAATCAGAAAATGAGTTGAAACAAGTAATAAAAATCAAATACGCACTCAAACCCACTAATGGAACTTATGAGACTGGTGAAAAACGTCTGCCAAGTGGGTGTGGCACATAGCTTCCTCGTATCCATAACCCGATTATATAGATGATCCGATGCATAGTAGCTCAAAACACCAATCTCTAAGTACCTTCCACTACCCTCATAGGGAACCATCTACACGCTAATCTGGACAATCCTAGAAAATTTCATCAAATTCGGATGAAAAACTAAGTGAGTAGATGTATGTGATTGGATCAAAAAAATACTTAGCCTCGGCTGGGATTCGAACCCGCGACCCCTGGGGGACAGTTGAAATCATGGCTGTTACAAGGAATTCACGTTTGCGCATGCGCAGTCGCTTCTATCAGTCCAGGGATGATGATTTTCATAGGGGACTATCTACAACATAATCCGCATAATCCCTGAAAATTTCATCGAAATCGGGTGGTAAATGTGGAAGTTATGGCCGTTACAAGGAAATCACGTTTGCGCATGCGCTGTCGCTTCTATCAGTCCGAAGGTAATGATTTTCATAGGGGACCATCTAAATACTAATCTGTAACATCCCTGAAAATTTCATTGAAATCGGATGGAAAATGTTGAAGTTATGGCCGTTACAAGGAATTCACGTTTGCGCATGCGCAGTCGCTTCTATCAGTCCGGGGATGATGATTTTCATAGGGGACCGTCTACACACCAACCCGCACAATCCCTGAAAATTTCATCGAAATCGGACAATAACTTCGTATAGTTATGCGCGTTACAAGGAATTCATGACAGACCTACAGACAGACAGACAGACAGACAGACAGACAGACACGGAACCAAAATTGTTCAGAAAGGTCTAAAACGCAAAACGCGAGTGGAAATTTTGATTTTGGAGAACTTTTTTTTTTCGTCCTTGAAAAGTGAAAACAAAGCTTCCGCCACCTTGGTAGACTCGGAAGCAAAACAATACGAGTACTTTTATATGGGGTGTTTTCGAGCTTGGGTGATAATAGAAAATTTCATGAAAATTGGTCCATGGTAACTAAGGAAAGTGTACGGACGGAAAATTTATTCGATTTTCGGATTCTACATACTATCTACCATAAAATTTTGAGGGGTAGTAAACACTTTTTTCCTCTTGCTCGATTCCAAAGGTTCATTATTGAAAATAATAAACCAAAATGGGCCAAAATTTATCGTTTTTTGGCTCCCACAACTGTTGTGACAAATTTGGTCGTTAGTACAAAGTTGCCACGCCTTTTATGTGTCTGTATTCGCACAAAGTTTTCGGTACGTACCTATTAATTTGTAGGTATGTTCGCCAGCTCCAGGAAGCAAGAACTCGGATCATATCAAGCAGCTTCAGGAAGGAACTTGGTGTTTTCATAAACTTTATCAGCATTATGACTTGTTCACGTACAATTGTTACATCTTCAACCTTGTTCACGAGTTGTGACGATTAACTAACGCCCACCCTGTAGATTTCCCTCGGGCTTCGCCCATCCCAACGTGCTCTCTTCGCCAAACATAATTATCATTTTCTCTCTGTGGGCCCTTTGAACTCGGGTCTCGGGAGGGTGGAAGCGGCAAAGGACAAAGATGTCTCCCTTCCTGCGATGTTTCATTTATCAGGCAGGAGTGATAATATTGTTTACAGGGGGACATCAAACAAAATAGACTCAGACACACAGCTCTGCATAATCTATTGCGTATTTGGCGTTTTATCTGTGCCAGCAACTGGTGTAGGATTTGGTAGCACGATTAACATAGTTTTCCTCACAGAGTATGAAAGGGAAAAGCTTAGTAGGGACACGCGCTAAGAGCACTGTAATATGATTTTCAAAGAATGCTTTCATCTTCAAAATAAGAATGACTTGAACGAAGAACCAGTGACTCAACGGATACTAAACTACACTGCAAGATATTATCTACGAGTATTATAGTACTTAAAACCATAAGTAAGTATAAATGTTTAGCACCAAAAAGCCGTTTTCTATACAGTAAAATTCAGTTGGAAGCATTCCGAAGGATATATCAAACCGTATTTAACCAAAATAGGGTAGTTGTGTGATTTAAAAAAAAATTCTGTGTTGTAAATCTTTATTCATATATATTTGTAAGTAAAACGCTTCCCGAAAACACTGCAAATTATTACACAAAGGTTCATTTTTTCTGTATAGATCACTCGCCTGCAAAGAACACAGCTGTGCCATTGTCACTACATGCCAACCATAGCTACTACCTATCTACTTTACAATCAAGTTTATTTGAAATAAATAAATATACTTCACCCTCAATTCGAAGGAATAGGGAGTTGTGGGTGCCTTCATTAGGACATTTGATTAGGTACTGGTTTCTAAGGACACTAAAGTGAGAACAACTCAAAGAAACGAACAGCGATCGCATTTTGGTCAGCTAAAATTTGAACGGAGATTAGGCCTCTTTTGCGATCCACACTCATGTGTCTGATTTATCATAAGTACAAACCTTCTCATGGGGAGTGAACGGTTCGTCCTATAGAGCTCTGGGTGGGCTCATTCGATTCAAAAAATTCGATACTATTTAAAATTGAAGAAAAAATAATGCTTTTATATCAAAATTTTTTAAGCTAGGGTGTTTTTGAAATTTCAGCCCTTACTTTTCAACCCTTAGAAGTGACTGACATCAGCTATAGCTTCAGGGCACAACTATACCCCAAATGGACCTTGAAATGTAAACCAACCAATTTTGAATGATTGGGGGGGGGGGGGGGGGGGATTTTTTCTCTCGGTCGATTCCACAGGTTTATTATTGAAAATAATAAACCAAAATTAGAATGACTGTAGATATACGAGATAGAACTAAAATGTCTTGAGTTATATGAGAAACCATTGTGTGAATGATAAAACAAGTCATGTATTATAGAATGTCCAGTATATCAACTTCTACTAGAAATTCACTTCAACTTATAATTATTACTTAATAAGTAAAGTAAAGTAAAGTCAAACGACGTCAGCAATGACAAAGCATATGAATTCAGTAATTGATACAAGTTATTACTTAACATGTACCTTCAGTTAAACTTACAGAATCTAAAGCAAAATTTATTCGTAGGTACTTACTATAAATGTTAGTACGTCGTGAATCGGTTTTTTATTCATGGTTTGTTCTTGATGTGGTTTCCTTGTACTTTTCTTCATAGTCATTATAATGGTATAAAAGGGGACATTTTCCCCTCGAGAGGTGGCCACTCTACCGCACGGAGTATGATGGATGTGCCCTTCACGATAATACGATGCAGTATAAGGGGAAGAACGCTGTCTGCCAAGATTTCCCATTTAGAGGGGCGGGAAACGTAGCTGGCACATCTGAAAATGAAGAGGATTCCCGCAGACTGCCCTGTCAATCCTGATGGAGGTCTCCTGGGACTCCAAAGTCACACGTCACCGTTGTTTCATCATCATATTTCCCACAGCAATGATCACGCACGGGGAAGGCGCGTGCGGAGTTTGGGGAGTCTTCCATTCATTCCCCACGAGGATTCTCTACAGTTCCTACACTCACTTTCCAGAAGTTAACTGAATAATTTTCGTTCCTCATTACCGAAATTAGAGAAGCCCTGTTTTTCTGCAGCGATTCGAAAAAAATGGATCATCAAAATTATGAAAATTCGTATTTTCACTTCGATTTTGCATTTTAGAGCGTTCTGAACAATTTTGGTTCCGTGTGTGTCAGTTGTCAATCAATAATTGACGGGGGTTACTTACTTATAAGAAATCCGATTTGGTGCCATTTACATCTTGTATGTACAAGAACTGAATGGTGCCAGAATTATTCAATGTCAGGGGGGTAGGTGTTCAGTTTCGCGGGTCACATGATGCTGGAATGTTATATTAATTTGGTCCTTCCTTGAGAAAATATCATTATAATTGAATAAAGTGTGGTGTTTTGGTGAAGTGATTTTCTTTAGGATGCAGCAGGAAGATTAATGATATTAGTTTTATTTGTCACTGGTCATCCGAAGGGACATCCTCTGGAACATATCCATAACTAAACAATATGTTTTCATTCATGTTCAATACTCAATTATTGAAAAATAAAAAAATAAAAATAATAAAATAAAAAAAGACTTCGCATATTACACAAAGGTTCTGGCTTTGCGTGATTACGATGATCTGAGAACTACGTTATTCCTTCGTCAACAGCCAAAGAGGGTTATAGATACCAACCTAATAAATCTAAATTGAGTGAATTTCAAACAAAATAAGCGTCCTATCGCAGCACTCTTCTAGATATCTACATAACAGTCACAACCTGATCCGTTAGCTCATTATAACCAATACCTTAACTCGAACATTTCTGTACCCTTTGGACACTTCGAAGGACACAAGTTTGGTATTGCACTGATTTTTCTGGTAAAAGCACATGTGTCCTTGTTCGGAATGAACGCAACTTTTAGAGTGAATTACGTAAGAATGTCACTGCTAGAATTGTTTGTGATATTCGGTACGCCGTTGGTAGTAAAAATTGAAGCAAATTATTACAAAAAGGTTTATTATTTTGGTTTATTATTTTCAATAATGAACCTGTGGAATCGACCAGGAAAAAAAAATTTTAACACCCCCTCAAAATTTGATGGTTTACGTTTCAAGGTACGTAGAATCCAAAAATCGAATAAAAATTTGGCCGTCCGTCACTTTTGCCACTTAGCATTGACCGATTTTAATGAAATTTGGTATGTAGGCTCCATTTGGGGTCTAGTTGTGCCCCGAAGATTTTGGTTGAGGTGGGTCAATTCTAAGGGTTCCAAAATCAATTTTGGAATTTTGAAAAAGCCCTAACTCAAAAAATTTTTATATAAAGGTATTGTTTTTCCTTCAATTTGAGATTCTACAGAATTTTTAGAATTTTTTGAAACCACCCGGAGCTCTGTAGGACAAACCGTTCGCTCACTACGAGAATTAAAAGTTTTGACGCACGATTAATCAGAAACACGAGTGTGAATCGCAAAAGAGGCCTGATCTCCGTTCAAATTATAGCTGACCGAAATGCGATTGATGTTTTTCTTCATGTTGGATGGTTGGTGGCTTTGCAGACGAGTGATCTATATAGAAAAATAAAAAAATAATAAACCATTGTGTAATAATTTGCAGCGTTTTCTGTGTAGATCACTCGATTGCAAAGAACACAGACTTGCCCTTGCCACTACCTTCCAATCTATTTCGCTTCACAATCTAGTTTATTTTAAAGAAATAAACGCTTCACACTCAATTTAAAAAAAATAGGGAATTGTGGTTGCCTTCATTAGAAAATTTGATTACTGGAAGTTTGATTTGACCTTCATTTTTTTTTTCATTTCAAATTCAAAAGTTCAGTAATCTAATAAACTCGCGTTTTTACCGGTACTGGGGAAACTCAAAATGAAAAATATCACAATATAAATTTATTTACAAATTCACGGTAAATTTCTCCGCTTCACGTTTACTGTCAACGTATCCATGTTATTTAGGTATTTATAGTACCTAACTTACCTACTTTTACCTAACTTCATTAATGATCGCCTTCAGTTTTCATTCGAGTTAATAATAATCTAAAGTGCGGGGTCGTCAAAAATTTTGGTGTCGTTACGCAAATATTAGAATGACCCCCCGCCCAAAAACATATCCATATTAAAACGAATAGCTATCGCATTTTGGCCAGCTAAAATTTGAATGAAGATCATGGTCATGTTATTTATCATAAGTATAACCCTTCTCATGGGGAGTGAACGGTGGGTCCTACAGAGGTCTTGGTGGTCTCATTCGATTCTAAAAATTCAATACTATTTAAGATTAAAAACATAGTGCCTTTATATCAAAATTTTTTGAGCTAGGGTGTTTTAAAAACTTCAGCCCTTATTTTTCAACCCTAAGGAGTGACTGACATCAGCTTCAGGGCACAACTAGACCCCAAATAGAGCCCATATACCAAATTTCATAAAAATCAGTCCACGTTAACGGAGGAAAGTGCTGCGCACGGCGGATGGACGGCAAAATTTTTACTCAATATTTGGATTTTACGTAAGTACCTCGAAACGTGAACCAACAAATGTTTACGAGAGGGGTGTTAAATTTTATTTCTTGGTCGATTCCAAAGGTTCATTATAGAAAACAATAATATTCCAAAAAAGTGGCCGGACTAGCACATTTAGCATCCCTCTTAACCTTACATGGAAAAATATTGAATTAACTACTTGGTGTAACAATGATTGAACTCGTTCAGATTAGATAGCGAAGCTCTGAGGAGAGAGACAGTTGACAAACTGTCTGAAAATCCAAAATTGTCATCAGAATATACGAGTAGCTATTGTATTATTTAGATACGTCCGGGATTATTCCAAATACTGCCAAATTCACCAACGATTGCGGATAATACTATCGTTTCATGATTTTCAGGCGCTCCAGTGGGGGAGCAATTAACATGATTGATTGACTGACAGGAATTAGATTTTACCTTCGCCCTTTCGAAGCCTTTTTTCCCCCTTCGACCTTTCGTAAATATTTGAGTTTGTTACCAAAATACTTCGGGGTTAGTTAACCGTTGAAGCTATCTATCCAGTAAACGGCGGCCGTCCGTCTTTGCCCGGAGGGCAGGCTAGCAGGGTATACCAAGGTTGGCGCTAGTCGGCTCTTTACTTGGCTTCTTTCAACCAAGACACGTCCGATTTTCGACCTCTACGTTCCTTATTTCCGCCCCGCGGCATCAGAAAGGTTAATAAACTAAAGAATTACACTGCAAGTACCCACCCATCTTCAAACCCACTGACATTCTTCCTTGAATTATCCGCATAAAAAATGCATCGAAATAACCCCGTTTAGTGCCACTTCAAACCCCAACTAATGTCCCTATAAATATTCCTCACTTCAGACTCATCCCATAGGCATCAGGGGAATTTTAATAATTATGTTACGTAAAGGCAATTTCGCTGTTTATTATAGTGAAGATTTCTATTCGGAAGTATTGTGGTCCCTAACAGCCGAGGTTTTATTTGTCCTGTTAATGGCCCTAGTGATGTTATCAACCTACTACAATCTTGTGCAATTTTTGAAAACTTAATGTCTGAGAAGTTACCTCAAAAATAGAAATTTTATATCATATTTTGAATTTCAAGAGCTCTCTGATAAACGTCGATTTAATGCCTTTTATCTCGGAACTTTTCTCATAAAATTAGTAACTTTATCCTGAAGATTTGCTCAAAATTATGCTCTTTATTCCAAGGTAGATGTTTTATCCCCAAATTTGCTGGTATTGTCGTACTGCAAGGTGAATAAGTGTATTAAATTTATTTTCATTTAAAAAGTTTACCTATTTGGTACTATGAAACGTGACATTTTTTGACATTTTCATGTCTTTGCCCTGGCACATTGCACAAAAATCTGTCACGAAATTGCGTAACGAAATTGTGTTACAGTGCCTTTATAATGATTTCCGCTTACAACGACCCCGTTGTTAGGTTTGTTCCTTTTCTACACTTTTTAACCCACAAAAATCGTTCACCACTCGTTGGAAAGCTCTCGATTTAACGAACATTTTCATGTTCTCCATAACATATTGACTGTACGAATAGCGGAGCTATGGGCATAACTGTTCTCATATTTTGTTTACAAACTAATGATCGTGAGTGTAGAAGATAATTAATCCGGAATCGGTTTCACATTCTGACAACAACGGAGGGTGGGTTATAAAATCCTATAGTGAGGTAAAAAGCAATAGGTAAAGACATGAAAATGTCCCAATGCATTGCAGACTCGTATGCAAGCGTTTTCTAATAATTTGTTAAACGTTAATATTTTAGTTGCCATAAATAATTCTTTTGATGGATACCTTTGCGGTTTTTGTGTGGTGTGTACACTTTTCCCATTTTTTGCGACAGTGGAAGGTAGTAAAGAAAATACATTGGTAGAGAAAAATATATACGACCTAGTCGAGAAAAAATTTTTGTAAGAGTGGCCAAGAAAACATTTGTTCCGTCGTCCACAGCAACATGATAAAGACACGAGTGGACTTCCAATATTTTCCTGGGGTATATATGTTGGTAGTGTACACCCGTGAAACAAGATAGCCGTGTCAACAATTGGGTCTTTAGTGCCTTCAAAATCGGTTTAATGTCTGTCGGTCTGAACCTTCTTTAGTCTGTGGTATTTGATTTGTAGGACGTTTATTAATATAGTTCTTCTTTACAGGACCTTGACGGTCCCCAGTGAATTTAATGGTCATTAGTCAACTCTGGTAACATGAACGTACCACAATTTTTTGTTCATGTTCATCGACATTTTAACGTATATTATTTACGATTATTCCTGTACCTTACTATGACAATGTCTTATTTGTCAGCACACAGAACTAGACCCCTACCCATTTCTTATCATTGATGATGTCATATGTAACTCGGGTGGCTGTAAATACTTTACTAAACTAGATTTGAAAGATGGTTTTTTACAACTACATCTCACTGAGAACAATAAAAAATTCACGGCCTTTGTGTTACCATTTGGGCACTTTGAGTATAACCGTCTTCCTTTTGGATGGAAGAACAGTCCTTCAAAGTTTCAAAGGTTCATGTGCTCTGTACTTGGGGACCTGTTCAAAGACCCATTGATCAAGGTATACTTTGACGATGCGATCATTGGAGGCCATACAAGAGATGAGTGTGCAGAAAAAATCTACAAGGTGCTGGAAAGATTACATCAAGCTCATCTCACACTCAATATTGAAAAAAGTGTCTTCGTCCAACGCAGTGTAAATTTTTGGGAAGAGATATAGATGGAGAAACAAAAACAACGAAGCAGGAGTCAATCAAGAAAGTGCAGAACATGAGAGACCTCATGATTTACATACTCTGAGGGTTTTCACTGGGTTGACTGACCACTTTCGAGCATTCATTCCTAAGTATTCGGAGATTGTAAGACCATTGGATTATTTAAAGAAGAAGGGAGCACTGTTTGTTTGGACAGATGAGGCAGAACAGGCATTTCGTACGCTCGTATCTAAAATTTCATCTAACCCAATCCTACAACTGTCAGACTGGAATCCCCTTTCGAATTATGCACAGATGCCTCGCAGTTTGGATGTGGCGCCATACACTATCAGTAGGGATGGCAACGATATATCGATATATTTCATACATCGATATATTACGTTTGATATATCAATATATTTATATTGATATAGAGAACCGATATATAGATCAATATCGATATATTGACCGATATATCGCGACTTGTTTTAACCAGTAAAAATTAAATATTGAAATGAATGGATGAGAAGTGACGCCTGTACCTGTAATAACAGCATTGCTGTTATAAAATTACTTGCTGTTACAGCAAGTAATTTTATTCCAAATTTTGTAGGTACCTACGTGATTGTTGACTTCAGCTCAGACATGATTGTGTACATAGTTTACACCTACAGTGGCTCTCAAGACTCAATTACTACCGGTTATTACTTGAACCAAATTGAATTGATGGAGGCTAGTCTAGATTAAAACTACCTAGGTACGAGTACTATACGAAGTGAAGCAGGTTTTCACAACAATTATTTTCAATCAATTATTTTCAACCCCCCTTAAGGATCATAATTGTCTACAGTATACCTACCCCTGTTAATTTAAAAATTAATTCAACATTGCAATGACATTTTCTAACTTTTTTTTCGTTTTTAAACTATGAATTTCGATAATTCTCATCCACTAACTTTTGAAAGTAGGTTAATACTCATTTCACCCGGTTTTTCCAAATAGATCTTCCGATATGACGAATATATCGATATATTTCTTCCAAAATTATGTTACAAACGTTTCAATTCACCTACCTATACTCTTGCCTTTATTTAAAGAGCTCTGGGATTTTTGAAGGCCCCGAAGGTTCGGCATCGCTGCAAGAATCCGAGCCCCAGCAAAGGGTCGAGGTATACCTGCGCGACCCCTCCGCCCGTGAACCCCCCCAACAGTTTACCCTCTTCTGCAAATGCACACTTGATTCACAAATTATTTCGATCATCCCATCACCAAAATCGTGATCAGCGAGAAAAATTGAACATATCGAGTATAAACTCGAGGCAGGTACGATTAAAACTCAGCAGCCCTCTCCCGGCCAATCCACCCAAACGAATTACGCCCTCTTCGCCGAATTACAGGAAATTTGGACTCATTTTCATCAGAATAATTAGTACGTTACGAATTTAAATTACAAAAAATGTTCACCGAACGATAAATAATTAAATTGTATGTTGATAGAAGAGGAAGAAGGAAGAGGGATGATGGGTTTTGACCGCGAAGGGTTGTGACCGTTTTCACTGCAAGGTTTCACCGCAAGGTGAGCACCTTGCAACGTTGCCACCTCTTGGCAGGGAAGGGGTTTTGGAACCCGCGGTCCAGAGCTCTTTAAATAAAGGCAAGAGTATACTTACTTCTTCAATTTCTTCCAAGTACATCTTCCGATATGTCGATAAATATCTTCGTAAATTAATTTTTTATATATTTAAAACGTTTTAATTCACCTACCAACTACAACACGTTTTTCGAAGACAATCTTCCGATATATCGAAATATCGATATATATTCTCCGATATGTCGTAGGTATAGATATCTCAGGAGGCATTTTCTCAGCTGAGAGCCGCAGCAGAGGAAGTAGGATTGAAGGTCAATGGAAAAAACGTCATACATGAAAACCTCCCGGGCTGACTCAAGCTACCCCACCACTATTGAGCTAGACGGTGTTGAGTTCAGAACTACCAAGGAATTTAAGTACCTTGGTGTAATTCTGACCAGTAACAATGACTCCTCCATTGAAGTATCAGCAAGATCGTGCATATTTCAGTCTTCTGGACATTCTTAAATCAAGACTCCTATCCCGTAGCCTCAAGATTAGGATTTATGAGTCCATAATACGTCGGATTGTGACTTATGGAGCAGGGTGTTGGGTGCTGACGGTTCGAGATATGCGGTTGATGGAGGTGTGGGAAAGGAAAATCCTGAGGAGGATCTTCGGTCCAGTTTGTGTACGAGGGGAGTGGCGAATAAGGACAAACGATGAATTGCGGGAGCTATATGCAAGACCTGTATTGTGGGGATTGTGAAGAGTGCAGGACTGCAGTGGCTGGGACATGTTTTTCGTGCCGAACCTGATGGCCCCTTGAGAAGGGTTCCCGACGGTCATCCCGGTGGACGCAGATTGCGTGGCAGACCGCGGATGACGTGGATGCAGGATGTGGAGGCGGACCTGAACGAGATGGGCATAAGGCTGTGGCGGAGGAAGACACAAGACAGAGCAGTCTGGAGGCGGATTTGCGAGCAGGCCAAGGCCCTCAATGGGCTGTAGTGCCATTAAGAAGAAGAAGAAGAAGAATAGATATCTCATTGACGATATATCATTTGATCTGTATATCGATATATTTCATTCGATATGCCCTCCCTAACTATCAGCAAGATGTAAAATGCCGAAAAAATCAACAGCTGTTATAGGCTATTACTCTCATATCTTCACAAACAAAAGAAGAAGACGAGGAGGCTTTACCTGTCATAAAAGCAATACGGTATTTCCAATCATAACTTGAAAGCAAAGAATCATGAATGAATCCAGAAATACTTACAATAAAATACACGCCATTCCATCGTAAACCTCAAACTACACAACACTTTATTCATTTCGTCAATCTTATCTCTTCAACATTCATTTGTAACTCCATAGCTATGGTAATCACATTACATTAGAGTAGTTTTCTAACAATATTCTGCATGGTTGCCTTAGAATGTAATTATTATAGTTGAGTACTTTCTGTCAACAGACGTGACGCGTGAGAGCGTTACCATGAGCTCAGAATATCGTTCGACATGAGATGGTGTGAAATATTCTCCCCTCAAATCGTTCCGCAAATAACGAAGAGAATAATGGACGCTGGTGGTGACGAGCGTTTCCGAAAACGATGCTCGACGAGCGCGTGTCGCTCATTCTTTGAACAATACAGAGTCCTCGGGATGAGGGTGGGCGGCATTAGTGCGCGAAAAAAGCTTTTTTGGTCTGCAGCGGCAAACACCTCATTGTGAGATTCAGGAAATCCGGCACAATAGACAGAAATAAGTGTGTACGAGCTGCACAATCCTAGACAATGAACCAGGGTGAGTTAGCATCCCTGGTACGATTTCATAGGGGACCTCCCCCTTCCCCGCTTCGCTGTAATGATAGGAAATCGTCCCTCGAAGTTCTATTAACCTACTGGTGCGATACTGTCAACGCCATTGATCCTTTCCCCCCTTTCAAACGTGGACTCTTTTCAATAAATTGAGCTATTCATCAATCGAATTCGATGATCGTCACGCCTTCGACTGTCCTGAGGCTCCCCCACATCCGCTGAATAGTCCTCACAATACTCGTATATTCCTAGTGTTATGCGGTGAGAAAGTTGCCCACTCATGAGAACAAAAACCAAATAAGCGCACAACGACTATCTACCAAGGACAACTACACTATCTCAACCGAGAGTTGTTCACTAAATTTAACTGGTTCGGATACCAGAAGTCTCTCTCTGTTTCGTTCTATAACGTATTTACTAGAGAAACCGTTTGTGACTTGAGCGATGTGGTTTGGGAAAAACTCCCCAACCCAAGCAAGAGACAGCCGGCTTAGCAGTAACGGCTGAAAAAATGCTGCGTATTATTACACAACGGTTTATTACCCGTTTCCGTCTACCATCAGCAAAAAACAAGGTTTCACCATTAGTCAATACAGTTGATAAATTAATAAACTCTCCCCCCACCATTCAGATAAGTCTAAAAAATATTAAGTATATCTGCATAGAGAAAGTTTTCGAGGGCTATGATTTTTCACCTCTTAGAAGTGACTGACAATAACAAAAGCGTAACAAATTATTACACAACGGTTTATAATTTTTCAGTAAAGATCGCCCATCTGCGGAAAACAAGGCTTTTCCGACCCTTTTAGGACCAGGGTGGACCAGGTGGAAGGCACTATTAATATAACAATGAAATACTGACTTTAGAGAATAACTCGCACATTTCCTGGAAATGTCATACAAATCTGCTCTATTTCGTTTTGTCTAAAGAAAGGGTATAGTCTCTGAAGACACAAAGAATGACTTACCAATAGACGCTGAACTAAACGTTTTCAGCAATGCAAGTAGAAATTTTCATTTTGTAAGAAATGAAATTTTGACATATTGCACTAATGCGAAGCTTTAGAAGGACGAGAATTCCTGGATCATTCCCGGTTGAAGTTTATTAAATAGAATGGAAAATCGCACTGTATTGTTTCAACCTAGCATCTGGAATTTATTAGAGTGGATCAAGTGAGACGCAGTAGTACTTCAGATAGCTAGAAACTTTATAAGTATAGGGGCTCAACGTCATTTCACATACCGTAGTATCTTTTACCGTCAGATCTCTTCAGTCTTGAACTGTCTCGAGCCAAAGTAGAGAAGTTTGTACGTGTGAGCGGAGAGGCGGGGTCGGTATTAAAAGGGCAATGTTAGTACGAAGCAGATTTCAACTTTGGGGGGATGGAAGCTTAGGAGAGATAAGGAGGAAGGAGGGCTTAGAGCTCTGGGACTCAATTCTGGGGCATTAGTCGCTTCTGCCATCACAACTACCAGCGAGATGCGTCCCCAGGCCGCAGGAGCTCGGCATTTTACTCGGGTTATCTTCCCGGGTAGTAACTTTCACTCAGGGACCTATCCCTATTCTTGTCCCCAAGTGAGTACCGATTCCCCGTGAATAGTCTCGCATTTACGATCCTCTTTGTTGGCAGGGAGGATCAATAGTCAACATTAAGGAGTCTGAATGCGGACAGTAGATATTCATCTGCATTGGATAGAACCCTCTACAAACTGTACAATAACTTTTCTGTCTGGCAAATCGATTTGGGATGTATTTATTCACTATTTTTCTGTCCCACTACAGAAAGTATAAAAACTTTGTATTCATACAGAAGGTCAGTTCCTATCTAGGTATGTATCAATTCGTGCATGTAACCATACTTGATGACTACTCGTGAGTTCTCAATACCTGAAGCGTAGAAGCTATACCTCTTAGTTTGAGGTTCTCTGCCATCTGATTTCGATCGGTATTTTCAAATTTTTCCGTGAGGGTCCCTCATCATCAATCATAATCATCTTAATCTTAACCCTAATTGGACCAACAAAATTTGTCATCGTCATAATTTCATTTTGGTTTATTATTTTCATTAATGAACCTTTGGAATCGACCAAGAAAAAAAATTTTAACACCCCCTCAAAATTTGGTGGTTTACATTTCAAGGTACGTAGAATCAAAAATCGAATAAAAATTTGGCCGTCCGTCCGCCGTACGCCGTACGCGGCACTTTTGCCACTTAGTATTGACCGATTTTGATGAAATTTGGTATGTAGGCTCCATTTGGGGTCTAGTTGTGCCCCGAAGATTTTGGTTGATTTAGATCACTTCTAAGGGTTGAAAATGAATTTTGAAATTTTGAAAACGCCCTAACTCAAAACATTTTGATATAAAGGTATTGTTTTTCCATCAATTTAAGATTCTATGGAATTTTTTGAGACCACGCGGAGCCCTGTAGGACAAACCGTTCGCTCACTACGAGAATTTAAAGTTTGGACGTACGATAAATCAGAAACACGAGTGTGAATGGCAAAAGAGAAGAGAGAGGAGATTTGAGGAGATTTGAATCTCCGTTCAAATTTTAGTTGACCGAAATGCGATCGATGTTTTTCCTCATGTTGGATGGTTGGTGGCTTTGCAGACGAGTGATCAATATAGAAAAATAATAAACCATTGTGTAATAATCTGCAGCGTTTTTAAACTACCAATAGATCATGAAAAATCTTTCAAAAAATTCTGCTCTGTCATTTCAATTTGAAATCAGTTAATCTGGTTACACTTTGGGACAGCTGTGTAATTCCAAAGATTTTTTTGTTGTACCAGTGACACTATGGGACTGGCGCTCCATTTGCCGTATTGATTTGGTGGCACCAATGCACCATGGGCAGAAGGGTGTACATATAAGTACAATCCAAAATCTTTGTTAATTATGGTCAGTAATCAAGATATAAAACGACAAAAACCGCGCCTTACAACCACAAAAAAATATATCACAGACTGATACACTTTGTTTCACAATTTCACAACAAACTTTCTAAAAAATTAAAATATAACAAGGTTTTATTCAGAGAAAATATCAAAGGAAGAAATTGAAACTTGAATATTTCGCTGGAAGTTATAAGAAATAATTTCTTACTCATTTCTTTTAAACAATTTTCTTACTCATTTCAATGATTGAAATTGAGTTTTCAAAAATGAAAAAGTTGTCGTTGGGGGTGTCAAGAAACCAGTGGTATCAATGGTCTACATCCTTACTCAGGAACTTCATGAAAAATCATCGAAATTTAGTGTCACTTATGATACCATGGTCCAATTAGGGTTAATCGTTTTAGATACCATCGCTAAAAAGACCTGTGGTGTTCTGAGCAAGCAATTCTCCTTTCCACGTCTTGACATGGATATCTCTTTTGGCTGGAAGTCAGAGAATTTTTCGGGCCACTTTTTTTTTGCCACAAAAAATGCAACGTTTGGCTGTCAAGGAATTTTTCGCGACACTTTTTTTGTCACAAAAAATGCAACGCGATACCAGTAAACAAACTCATAGCTACATATCGGTAGCTGTGAAGCAAGGTTTCTAGAATACAACCAGACATAATACAGTCATTGATGCTGTATTCACACGATAGGTCATATCATGGAAACAAGAAATAATGTTTCATACTTTTCGTACCATAAACCATTATTGAGCATTATTTACGTTAGTGGTAATATTTATTAATTTTGACTATTCTTTCTAACTTTATGCAAATAAATTATTTATAAAATATCTTATGTGTATTTTATTTCATCATTTTAATTTTCCAATTACACCTACTGCAATGGACATATCCATGATTAATTGTTTTTCCCTGTAAGGGAGAAATTTTTTTGAACAATTTAAACTATGGAAATAACTTATTTTTAGTAAGGAATTCTCATAGGAAATGTTTCTAAATTTTTTGTGATAGCAGATACAAATTTCGGATGCAGCACTGTTCAAGTTATTCGTTTTATTACTACTCGTATCACCCTTATACCAATGCATACATACGAGTAGATAGAATCGAGAGGGTAATATTCAAATGGCGTGTAGATAAAAGTACATGGTGATTCACAGAAAGTCATTTTTCCTGTTTCTTCTGAAATGAATAAAAGCAGATCTAGAAAAGCAATATGTCTGTTGGTTAGAAGCTACCAGTATATCTGATGGAGGAGGAATATAGGAAAGAGGTTGGGGGCCAGTGTCCCTTATCCCTCATTTCCTGGTGAGGACTTGGTAGGAGAGTTCCCGAGGGAAAAAGGCAAATCCTTCTTCGCACCTCTTCCCAGGGCGCGATTCAATTATCTCCTCCCTCCATTCCCTCCACTCTGCCCTATCAGGACTTCGCCCCGCCTGCCTTCCCTATCTGTGCTGGTACCACTACTCTGCCCTGCCTGCCATACTCCCTCTACAGGGGCCCTCTGCTTCGCCCCACCTGCTCTGGGATATTGCCTTTGGAGCTTGGAAGCCTTGTAGGTTGTAGGTGCCCTCGGAAGGAGAGATTTTTATGTTTTGTCTGGGGTGGTTGAGGGAGGAAAAGGGTGCGAAGGGCAATTTTATCCCTTTTATAGGATACAAGGGCCGTGGGAGGAGAGGGAACCAAGGGGGTAAAGCCTTAAAGAAAATATATTTGGGATCTTCTGACTTTCATATCTCCTATTATAGTGAGAGAGGGGTGTGCTGGGCCTGGGGCCTATCTTGGCCCTCTTTTCTCGTTTTCAGTCCTCTCTTCAGTAAAAAGCGTCGAGTAAAACCGTAATGACTGCAGTTCTCCCCGTGTTTACTGGCCTATTTCAGAGTTCCGCCCAGTTGTAACTTTTCCGGCTTTATCTTGTTGCACGCCTTTATTTTCCAGGGTTTATACAAGCATGTTATTAGACAATCAGGGAAAGTAAAAATGTTTCTGGCAAACATTTCTACTCCTTGTCTCGGTTACTCGTACCGTAAATTGAGCTTCTTATTTAATACTGCTTGACTAGAACACTGTTTGTGACAACAGTTAGTTGAACCTAGAATGAAGCAAGTTCAGCAGTACAGTAATAGGTAACCTACGTATTTACCTAGTTGATTCAAAAGGAGTAGTTCATTGATACTAGAGCTGACAGCAGTAGTCACGAAAGGCATCTGTGACGTCACTAGAGCCCAGTGGATTCCTTAAATAGCTGGATCATAATCCGTAATTATTGTTCAAGTAGTGGCAAATTGGTTCGTGAAAGGAAGTAAAAAGAGGGAGGAATATGAAGGAGAAAGAGGGATATTAATATTTGATTATTCAAGATAATTATTTTTATTTACATATTTTTAAATATACTAATTTTTGTTTTTTTTTGTTATAAAATTTTATGTTTATTTTTAAAGTCGTAATATAGTAGAAGGGATCATAGGAATGTTGATGGACGAAGCTCGGTTGAGGTAATATAATAATAAGTTTTTGATTTTGACGGTCCAAGTTGGGTGAGTAGCATAATCTAATACATAAAACCCCAACCGTACGTGTACGTCGCCCTAATGGGGGGGCCCCGTGTTCGATTCTAGGCCGCGACATCAACATTTATTTTCAATATATCTACTATTTGTTTTTGCCTGTTTTTAGAATGTTTTTCAGCTAGTAGCTTCATAAAATGGACGCACCTATGGATTTTGGGTTCTTCAAAGTTTACTAATGTCATGATAATATCATGACATCTTATTTTATTGTTATCTATATGTTATATAGATAACGTAATATTCTTGACAGAAGCTGGAAGGTTTGCTAATACATCATCTTGGAAATATGGGATGAAATGGCTATGTAACATAAAATACGTACCTATGTAATATTTTATTGAACGTAAAAACGTCCCCTATTTCATTGTACAAAGGGGGTATACAAAGCGGGTATTCCCTTAGGGACACAAGAACTGGCGGTACTTTGATGAGGACCTCAACTTGTTTCATAGATGGTATTCTTCTGGGTGAGTTTTTCTATGTACTAGTGACGTAAAACTATAGTTTGGCTTTCCAATACTGTTGATGTAAAACCCGATGTTATCAGACTGGTGGCCAAGGACCAATCTTTATTTGGAAACTGTTAAATTTTTTCATAATCGATCTGTTCCTACAACATTTTTTCCTTGTTAAACTCAACGCAGCTGCATATTCCTCATTCAACCCTATGGAGCATAGTTTCGTAGCAGTTTTTCCCATATCCACTAAAATTTAGTGGAAATTAAAAACATTCAATGGATATTAAAAACATTCAATGCTCCTGATGATGTCAGCTGACATCATCAGGAGCATTTATTCCAATTACATCAAGTCGCCAAATGTCAGAAGAGAGATAACACACTAAACTTCATGAATACCTACTTGATGGCAAGCGCTGCACTGGCTCAGGATGCCTTAGTATAACTGGAAGTCAATAATCAAAAGTGTTATAAGTTTTACACAATTGTGGTGGTTCACAAAATAACTAGTCGATGAATGTTATCCTTCAGTACGAATGATTTGATACTGTAAATAAAAAGAAATGCTGTAAATAAATGATACTGTAAATGTAAAGAAGACATTTCAAGGTGTCTTCTTGAATTTGTCCCACAATGAATGCCCCATTCTCAGGGATAGTACCAAAGAAAAGTGGGGTTTAATGAAGATAAACTGATTTGAATCAACAATACAAAGGCATTTTTTCAAAACAATAAATCATTGAACCCTCTATTAGAATTGGAGGAACTCTGAAAAGAAACTTCAATTTTGTTTTAAGTATGAAATGGACCAATTAAACAGCCAAAATAGGATATCAGTTCTATTCTCAACAGCTCCAGACCATATTATAGGTAGGTATCCATCTCAAACAATTTCATTGCAACTTTGGTAGAAAAAATATGTAGGTAGGAACTTCCCATTCCAGAGACCTTGTACTGGGCTCATTACCCTGATGTACTCTAATATTATGAACCTTGAGTACGTTTTTTTCTCATCTAGTTAGCTAATAACTAGTATTGGTAGTTTACTTTGAATGTTTTTCAACATTGCAGAGAGTCGGAGAGCCGAAAAATCTGATTTTCACAAACACTTTTGAAAGTGTTGTGCATGGAAAATAGTTCTGAAGAAATCCAGCAAGAACTCTTTACCTCTTCATTTGTTGAATATCAAAGAAGCACTGAAGCGCTGGCTTCATTCTCGGTTAACAAATAGATTGTGGGAGCTGCCATTGTTAGGTAAGTCCATTTGTTCCGAACAGGACTTCGCGTTTCAGGAACAGAGCTCTTTAGAATCGAACGAAATAAAACTTCTTAAAATCGAAACGACAACTTCAAAGGCTTCTTTCCACCTTCGATTGTTTGATAAAGTCGAGAATGAACGTTGAAATCATCGAAACTTGTTGGTTTGCTCGAGAGAAACAACCATTTCAGAGGCTTGTTTTCACCTTCGATTGTTTGAAAAAGTCGAAAATGAACGTTAAAAACATCAAAATTCATTGGTTTGCTCGAAAGAACGACCACTTCAAAGGCTTGATTTCACCTTCGATTGTTCGGAAAAGTCGAAAATGAAAGTTAAAATTCATAGAGGAATTTCATGAAGGAAATTTTCCATTCCTTCACTTTATGATGTACTCCCCGTCATTTTTCGGCATCAGAGCGATGTTTGGAATCATGCCTGTAAAAACTCTTCTTTAAAAACATAAATAAATACACTTGATACATTGGAAACATCAGATACTTACTGGTGGTACATTCAGCTAAAACCGGCCAATTTGCTAAACCTTGTCGAGTATCGGCGCTATCGTCAGTCGACCAACATCCCCCTGAGAACTGTCAGATGGCTCAGCTTCGAGCTAATGGATGTCATTCGGCTAAACCTGTTCAATAATTCTACCGGGTCACATATCCACTTTACATCATAATCATGGTTTTACACTCAGGCGTAAACCTACGCCTCCGTCATTGCATGCCTGGATTACAAACGGGTGATGAGAAGAAGATAATGATTTCCAATCGCAGTGTGACGACATTATCCACCTAATCTGGCACTTTTTTAAGTGAGCAGGTGGCCCACTTGGAACTATCTATTGCAAGATTGGTTGGCGCAACAATAAATTATTATTGTTAGGATCCGAACACGATCGTTACTATTTTTTTTTTTTTTTCTTCTTTATTGGCATGGTATTTAACATTCAGCCATAATAAAAACATAATTCACATAAACGTTAGGTATCTATAAAAATTATATATTAATCACATTATCGACTAAATTTATATTTTAATACTATTTTCTTCTAAAAATTCTAACAATAATTTAAAAATATTTACATTTCTTTCTCTTAATATACATTTATAATTAAACGGTGTTTCCAACAATACATACAACTTCTTAAACAAAACATCTCTAGAGACAGAGTAGGTACCGATCGCACTGCATCACAATGTACTCTATAGTTCCTTCTCCACCACAATGGGCGCATGAGTCATCATTAATTTCTTCGTCATTGCTTGTAGTTATCTCTAATATCTCTAATATCTGGCCAAGTACGACGGACACAAAGCATGATTACACCTCATTCTACATATAGCTCGAAGGAATTTCTAGTTAGAATCGGCATGTTTGAACCATGGGTCGCTTTTAAGTTGTGGGTGGATATCTTTGAAAAATCTACTTCATCACACTCGTTTTCTAAATTTGAAAAATCAACAAGATTGAGAAATTTATCTAAATTCATCAGAATAATATTACTATGTGAGAAAAAAAATGTTAACCCCCTCCCCACTAAATTTGTTGGTACGTTTCAAGGTATGTTGAATCCGAAAATCGAATTAAAAAAGTTGTCCATCCATTTGCCGTACGCGGCACTTTCCTTGGTTACCATGGACCGATTTTGATTTGGGCTCCCTTTTAAGGTCTACTTGTGCTGCGAAGCTTTTGGTTCCCTATCTCAAAACCTTCCAATAAAAAGGTATTGTTTTTTCATGAATTCAAATTATTAGTATTGCATTTTTAGAGTCGAATGAGACCACCCAGAGCTCTGCCGGACCAACCGTTCGCACCCTATGGAACCTAAGGTGCGACTTACGATAAATCAGACACATGAGTGCGAATCGCAAAAGAGGCATAATCGCCGTTCAAATTTTAGCTGACCAAAATGCGATCGCTGTTCGTTTCTTCGAACTGTATTCAGTTTTGCGTCCTTAGCAATCAGCCATCAATTTCCCTAATGAAGCCCCATAACTCCCTTTTTAGGACGTCCCACAGTAAGACTTGGGCGTCCTTATGCGATCGATCTGGGGTGAAGGAGGACAACACTCAACAGAAAAAACAAATAACCAGACAGTAATCTGTTTTAGACCATTCTGAATCCAAATCCGCGAAAAAAACCATAGGTGCAAGTCTGTGTGTGTGTGTGTGTGACAAAATCTTGTGTCGTCCGCACAGGCCTTAGTTCTCAACCGATTTTCGTGGTTTTTTTTTTCGACGCGGAAAACTATCTAGTTGTGCACTTCATCGCCGGAATTTCGAATTTTGCCTTTTAAGGGGGTGGAAGGGGGGTTAATGCTCAAAAAACGTGCGTTTGCGGGTATAATCTTGTAAACTCTGCCCAGGCCTCAATTTCCAACCGATTTACGTGTTTCTGTTTTTGTTTAAGTCGAATAACTTTCGAGTTGTACATGATTTCACCAGAGTATAAAAATTCGCAAGGGGAGGGGCGAGTGGGGGATAATATTCACGAAATATCCGAATTTTCAATATTTCGGTAAATTTACTGCTTACTAACTGTCCCCAAGCTTTGAAATTGAGGAAAAATTCTCATAATACCTCCGGATTTTCATGAATTATTCTCTGTACCACCATGGAACTAATAGTGGTGCCACCATGGTGCCAGGACACCATAAACCGCATATTTTGTGGTTTTTTTTGTGTTCCACCTTGAATACGGATGTGAACCTCGACGGACTCCCTACTAAAACTAATAGATGAAAGTTCAATGTTACGACGTATTTCCGCTTTGGTGCCAGACTGGCACCATTGATGTAGGAGGGGGGGGGGGGGTATCGTAGGTCGTGGATTTTAAAATGCTCTTCAGATTCAAGCCTCCCATGCCGTTAAAAATGTTATAATATGTTAGGTTGGACTTTTAAGATCTTCAAAGCAAACCCAGTGCATACACCCAGTGCGTGTGTTGGTAGGGTATACTGAAAGTCGAAAAAAACCAACAATAGCCGTGTGGGTACTCTATGAGTTTGGAGACGAGTAGAACGTGAATATGGACTCCTAACATCTTCAAAGCATACCCGGTGCATACATTATGTTGGTATGCTCTACTGAAAATCGAAAAAACCAAGAATCGTCTTAAAAAAACTTTCTGAAAGAAATTGTATCACCATTGTTTCTTTTCTTAACCATACCTTCAACTGAAAGATTTCTTTGAAAATTCGCTCATTAATTCATACTGCATGAATGGACTTTTTTTAGAACGGAGTGTGAAGCGTTTATTTTGAAGAAATAAACTCTACTTTGAAGTAGTGGCATATATGGAAAATATGTATTATTTACAGGCGAGTGATCTAAACAGAAAAATAATAAACCTTTGTGTAATAATTTGTTTTTGATTAGATTTAACCGCTATGAAATCATTCATAGTCAGCTGTTTTAGAGCTTAGATCCAAATATCGTCTATCCAAAATAATACTCTACCACATTTGTCTGAAATAGGGCAGTTTAAAGATATACACGTCTTGTGGTATCCAGCATTTGTCCTGACAAACCTCTCTCAACTTTTCGATCCAATTGTACGAAAAAAACAAGACTGGGCTTAAAAAATTGGTTCTCACATCAACTTCTCGAGTAAGCCAACTAGAAACCTCAAACTTGACTATTAGACTTGATCGTCCACACATCTATCCAATAAGGTTATACTTAGTATAATATTGACAAACTTCCTCCATTTTTGATTCACTCGAACAAGAAATGAGGATTTTGGTTGGAATTTCCTATTGAGTAAGCTAACTAGAGATGTCATGACAAGTAAAATATTTGTGATTTTGAACGACCAAAATATCTCCTAACCCAATTCTTTGGAATTACATTGGGTGGTTTCATTATTAGAATGAAACATGCATCAGCCTTGGACTAACTGTTCGAAAAACGTTACTTAATTGTCGAACGTAAGGCTGTCACAAAATTTTACAGAAAGCTTTTCTGAGACTGCAGAGTTCGAATGACAAACTACATTTATTCTCCCTGATCAGTTGAGTGAGCCAAAATCGGTTTTGGAGTATTGATGGCTGTTATGACGGCGTGTCGTCGAGTGAAGGCGATGGTCTTCTCGATGGCTTGATGGTTTCTATTGGTCCCTACTCAACGAAGGTGAAGGATGGAGTAGCACTTTCTGCCCAGCCCGTTTTCGCCTAGCGTTTGCAGGAGTGCATGGAGTTTTAGCTCAGCCGCGATCCTCGGCGTGATTGCTCGCCGACCTGAGGGAGGCGGTACATTTACCTAGGTCCTAGTTGGGGAAGACAACTCCTAGGCGAAATGGGAGTGGAGGCCGGCGCGATGAGCCTACCGATACCTCCGAGGAACTTGGGGCTTCCAAGAGGTGACGAGGGAGAGCAAGAAATAATCAAGTCGATTTGTTGTAGACGCATGCATGAAGGTGAAACCCTGAGTCCTCCTTTTGTACTACTTTAACAAGGTAAAGGGAGAGTGGAGGAGGGTGACGTCAGATGACGTGTTTGTCCCCCGTACCTCACTCTACCAGCCTGGCACGATGAGTCACTCAGGGTTTCCCTTGTGTCCTTTATTGGAGAACTAACATATACGAGTATATGAGTCATTACAATGGCTAAAGCATGTTCCATGTTTTCGGATACAACCCAGGGGTGCAGAGGGCGAAGCCACCTCCGAGTTTTGTGCATTATAACTTATAATTGATTGACATAAAACAACAATATCAAATCTGAAAATTTTGAAAATTGTGTATGTAAATTGTTTATTACAAAAAGTGGAAAAATTGGGATAACTTTTATGACATTCGGTCTTCCCAACGAAATATAAGGGACAGCTGGAAATCCCTCGAAAGAGGGGGTCCCGTCAACTCATGTGTTGCTCCGTGGTTAGTTGTAGCCTGCAACACCGATGAGTGTTACGGGATGGTATCACGAGATTGCCTGGAGCAACTGTTACCGCAAGTCAAACAACTCCCGATATTCGAGTATGAATTGAGCGTGTTCTTACAGAGCATCCCACTTTGACCTGCACAGTCCCATCAGTTGTGAAAGAGTTTCCAACGGTAAATTCAGACCATAATGAACCAACCGACATTACCAGCGGCATTATAGGGATCTGTTATGAAGTATATGGTCTCAGGCTAATGAAGACGAACAAAGCTCCTTTCATCACTCTGAACACGAGCTAGAAACAGCCGAGTTTATTACAAAGAGCTACGTAGGCATCCCAGCAAATAAAATATAAGAACGATGAAATGAAAGGAGAAGCTTTTACATCGATGAAACTTGCGTAACAGGATTTCAATGGTAAGGGTTATAATTACGAGTTGTGCAACAAATCCAGTCCAAAGACAAAAGCTGAAGATGTGCTCCCACCAATACAATGGTATTGTCTTTAAGCCTCCCCCCCAAACCACCCCTCAGCCTTTCAAGACTTTAATTAACAGCTGCCGATATCTATTGTGGCGGCTTCTCAAAATGCCGCATGACTCATCCCTCCTAACCGAATTTACCCGCTTGCTTCTGTCTCGAGTGTTCCGTTTTCACGACAATATAAACTCAAGTCTTGGCAGTTAATTGAGAAATCTTAACGAGCGCGAAAGAGTTGGAATTTTCTGGTTTTTATTGACGGGATGAACGATATTGTCCAGAATGTCTCTCAGTTCCCCGTCCTTGAGACAAAAAACAATAAATCTTTGTACTATCATTTTCAGATTTGTGCTTAATGAGTTGTCTTTGAGTCAGCTAATCAAAGAAAGTCAGTTAAGTTAGAACCTCTAACAAAATAACGTAAATTTACAAAACGTTGGGTAAACAAATTTGATTATTATTATTACACATGAGTAGCTCTCATAAATTTCCTTACAAAAACTAGATTTTCAACTGGGAAGTTATTTTCGACAATTTATTTTGCCTCTCACATTCACTTTGGCTCATATAGATCAAATCGTGATGAAATCAATAATAGCAATCATGTTGGGCCAAATATCACGATGATCTCTAAACTTGGGCGAAATTAGGTCATTAAACCGTGAGAAATTGATAATCAAGACAAATCACGATTGCTCTTGAGCTGGGATAGCAATGATAGCGCTTACTAAGATTCAGATGACGATTACGAAGGGGTCAATTTGAGGGTTGACCCGATCGAACCCCGAAAATTTCTTCTGAATCGGACCATTGTTTCATATATTTACGCCTACTACGAGGAAAGTCTCTGAAACGCAAAATACAAGTAAAATTTTGATTTTGGAGAACTTTTTTTCTGAACCTTTGAAAGAGAGGAAGCAAAAGTCGCATTGAGGTTATTCACAACCTACCTATATCGCACTTGTCGGGGAATACATTACAGTACGTCACATTACATTACAGTACATTTTTGTTCACTTCGAGTTTGGTATTGATCAGAAGCTCATTCCCTGAAGATCGTAACATGCCTATGGATTGTGTCGCTGGCCGCTAGAAAGCAGGTGTATCAGTACCTACTCATTTGCACAAAAAAAAAAAAAAAAAAAAAAAAACACAAAATCGTCCTTCAATAATACTGGTTCTCAATATCAGAAAATCTGAAAAATGCCCTTGTGAAATATCAGGTTCGTGGGACCACCAGGATCGAATTTATGTCACCCAGCTGATCAGGGAAGAGCGAACAGAGGGTTTTGTCTGTCATTCGAACCCAGCGGTTCCCTGCTAAAATACCTTCGAGTTCCGGTCTTTTCCGGTCAGAGATGACTATTTGCTATTTGTTGTATTCCAGTCCAGAAAATTGTCAATAGTGACGGTAAAAGATAGTAATTTGCTTGAATTTTGTAGATTTTCAGATATTGAGAACCAGTAAACAAGCAATATCACTGTTTCTTCGAGGTTTGATCGGAAGAAAATCTCCAATAAGTCCAAGAGTGATGCTTATTGGACGAATAGTAGTTAACCGTTTGTGAAGTTGGAAGTAATTTAAAATGACAAACATGTCTATCGCAATATCTCACAACTTAGTGTTTTAAAGTGTTTCAGTATTCTACGAGAAGTGCGATACTATTATATTCGTTGTAAATTTTTCAAAAATCTGTATTTACAATTATTTGAATTTCCATAATTTTTTTCCCCAATTTTACCCCTCCTACTGTAGCCAATGGGGAATCTGGTCCAAAATGATTCGGATCAGTTTTGTCCTTTAGACATTCCTTCGTCCTGATGCTTAGGTAGTGGGAAACCTTATCCAAAAGGCTCCGAGATCCTTGAATAAGTCCAGTTTGTAAGGCCATTAGAGAGAGATCCAGATACAAAACTTTTTCTGTAAAGACTTCACCAAGATATTCATCCAACCAAGTTGGGAAACTGACAGAAAATCGTTCTTCAGGTATTCAGGATGCCCATCAACAAATAATGATTATCTTCAATCAGCATGTCTCCATGGAAATTTTCAATTCAATAACGAAGATTTAACTAACATTATTTCATGTTTATAACTCAAAAGCTCGTTCTGATTCACAGGTGTGCGCTGAGGCGTGTGAGTTACAATGAAGGGTGGAAATTGGAGGGTCGCGCACCCCTGACGAATGTCCGCTCATAAGGAAGGGTCATAGCGCCAAATGCAGATATCACTTATGCGTGCAATGTTGTCAACTCAATATTAATAATTCCACAGTACTCCAAACGGAGCGACGATTCGTGAATATGACGAATATGAAAGTACTCTATTTGGGGTCTAGTTGTGCCGCGAAGCTTTTGGTTGATGTCAGTCACTTCTAAGGGTTGAAGAATAAGGGTTGCAATTTTGAAAACGTCCTAACTAAAAAAAATGCGATATAAAGGTATTGTTTTCCGTCCATTTAATATAGCATAGAATTTTTAGAGACCAAGCGGAGCTCTGTAGGACAAACTGTTCATTCCCTACGAGAACTTAAGGGTTGGACGATAAATCAAAAACACGAGTGTGATTCGCAAAAGATTTTTTTTTTAAAATTATTTAGGCGCGTGCAACTATTAAGTGGTCATGGACGCCAACTGATTCGCAAAAGAAGCCTAATCTCCGTTCAAATTTTATCTGACCAAAATGCGATTGCTGTAGGTACGTGGTAGGTAGGTAGTATCTATGGTACTACCAAGATCTTGGCACGCCAAGTGACCAGGGTAAGAAGCCCGACATTGTTGCCGTCAAGCCCGACCAGTCTTGCATTATCCTGGATGTCCAAGTTGTCAATGGCAGCTTGGACATGGAGCAGACTTGGCGGGCCAAGATAAGGAAATATGACACAAATGATTTACGGCAAGCAGTGTCGGAGCTAAAAGGAGTGGCACCCAACAACATCAGGGTGATGGCTGCAACCTTGTCATGGCGCGGTGTGTGGTGCGGGAAAAGTGCCACGGAGTTGCGCGAGTTGGGCATCTCGGTAGGCGTACTCCGTGGTATCACCACCCGTGTCCTGCTCGGCTCATATTTGAACTGGTGGTCGTTTTATAGAGGCACTTCCCTTCATCCTTCTCTCCCACCCCCACCTTCCTCATCTTCCCTTATCCCTAGGGCCGGCGTCGGGTGAGTCCTGGGCGTCCTCCCCATTATATTTGATTTATTTATTTATTTTAAATTTATGGCGTGCCCCCTCCGTCACCAAAGACATTTTGTCTTGAGGGGAGTTAATTCGAAATAAAAAAAAAAAAAAAAAGGTGGTGATAATGGCAAAGCCAAGTTCTTTACAGACGAGTGATCAATATAAAAAAATAATAAACCTTTGTGTAATAATTTGCAGCGTTTTGTTCATTATTAAATAATGAACGATGAAAATTGAAAATTTTTCAATAAGTAATGAACCTTTGGAATCGACCAAGAAAAAAAATTTTAGCCTCTCCTCAAAATTTGATGGTTTACGTTTTAAGACACGTAGAATCCGAAAATCGAATTAAAAAAAATCCGTACGCGGCATTTTCCTTAACCATGGACCGCATTTGATGAAATTTAATATATGGGCTCGATTTGGAGTTCAGTTGTGCCGCGAAGCTTTTGGTTGATGTCAGTCACTTCTAGGGGCTAAAAAATAGGGGTTGTAATTTTTAAATCACCCTAGCTTCAAAACTCTCGATATAAAGGTACATTTAGATGGATTGGAAATCCCTAATGAGCTATATTTTTTTCATAATTCTTTTATTTTGTTATCTTTATTTTCCTCATTATATTTAAAAAGATTGTGTGATTGGTTTTTAATTAAGGAACAAATAACATGTAGTACAGTAAAAGTGGAGCATGTTGTAAATTTCATTTAAAAAAAAGGTATATCGTCATTTCATCAATTAAAATAGTATTGAATTTATACGATCGAATGAGGCCACCCTGAGACAAACTGTTCACTCCCTATGAGATCTTAAGGGTTGGACTTTCATTAAATCAAAAACACGAGCGTAAATCGCAAAAGAGGCCTAATCTTCGTTCAAAATTTAGCTGATCAAGTGCGATAGCTGTTCCTTTCTTTGAATAAGTGTCGTGTTGTACTTATCTGTGCGTCCTTAGGAACCAAGTATCAAAGTTCGGAGTGGAGGCACCCACAACTTTCGGAATGCGTTGCTATAGTAGGTGGTTTTAATGAAAAAGCCGCGATCTGTCCAGAGGGGTGATCTGTACAGTAAAATTAAAAAAAAAATGCGTTTTTTTAAAAACACTGCTCTTTTCTTATTAAACCATTTTTGACTCTGACCAGTTTATAAAATCTGAAAACATCCTACTAATCCGTGGCATCTGTCCAAAACTCCAGATCGTGTCTGTGCATTGTGAAGATCCGTAGTAATAGGTACATTTTTTCCTCATTCAAAGGTCTTGTTAATAACTTCAGATCGCCTGTTTGGCAATCATCTGCTTAAGAGCTCCTGGGTCAGGACACCTTACTGCCAAGGTACCCCTCTTTTCACCAACTTTTCATAATTCCCTTCCCTTGCAACTCACTCTTTACTACCAAATTCGCTCAGCTCACACAAACTGTTTACGGTAGAAATCTTGGGGTGGGGTCAATTGGTGAGTTGAGTCCCTCAATCTGTTCGCTCTTTCCACAGAGTCAGCTACGACTATCACCACTTTCGTTTCCCTAAATGCCAGTGCGCTCTGGACATCCACTTTTCAATTAAAAGTCTGGTTTCAAACGATAATAAAAATTACTACAATAAATATTGTTCAATTACTAGTTGCTCGGTGGAAAGTTTTCAGAAATAGGTCTATTCAAGGGCTAAAAAGCGACAACAAAAAATAGCTGACAAAGCTGCGCATTCCTTAGGGCGCCAAAATCTACCCGCTATTTCCTAACTACCTACTAGGAATTATGCATACAAATATACACTTGAGTTTATACTCACTTGTTATGGCATGTGAGAGTACCGTACTGCCCACCTGTTTTTGACCCGATGCTTACATGCAAAGCTTTCCTCCATTCGGGATCTAAAAAAAAAATCATTTGTTATTGTATCCCTCCTACATAAAGTGAATAATTATTATTTTGCATACCATTCGCACCATTGAAATGTTCAAAGCAGAGTTAAGGGTGTGTACGATTTCGAGTGAAAATATCCTCTTTGAGCTCCATGTAATTTCATTGAATAATAGCGATCCTTTTACGTACAAAATAAATACAAATTCCGAGATGGAAAGCACGGTTTGTGGAATAGCAGTTCCTAGCATTTTCCCGAGGACGGATCTGAATGGCGATCACGAACAATAAAAAAAAAAGTGTTTTTCTCACTCTTTTCAAATCCTTTAAATATTTATTGCTTCGGGGGGTTTGTGGAAAAAGCCCGTTGCATGGGAGTTTTACAACAGGAACGTAATTCTGTTGGGTGTTGAGTGCATTGGAGGTCCCGTCGGTGTCCCTGAATACGAAGTAGGGATCTTGTTAGGAATCCCCGACGAGATTTACCGGGAACCGTCGAAGAGGGGATTCGACTATTTAATAGGGAAATTTGAAGGGCTCCGAAGCCCTTGGAACGAAAACAATAGTACGTCGAAATATTGCTGCGTGGGTTGCAAATACATCTTTTTCACTTTTGAGATCGACTACAAATTTACTTAAAAATGAAAGACTTGATGTGACATCTACAGTCATGTATTCTCGTACATCTTACGAGAAACCATTTTTCCCCGTGATTTATGAACGTCAAATCAGTGGAGTCCGTTTTTCGATCAGGATCAATAATGAGGCCACCCAAAACTCTCTGATAATTAAGTTCAGCTGGTAGATCCTGTCAATAAAAATATAGGTAGTTACTTGATAGTGAACCTTGCGCGATAATATGGTTGGTTGGTACTAATAATGGAAAACAGTGTTCTTTAAAGGTGACCAATAAAGAAAAATAACAGACCGTTGTGTAGTAATTTGCACCTCTTCACGAAAAAAATCTTTACCAAATCATTTCTCGTGGAATTTCAATAGTAAAACACCATCCACCATGCTTTTTCGTCGATAATGATCATCGGTAAAAACAGCTTGAAATGTTTAAACTGTGCTTTTTGGATTTGCTAAACTGCTAGGTACACGATATGACGCTTGATTTTCCGTTATTGATGAACTCCAAATCATTAGACTCCGTTCTTCTTTTCAGCATCTCTCTACCGACTTCAGCCCTTCAAAGTGGATATAATTTGGGGGGGGGGGGGGACTGGGAAAAACGGGTCACAAAATACGTCCTTTTTAAGGAAATTTTTGTTAAAAAAAAAAAAATCTTTAGGGAAATAATAAGCCTTTGGAATCGAGCAAGAAACCCCCCCCCCCCACCATCAAAAGAAGCTTTTGGTTGATGTCAGTCACTTCTAAGGGATGAAAATTGGGGGTTGAAATTTTCAATTTTCTTTTTTTACCTGTTTTAAATAGTATTGAGTTTAAACAAAATTGAGACCACCCGGAGCTCTGCAGGACAAGCCGTTCGCTCCCTACGAGTACTTAAGGGTTTTCCTTCGATAAAACAGAATCATGAATCGATTTGCATTCAGTTTTGCTTTCTGAGCAACCAGTAATCAAATTTCCGTATGAAGCTCTCATTTTTCGAATCGAGTGTGAAGGTGTGAAGGCATTATGGTGAGGTAGGTAGTACCTACCAATGGTTGGTAGGTAAAAAAAGTTGGTAGGTAAAAAAATGGTTTATTATTCTCTGTATAGATCACCCTTCTGTACAGATCCCTCCCCACGAAACGTAGGTAACTACTATCTACTAGGGTATTTTTGAAAATTTCAACCCCTACCACCTACCAAATGGAAATGAAGGGTTAAAATTTTCAAAAATGCCCTAGTAGGTAGTAGGTACCTTTGGTTGATAGGGAGGGATCTATACAGGTGGGTGATCCATACAGAAAATAATAAACCTTTGGGCAATGATTTGCAGCGTTTTTTCTCCAATAGGCGACATAAATAATTTCTTCTCTCTATAAAATAGTTGTAGTGAGAAAATTTAGTTTTGAAACGTTCATGATGAGTGCCAAGTTATACTAAGATATACCTGTTAGTAATAAGCTTCCTATTCATTATACTTCTGATGGGACGTCATTTGAAATACATGTATGTACCGATTTACTGAATCATATTTCACATTTGATGGGTAGGATCTCCTCAGCTGGAGTACTTGAGCATTATCACTCTAAAATCACCACTCGCTAAAATGTCTTAGGTACCTATCTAATTGCCATGTTGATTTGTATAGTTTGATTATTCACATCACTATGTTTCATTTCGTTATCATCTATTTCATAAGGTACGTTTTCTTTGTTTCTTCGAATGGAATGTAATAATTTATTGCGGCTCGATTCTCATTGCATCACACGTGCGATATCTCGCTATGTGTTTTCCACGCACGGAAATATATTGTTCTGTTCTGACAAGCTCGTACAGCATAACACGATTGACCAAGTAACCAACAGCCCGTGGCTATTTAGGCTATGACAAATCCTCCACGTTCCACATCCCTTTCGGCACGACGTTGACTTTATGAAAATGTAACGCATTGCTTGAACTTTGCCACGACCCCAACGCTCGGAGCGGCCAATGTCGCAAACTACCCGACGAAATCCCGTCGGTAAAAAGGTGTAAAAGTTTCTCGACAAGTAAAAAGCTGGCCGCGTTTCAGTGGTCCGATTTTGAGGGCAAATAACCGAAATCGTGAGTACCATATCCGCAGTTGCATCTCTTTCACAAAATTCTGGTTCGAAATACCTGGCGGAAGGTCAGGGTTGCGTCAGGCGGCGTGCGGCTCATTGTTTCACAAGGAATCATAAGTCAGGGGCAGGTTGGGTAACGGAAGATCAGGCGACTTTTTGTAAGGAGGATAATCCTCGATGGAAAAGTAAGCTAATGAGGTTGGCACGAAGTTGGGCACAGGTCAGAGAAACAATGGAACAAGGTCTGCTTCTAATTCACCGAAGTAACAATCGTGTAGGGCCCTTCATGATGCATTTCTCCCTGTAATCATCTATTATCCATTCAAAAGAAATTGAATTAGTGAGGGTCATTACTTGTTGTAATCAAGTAACGAACTAAACCAAAGAGAGGTATTCATTAATTTATTATTACGTATCAATTTCAATCTCACGAGTGTCGTTAAGTTGTTGCGATAATTCGAACAGCGCTTCTCTCTTGACAGAGAGACGAAAATTCCAGAGATTCCCTCGCTGAAGCGGCACGAAATCACAGTGTTTTCCCAAGTTTAGGAACATCCTTTTTTTCACTGTTTTCAATCCTTCTAAAAGGATAGAAAACACGTTAAAAAACTACCCCCTACGATTTTCAGAAAATACGAAAATCTTCGAGTCGTTTAGCTTAATGCAACTCTTCAAATCTCACTCGTTAGGGACAGGAAAAACAATTCCAAGATCTCAACTTTTCATTGATGTTGCTATTCTTCAATTTCAGAGGAAAAATTAACGCCACTAAAAAACAATTAATTATTTTTGAACTGAAGAAAACGTTAGACCTACGGAAGTTATGCACCTTCCTATCATTTTCCATGTGATAATTCACTTTGAATCAAATGGTTACACTCCTGATTAACCCGGCAGTCCCCTGGTCGATTAAATTTTGTTTTTTCTGTTTCCAATTATTTCCTCTTGTAAAATGAAATTATTGATTGTCAGTGGGTCGAGAAAGCCTATAATTGAGCGAAAAAATGGGTGGCACCTACAGGTGCCTCCGGGAAACAACACCCTCATTAGAAATTGGGAGGAACCGATCAAAATTCTGGATCACACGGGAAGGAGTTGAATGAATTGCATTTTTCCAAAACTTTACTCCAAAACTAGAACAAAAAGCTGTACAAGATATTAATCTTGGTATAAATTCAGAATAAATGTTCAAATTCCAACTTGAGAGCAATGAATGTGCAAACCAACGCAGCAAATTCGACAGCTTTACCTCGTAAGTTTGTGGCATTGGGCGCAACGACGATTTTCCTGATAATCTTTCAGTTCGTGAAGAAACGGACTATTCTTTCCAGAGCCAGAGGGAACGTTCTTCACTGTAAGAGTTGATTTTGGGGGGATGCCATCGTTGAACGTTCATTGTTGTACTTGTTGATCTTCTGAACTCGCAGTAGGTGATCTTTTCGTTTCCTTCTGTAAACTTTTTCAGCTGCCATGCGTTTTGGCAGGCAGCTTCAAGGCTTACACCATCATTTTCTTTTTTCAAAGAGATTTTCCACTTGATAAAACTTATCGTCTTCATCTAAGTTCTGGTGATGAGCTTATTGCTTACTCCACCTTCAATATCCTCTTCGTCATCTCTACCGGCTTCATTATTGTTTCCATCCTGGGCTTCTGGATCATTATCTTGTGCGCCAGATTCCAGTACACGTAGAATTCTTCGTCGTCAGCGTCACAAATATCTGAATGATCTATGAGATATCTGTCTGAATGATTTTCACCTCCACTTCACTTCTAAGAATGTTATCTGGAAGGTGATTCAAGTCAGCCACATCTTCCTCGCCACTTTCTTTATCACTTTTCAACTTTTCGTCGTCAGGAGGGAAAAGAGGGATTTCAATGTCGTCCAAGTCTTCTCCTACTTCCAGGCGTGCAAAGGCTACTCTTGGTATGGTTGTAGGTGCCCAAGGGAACTGGCGGGTCAATTTTGAATGATAGAAAAACGCGCGTTTCTGAAGTTAACGATCGTTGTAATGACTGAGAATTCAGTAAAATTCTCAGGTATTCTAATTCTCTAAAATTCTGAGATTGAGAGAGAATTCTATACAATTTATATATTTAGCTTAAACAATGAAGACAATTTTAAATGTTTTTAGAAATTTTTTGAGAGTCCAATGAGTGGTTTGCAGTTTTATTCTTTCACTAGTTGTCCTTGCAGAGTAAGTACGCTCAGTAGGATATTTCGAACATGAGCAGAAATCGCTGAATTTTTGATTTAACTGATTCTAAACCGCTCTCTTTCACTCATGAACTGCGTGCATGTGAAGTGATATTTCAAGTAGCCGCTCTGCTTGTCCGAAAATTACTTATGTAGAAACGAGAGACGAAACCAGCTCACGACTCCCGTCTCTTTGAATTCGTGAGCCTCGAGACAAACGGGCGAGAACTGACCTTTCCCGCAATCCAAAGGATCCACCAATACATCACCTGGGAGCTGCACCATCTGAGATGAAGATGACATAACAGCTCAAGCATGAACCCTCAACTGCAATTGCGTCACGTTGAAGGCGATGTTCCACCTCCGAAGATCGGTTTTCGCTACTGACACCGTTCAAATCGGATCATCTCGCGACCTGGATTCCTAGACGTTCGAGAATGCCGACTCAAACTGTCTGTGGCGGGTCTAGATCCCATGCCTGATGTGGTTTTCATGATACTGAGCACCCATATTATACCAGCGCAGCCTAACACTGTAAATCCATGAAGATCTCTTCACCAAGTAGGTTGGAGAAGTTTCGCCCAATGAACAAAATGAACTTCCATAAGAAGAGTAGCGTCAAGAGAAATTGTGAGGAATTGATGTATGAGGAATATTACGTTTGCCAATGGATTTGTGCGGTATAGCACAAACCCTGAAAATGTATTCAAAATTGGACCATGGTTGCGAGCTGATTTCCTCGGCACAAGGACTTGATCACTGACTAGGAACAGCATCATTCAATGAAAATTTCATTTTTGTCTGAAAAAACTAATTACTGAATGCACTGACATCAGAAAAAATTAGTTGGCAACTATTATACTCAACATCGAGAGATGAGTATCGATATGTCACACGTCAGGAAATATCAAACAAACTTATACAGGGTGTCTACATTTAAGATGGACATAACTTCTGGGTTCGATTTTACAAGGTATTTCCAACAAATAATGTCTATTAGCAATCTTTTCTTAGCCCACTCAAAATGACTTTTTTCACTTCGAAGTTTTTTTTCGCGTTTTCGACCTTACGTCATTAAAACTGTCATAATGCCTGTTATTTACCAAGTAAATTCAAATTTAAGGATATCGTTGGAAAGAACGTTACATTTCCGAGCTACCCAGTGTAAAACCAAAATCTTCAGCAAAAATCTCTTTCAAAAAGCAAACTATAAATTTTTTCTTATCGAAGTTTTCACTTTGAACGCCTGCCCATTTCGATCCGGCGCTCTTCGGAAGAAACAAGCCCAATTTTTCAGCTTTCTATCGGTCAGAATTATTCGGAAGTATCATCATTGAATTCAGCGTAAAAATTTACATAGGAAATGATACACACGTTTCCTTGCATTCAAACCTGATTTACTCTTCCAATTTAAACTTTAAAAACAAAATTTGACAAACTTTGAAAAGCTGTCAATTTGAGCATGTTTTTCCGAAAAGCGCCCATCGAAATAGACAGGCGTTCAAAGTGAAAACTTCGAAAAGAAAAAATCAAATTCGAAAAAAAATTGAAGTTTACTTTTGAGTTGATTTTACAGAAATGGTTTATTGCTGAAGATATTGGTTTTACACAAGGTAGCTTGGAAATGTAACGCTCTTTCCAACGATATCCTTAAATTTGAATTTACTTGGTAAATAACAGGCATTACGCCAGTTTTAATGACGTAAGGTCGAAAACGCGAAAAAAAAACTTCGAAGAGGAAAAAGGCATTTTGAGTGGGTTAAGAAAAAATTGCTGAGACATTTTTTGTTGGAAATACTTAGCAGAATTGAACCCCGAAGTTATACCCATCTTGAGTGTAGACACCCTACATATACTCGTAGGTGTATGTACTTTTACTTATTGGTCTTGTAGTCAATTTGTGTAATGAAGACATTCTAAACAATCTAAACATACTAAACAAATTTAGTCAGTGTCTACAATTTCTTCTTTTTTTAACTTCTTGCACACATTAACTAGGCATTGTATGTAATGGCTAGGCTGCCATAATAGCAATTCTGCCATTTCTTTGATTCCACTTATGATATTGAAAAGAGGTTAACTTCCTGATCAGAAATTTCCCAGTTGATTTTGTGATGTCTCGTTCTCTCTTCCTCATTCTTTAGTAAACAAAATTCTGTTCAAAATATTTTTGTGTTATTCATTTTTTGGTTTATTATTTTCAATAATGAACCTTTGGAATCGACCAAGAAAAATTTTTTTTTAACACCCTCTCAAAATTTGATGGTTTACGTTTCAAGGTACGTAGAATCCAAAAATCGAATAAAAATTTGGCCGTCCGTCCGCCGTCCGCCGTACGCCGTCCGCCGTCCGCCGTACGCGGCACTTTTGCCACTTAGCATTGACCGATTTTGATGAAATTTGGTATGTAAGCTCCATTTGGGGTCTAGTTGTGCCCCGAAGATTTTGGTTGATGTAGGTCACTTCTAAGGGTTCAAATTTGAATTTTGAAATTTTGAAAACGCCCTAACTCAAAAAATTTCGATATGAAGGTATTATTTTTTCTTCAATTTAAGATTCTATAGAATTTTTAGAATTTTTTGAGACCACGCGGAGCTCTGTAGGACAAACCGTTCGCTCGCTACGAGAATTTAAAGTTTGGACGTACGATAAATCAGAAACACGAGTGTGAATCGCAAAAGAGGCCTAATCTCTATTCAAATTATAGCTGACCGAAATACGATCGATGTTTTTCTTTATGTTGGATAGTTGGTAGCTTTGCAGACGAGTGATCTATAGAAAACTAATAAACCATCGTGTAATAATTTGCAGCGTTTTTTTACTCAAACCCAACTGCCAATGAGGAGTTTCACCGAATTCTGTTTGCATTTTTTCTGAATAGTTAATGATGTGAGATAGATGAAAATCGGGTTGATTTCGGAAAATAAGTCTCCTATTATTTTTGGGAGACAATCGAAATTTATGATTTCAATAAATAACCGGGAAAACGGAACTCTTGAACGTGAAGCGGAAACGCTCGCTGATTGGCTGTTCGGATCATCGTCTCCTCCCAGTGTTGCCCGATGGTACGACGAAATCGTGTTATCTAAGAGGAAAATTATCAGACAAAAACAGGGGAAACCTAATTTTCCCCATCTCGCTTTTTCTATTTTTTTTCTCTCAGTTTTTCGATTTCGATCCTTACTGGTTTTGTGAAATGTTGCCTCAGAGGACTATACGAAGTGAGATTTCACGATCTCAAGCAGCCTTACATGAACTATTCCAGCTTGACGTCATCCTCCCGGTTTTTGTAAACGTTCATATTTTCTACACTGTTTTGTTTATTCATAAATTAGGAAGTACGGGCTAAAAGTTGTGTAGGGGGGTTTTTCGAGGTGCTAAATCCGATTTTGGGGTCAAAAATAGGAAATTCCGATATGGTGAAATTCCTCATTGTAATTGCAGACAAGTTATGTTGTTCGCAACTGGACGATTGGACAGGAACTGAAGAGCGCTCAATGTATTTCACACAGGTCACAGTCACTATACGTCTAGAATGCTTGGCGAATGTGTGAAATTGCTAGCGTTTTCATTGACTGGCTGTTTTCGTGATTTTACAGATTTCTAGACGTTAAATTATTATTTTCTCATTACTAACAGAAAATTATTGCAAATGAAAATTATTAGTTTCAGTTCAACCTTGAATGCTAATTAATATTACGTGATTTTGATAGAATAAAAAATTATTGTTCGTACAAGAATTCATGGATTTATAAATCTTATAGTAAGAACGAATTGGTTCACGATATTTATGACCAGCCATCTCTCAGGATCCGAGGGTTGCTAATACTTGGTCCTTAGTCATTTGTCCTACCTACTTCTTAAAAAGTGTTTCAAAATGAAATAATATTCACTGTTCCTTCATCTTGTTAGCGACTTTCGTCCTCTTCTCTGCACTGTCGACAGAAAATTCCACGTTGGAACATTCCTTTCGCTCCCCTTACCTTCTTCTGGCCGAGAAGTAAATACAATTACGCCTAACCAGCGAAAACTGCAAAGGAGGCTTTTCATAAACAAAAACTTGGGAAACCCCAGGGGTTTCCTGAAGAAACACTAAGGTTAGAAGCTTAATTCCACGAGAGGAAAGCTCGCTTTCTGATATAGAGGCGGCATAATTAGGATGCGAGGTTGGCAAATCGCTATGTTATAGTCGTATAAGCAGTTGAAGAGACTTGGAAAACTGGTGGTCTTATCTCCCCTGGCTTAGGTGAGATTAAGGAACACATCCTAATTTCCTCTCCCCCTTTTCGAAACCTCTAACCGGAGGATAATAGCTGAGCATAATTCCCACTCTGAACGGCTCGACGAGGAGGGTGAAAGTTAACTATGACAAGACTGCAGGTTGGAGTTTTTATGAGGATGTAATTTCAAGTTCATGTTCATGGTTGGGTCGGTATTATGGAGTAAATTATTTGCCAGAATCAATTGAAAGCTCTTTCAGAATTGGAATTAATTAATGCTGGAGATTTTTAAATGGATTAAGCGTCTTTCCTTTTAAGGGCTTCACATTTTGCAATATTCTGTACTGTATAAGCATTCTAAGAGAGTGGGAAGGCCGGTCAAAATAGGTTCTCAAAATAGTTACAGGTTGTCAGAAGAGAAAGTTGGAGATCATCCCCATCTTCAACGACGAAGAGCTTAGAATATGAGATTATCCTCCGGTTCATTATCGTTCTTGGGCAAAGAGCTTGTTTCATGGGTAAATTGAAGTATCCACATGTATTTCTGAAAACCAAAATTTAAAAATTGAATTTTGAAATAGATTGTGCATACAATAAATACGTATATGAACAAGCATATTGTGAGAGAGCATAAAGTTTGGAAAAAACGAGCGTCCTCTCTCGACGGCCTGAAGATGATGTCCTTACATCGAAAGAGCTCGCCTCCTGTACTCGACTTGCTGGTTACGACGGATTCTCCAATACGGTACGTAGACAATAATTGTTTGCTAAGTTGGTTGGGCGATATAGCTTCCTCCCAAGAATAAAATCGTTATTTTAGTATTAGTCGGAATTCTCCAATACAATTTGTAATAAACACGTGCTTTAGGGTCATGTTGATAATTTTCTGAATTTGTAATTTGACACGCTCAAGAGTCGGTTTGAATATTGTTGTTTTAATGTTGTTTTAAATATTGTTCAAAAATATGTTGGAACTGTCATAAAAATTAACTTCCCTCGACCCCGGATTGCTCTCCAGACTTTCCGACTAACCTACAAATCCTGAGTCGGGCTCGCTACCACTGAGCCAAGGAAGTGAGCGATCAGAGGTGCTGAAGAGATCCCTAGCTGATCACAACATGTTCCCAACTACCAACCGTTGGGTACATACAATTTATGTTTAAATGTTTTTTAATCTAGACTGTCCTATAAAAACGGGATCATAATTGTTAAGAAAGCTCCGATTTGCAATATGTAGAAACTTTAATTCTGGAAGACCCAATGTTTTATTGTTCTTGACTTGTTGCGTACGTATCTAAGTTGGACATGGACGATTTTACATGTTAATTTGATACAAATGTATAATTGTTAATTTCTATGTATGTTACGCGTAAATCATAGTGGTATCTAATAATACCTAAGTGCTTAACTAAGACAATTCGGCAAAGAAGTAGGTTTTTTTAAACAATCGCCAACTTCCAGATTTCAGGAAAAATATTCTCAAAAAGCAGATATTCCCTGAACTCATGGGAAAACTTCAAGCCTCATTTCTTCCACGTACCTTGGAAATATTCCTTTACTGTTTTTTTCTTTGTTTCTTTTTTACACAGACTATAAGCTGAACCGAAGCTAATAACGGTCTTGTTATTTCGACAACTTCCCCTCCCGAAAAAAGAGAAAAATAATCAACTCCTTCCATCTCAAATAAATTGCTATACAGACTAATACTTGGCCGAAAACCTGGAAACCAGGAGTCCCCAAGGGCATAATTATTATAGGGGTTGTAGGTGGAGGTTTCAAAAAAAAAAAAAAAAAAGAAAGGCACCCGTGGAAAGAGGATCCTTCGGCCGATAATCCTTTGGGGGGATTTGTCTACAGCGGGAAGAGACAGGACCAAGATAGCAATTATTGAGTGGTCGTTCCTGTGGCCTAGAGCCAAAGGTTTTCTTGTCCCCGAGTTTTTTTTCCTGACCGTCTTTTACAGAACCAAATAAAACCCTTTGGAAGAGCGAGCGGATATTGTGCCACCTTCCATTATCTCTGGACGTTCCTTTAAGTGAGATTTCGCCTTTTGAGCCTTTTCAACAAACCTATTTCCAACGTAAGAAAGTGCTTTTTCTCCCTCCTCCTTCCCTTTTGAAGTAATACCATTTCACCGGTGATTATCCTGATAAAAGCTCGGTGGTAAGGACTTTTCTTTTGAAAAGTGAAATGACAATGGAAAAGTTTAAAACAAAGAATTAAAAAATGGAATGAACACGAATTGTTATGCAATATATTTGCGAGGTTTGCTAGTGCGCAGAGAGTACCAAGAGAGTAGTATGGAACCAATGAAGGACTGATAATAATATTTATGCCTTGAAAATATCATCAAAATTTAGTTCACTCTTTACAATTGAGAATTTTTCAACGTTTTTGTGATTTTTCTATAATGTTAGTTAATCAGTATTAAGTAAAAAATATTGATTCAGTTCTCCACATAATTACGCACAATCATGCCCACTCAATCTTTTTTCCACGATATTTTTCGTAAAATCTGAATTTTGTTGAAAAAAGGGGGTTTATGTTCAGAAAAATAAAAGTTAGTTCGCATTGCAAAAGGCGTGAAAACGCTCAGAAAATTGTGATATTCGAAAATGGAGGAGAGGTACGGTTTAAAATTTTTCAGGGAGTTAGGTAGGTAGAAGTTCGGAGTTTTGCAGGATACTCATGAATGGTATCTACGTTCAATGAAAGGCATAGAAAGATCATGCAGTTTTTGAGGAAGAACCTCTTCTGTATTTACCGTAAGTTACCTAGTACCATAAAGGGATAAAATAACAGGTACTTAGGTAAAATGAACAGTTTTTGAAACCACCGTACAACGTATTATTGAGCTTTCAAGGTCTACTGAGTTCAATGAAAATTACGAAATTTTGATAGATCATTCGAGGTTTCTTATCAATAGATTACATTTCGACTCAGCAGCTAAGAGGAACACGCGGCTCAGGTGCACGTCTATCTTTGATCATTGATCAGTGATCAAACAAAAACTATCGTGGGCACAGTCCTCCATCACCTGTAGATGTGCTGGATAGGCTGACATCCTTCCTTTCTCCTTTTTGATGTGGTGCCAACCCCCCGTGGCGTCACCACCCGCATAACTTACCCCATGTCGATCGCTCCTCTGCCGATGTCTTCTTATTTTCTGTTGCAACCAATACAATAAATGATTATTTTTTTACTACCTAAGTAGGTACACTTTTGTTTGTTGAATTGGAGGGTTAGGTTTTACTTTCAAATGTCTTAAATATTCGAATCATTATTTTAGTAGTACTTATTGTACTCATCTGAAAACCTCAGGTGGTGCAACTTCCAAATAAAGTTGTTTCTGATGATTTGAAGGAAAAATTATGTTATCATAATAATTATTCTTGGAAGATTAATTCATCCGTACAACCCCCTTTCTCGAACTTTCCAAATTTATGTAATTTAAAAAAAAGGAAAAGAGAAAAGTAAACTCTGAAGTAAAAAGAAATTGTCAGAACGGCTTGGGAAACTTTTTGGTTGAAGTTGGAGGAATGAGAAGAGAAGGAGTGGGAACAATAGAAAGCCTCTGGTATAAATTATGAAATGTTCGAATAATACAACTCGGTTATTTAATTGGTGTTCATTTTGAGGTAGAAGGCGTGGCTCAGGTGGTGAGTCATTGCATTGTCTTACGTATAGCGTGGAAGAGTAACTTTTCCAAACCATTTGAAGGAAAAAAAAGCAGGGGGAGGCATGAAAGCAGAAGTTTTTTCATTGGGAATAACAATGGGCTTTGGAAATAAATGAAGAAGATGATGGAAAACCGGCTGTTTAGAAAATTTGCACAACTCATGTCGGTAACTAGGAATCTGATTCATCACTGATGCAATATTCAAAACGTCTGGCAAGTGGGTGTGGCACACAGCTTCCTCGCAACCACAATCTGATTGTATAGATGAACCGATGCATTGTAGATAATCTCAAAACATCAATCTCTAAGTACCTTCCACTACCATCATGTAAAACCATCTACACGCCAACCTCTGAAAATTTCATCGAAATCGGATGGGAAATGTAGAAATTATGGCTGTTTCAAGTGTTTTCTGTTGCGCATGCGCAGAAGCTACTGTCAATACGAGGGCGATGGTTTTCATTGGGGACCATCTGCCCTCCAACTTGCAGAATCCCTGAGAATTGCATCGAAATCGAACTATAACTTTATATAGTTTTGTCTGCTACAAGTATTTTATGACAGGCAGACAGACAGTCACGAAACCAAAATTGAACAAGAAGGTCCAATACGTAAAACGTGAGTAGAAATTTTGATTTTGGAGAACATTTTCGCTTGAAAAGTGAACGTGCTTTCGCTCCCTTGGTATACTCGGAAGCAAAATTTGATTATAGTTCATAAAGTTTATTCAGTTATCTTTCCTAGATAGTTGATTTCGAATGAGACCACTAAGAGCTAGCCTAGGTTGGCATTGTGATCCTCTCCCTTTCGCTTATCTGTGTTTATGGGATTTAAATTGATACTTTCACTGTAAACTGCATCCCTTCACCTTCTAAACCTATGGGATTCGAGTACTTTCACTTGTGACTAATATAAGCTGTACTTTCTATGAATACGTTCAGCTCTTGTTTGATATTGATGGTGGGTCGATTTAACATTGTATTTATTATTATTATTATTATTTTATTGAAATGGGTTTCCACAACTTCGTCGCGAGTGTTATGTTAGCATTGTATGATTCATGTTTACGTTGGAGAACGAATTTGGTTGGGGTTGAAATGTTGATATGAGTTAGGTTTTCATTAGTTTCCCATTAATAATTTAGTAGAATAAATTTTATACAGAAATAAACAAAAAATCGACAGTAACATCGTAAAACCGCGTAAGTTGAAAAACGCTGCAAATCATTGCTCAAAGGTTTATTATTTTCTGTATAGATCACCCTTCTGTATAGATCACTGGTTCTCCATCAATAGCACCTACCACCATTCTCCCTTGACCTTCCCTCTCAAATTTCAGCTTCCTGCGTTCAATAGGATTGAAAATGACTTCGGAGCTCACTCAGCTGATCAGTGATCTGAAGAGTGAAGAAGATCTCATCGAATGGTGGAGACGCCTGGAAGAGCACTTCCATTCAATAGGATTGAAAATGGCTTCGGAGCTCACTCAGCTGATCAGTGATCTGAGGAGTGAAGAAGATCTCCTCGAATGCTGGAGACGCCTGGAAGAGCACTTCCATTCAATAGGATTGAAAATGGCTTCGGAGCTCACTCAGCTGATCAGTGATCTGAAGAGTGAAGAAGCCTTTGAGCAATGATTTGCAGCGTTTTTCACCCACCAAATTTTTTTTACCTACCAGCTAGGTACTACCTACCACACCATACTGGCTTCACACCTTCACAATCAAGTTTGTTAGAAAGAACTAAACGCTTCACACTCGATTGGAAAAATAGAAAGCTTCATATGGAAATTTGATTACTGGTTACGCAGAAGGCAAAACTGTATACAAATCGAAGAAATGAAATGCGATCGCATTTTAGTCAGATAAAATTTGAATGGAGATTAGACCTCTTTTGCGATTCACACTCATGATTCTGTTTTATCGAAGGAAAACCTTCAAGTACTCGTAGGGACCGAACGGTTTGTCCTACAGAGCTCCGGGTGGTCTCAAAAATTTTTAAAAATTCAATACTATTTAAAATTGGTGAAAAAATGATATCTTTATTTCGAGAGTTTTCGAGCTAGGGCACTCTTGAAAATTTCAACCCCTAATTTTCACCCCTTAGAAGTGACCTACATCAACCAAAAGCTTCGCGGTACAACTAGACCCCAAATGGAGCCCATATACCAAATTTGAACCAATTCGGTCCAGTGTTGCTAAGAAAAGTGCCGCGTACGGCGTACGGCGGACGGACGGAAATTTTTTTATTCGATTTTCGTATTCTACGTACCTTGAAACGTAAAGCATCAAATTTTGAGGGGGGGTTAAAAATTTTTTTTCTTGCTCGATTCCAAAGGCTTATTATTGAAAATAATAAACCAAAAACGAAATTTTTCAGGAGGCGTAAAAAAATTTTATATGACTTGAAAATAGGAGTTTTTTACGACTCCAGAAAAATTTCGTTTTTTCAACTTATGCAGTTTTACATTGTTACTGTCGAAATGTTTTGAGAAAACAGGAGTTATGATTTAGTTTACCCTCGTGTATTTATCCTCATGAGTTTACCCTCAAATCAGGTATTAACTTTTACGTTCGGTGAATAAAACAGCCAGGATAAAATTAGATCGATTGATGTAGAAATGGAGAAGTGTTGTACGGATGGTGCGTTATCCATATGGCTTTGACGGGCATTCACCGACTGAAGAAGATCGGTTAAAGGCTGAAGGGGTGCTAATAATAAATAATCTAAACGGATGTTTTCAACTGCTTTCCTTCTACCAAAAAAATAAACACCATTTCCGAGATCGAGTGCGTCGGCATCCGGAACCGGTGGGCACCGAAAGGCCAAATGGGTGTCGTCTTCTTAGTTGAAGTAGACTGGTCGCTCCTGGTATCACTATCAGGACCTGCGTTTGGTGCATAACTATTATACACTGAATCGAATATTAATATTTTATTCTTGTTTCATTAATCCTGCTTAATTGACTACAAATGTCTGGACTTGATTTTGCCAACTGACCATCGGATAGGAGAGGGGAAGGGTGTGTTATGCGACATCCTTCTAGTTAGTATTTCCAAATTGATTCAATCATTCCAATGAACGAAATATGTTACGCATTTTTCAGTAAGAATTTTGCTGCCATCAGTTCCACCACCTACCACAGCTTTGGAACCAACCAGCTATTTAACAAAAAACGAATTTATTGCTTTATTATCGTTTCATAATAAAGTGGAGTAAAAACTTTAAAATATTGAAAACAAATGTTTAAAATAGTGACAATAATTGAATAATTTTTTTGAAAATAGTGAACATTTTTTGTTTTGAAATACCTTAACGATTTGCGGTGTAGGCACTGGAACGTAAAAGGATAAGAAGAAGGAAGGCAGAGGCAATATCCATAGCAAAGAAGGAAAAGCGGGAGGAGACCATCCGTTGGTGGCAAGCAGACCTTGTCTGTGAAACCCGTGGAAGGTGGACAGCCCTCATAATTGACGATCTAAAGGCTTGGTTGGCGAGAAAACACGGTGAGGTGAACTATTACCTGGCTCAATTCCTTTCGGGGCATGGGTACTTCCGCTCCTTCTTAGTAAAGATCGGGAAAGCCACTGACCCAGAGTGCAGATATTGTGGGATAGAGAAGGATGATGTCTGCCACACCTTCTTCACATGCCCACAATGGGAAGATATGAGGAGGAGTGCAGAAGAGGTCATCGGAACGTTGGGTCCACAGACAATCATACATGAGGTGATTAAGAACAAGTCGAGCTGGGACGCAATGGCAGTTTTGTCACAGCAGTCCTCAAAGCAAAAAAGCTGGATGGAAGATGGGAGGGAGAAGAAAAGGGATAGAATTGATGGAGAGATCAGATTGGAGAGCAGAAGTAGAAGCAGCCTTTTGGCACAAAAAAAGGGCTCACCCTGAAGTAATACTGCCCAAGTGGTTCCGGGGTGAGTCCTAAGCAGAGGGAGTGGGGTTTCAGTTGGTAGGCCCAATGCTGGAGAGTCCAACACTGTTGGGGTGAACTTCCCCTTCGCTCTTAAAGAGTTTCTTCACTCCAGTAAAAAAGAAAAAAAAGATTCGCGGTGTTAGTTTATTTTATTTTTTTAGTAAATATGAATAGAGCTTGTCATTTTGATTGTACTATGTGATATCCCTGTGGGTATCCACTTAGATCTTATTTAAAATAAAATAATCTTAGAAAGCAGAAGTCATTAGGTTTACGTAAGAATCAAGACAAGCTTTATTACATTCTTTGGATCATAATGTTTGTTTCCGTTCTCTAGGTAACGAGCATACATATATGAGGTTGTCTAGTTACGCGACTGTAGTAGGATCATAACACTTCCCCCCACTAAGAATGTTCATTGTTCCTACAATGATATCGAAGAACGCTCTTGATTGCTGCTTTCTGGACTTTCTTGGTATCGTCTTCATAAACCAATGTTTTCGGGTAGCCATTTATCCTCAAAATTTCTTTGATGCTGTATGGTCCCTTTACAATTGGTGACTTATTGTGAAATCCTGCCTGGACTAGAATGAGATCTCCTTCTTGCAGTTTGGGTACAGTAGACGGGTGCTTCTTGTCAAAATTCTGTTTCATCCGCTGCTGGTATTTCTTCTTAGCTTCTTCAGACAATGGTTTTTCTTTCAGCATGTCCTGAGTCACTCCATACAAATCATCGGCAGGATACAAAGAAATTTTTCCGAATGCCATGAAGTTAGGTGAACAGCCAATTCCAGAAGAATGCGATCTGTTAAGATGTCTCACTGCTGCATCCAAACATGGTTTCCAGCCTCCTCTGAAGTGGGGATACATATTCAAGAACTGTTTTATGTCTCTCATCTTTCTTTCGGCCAAACCATTACCTGCAGGATGGTACGGCGCGCTGCGGACCAACTTTATACTTCTTTTTTCTAAAAAGTTGACGAAAACTTTCGATGTGAATTGAGACCCATTATCTGTGATTATTTTACGAACTTGGTCGAATATAGGAATTTCTTTAAGGAACCTGATTACGGCTTCGGTGGACTCTTTCATGCTTTTCGCGAATGTATATTTAGAATGATCATCAACGATAACCAGAAAACTCTTTGTTTTGGCTCGTCCTTCCGATTTTTTTGGCTAGCTCACCAAAATCGAGATGAATCGTATGAAACGGGGCTGTTGCTGTTGGAGGAATCGCTAGAGTATCTGATTTAGGCCGAAACTTGAATTTTAGAATTTGACATTGATGGCAACTACGAACGTAATTCAAAATGTCTTTTTTCATCCGGGGCCAATAAAATCTTTGTCTCAGCTTTGAATAAGTTCTCAGGAACCCGTCGTGTCCCCCAGATTCAGGGTCATCGTGATAACTACGTAGGATCTCTTTTCTTGTCGTCTCGGAGTCTATCTTCATTTTACCACTGTCAGTCCTTGAAATCACGTTGACTGTAGACTCGAAATAGTTTTGTATTGGACCAATACATAATCGTGAAAGCGCATCTGCATCTTCCAATTCAGCGCCTTTGCGATGACGAATCTCCAGGTCAAATCCTTGGCAACTACTGCGGATATTAGATTAACCGACGCTCCAGTGTCAAAAAGAGCTAGAATCTTAACACCATTCAAGAATATTGGTTGAATAAGAGGCTTATCATCGGAAAATGAAAGATCAAATGAAGAGAATACGTCAAAATTAACATGGCTTTCAAGACTCACCTCCAACGGTTGAGTCTCAGGAGAGTTTCCCAAGCCAACAGATTTGACAGGCTTCAAACGCTCCAATCCACGTCTCAGATCATCCCTTTTGTTGACGTCCACCGTGGCAAGGAGTAAGTCTTGCATGGAGTTGGGGAGACCTTGAATTAGTAGTAGATTGAAGGCTCTATCCGGGAGCTTTCCAAACGCGAGAGTCACGAGGCGTTGTTTCTCGTAGAAATACTCAATTATACTACCGCATTCGTAGGCAAATTCCATTGCTTCTGTCATCAACTGTACTGGATTTTGACCAAAAGCTGTAATGAAAGATTGCTTCCATTCCTCCCAGTCTGAAGAAAAGCCGTCGATCACACGCGAGCGGTACCACTTTTCTGCTACACTTCCAGACTCAAGACACCCGAGTAGATAATTTATTTTTTCATCATCTGAACGCCATTTGTTCTGAAGGCAGGCACGCTCAAACATAAACATCCACGTTGAAGGATCTTCCCTTAATCCGTCGAATTTTGGTATCGTCATTTCTTGAGGCTGAGGACTATCCAAAACAGCCTGAAGTACAGAGCTGAATGAAGACGTGACACTTTTCAGGAGAGTTGAGATACTCAGTTGCTGGGACAGCAGTAGGGAATTAAAAACATCAACATACTTCGAATCCAACTGCTGCTGCTGAATTTCAAGTTCTTCTCGTTCCCCGCAACTTGGACCAACATTAGTACGTCGGCCTACTGGGTCAGACGTTGTTCCCGATACAGACTGCGCCATAAATGTGATATCCCTGTGGGTATCCACTTAGATCTTATTTAAAATAAAATAATCTTAGAAAGCAGAAGTCATTAGGTTTACGTAAGAATCAAGACAAGCTTTATTACATTCTTTGGATCATAATGTTTGTTTCCGTTCTCTAGGTAACGAGCATACATATATGAGGTTGTCTAGTTACGCGACTGTAGTAGGATCATAACATACTACGTACACATTTATTTAAAAAAATAGTGCATGACAACACGATTCTTAATGTGAGTAAGTGTTTTGAATAATTCCATATCTTATTAAAATAGGTCTTTTGAAATGTACCTAAGCACTTTTTTCAGCAGAAAATCACCAAGAAATCAATAAAGATTAATAACAGCACCGAATTTATCACATCTCGTCTAGCTTTTGAGAGATACCTTGAAGCTAAAGGTGCACCGTAGAACAATAAATTGAAACTCGATTCTCTGGGCAGAAATCATAATTTCAAAATAATAGGTAACTATAATTTTCACACATGAAATTCGTCTCTATCGAACCAATGCTGAATTATCAATTTCTCTTGATCTATAAATCCAATTTTACTCGATTTTAGACAGTGAATTGGAACTTTCCCCCAGATTTCGATTTTTTATATCATTACCCTCCTCTTCAATCAAGAAGAGTTTCAAATACAAAATGGAATATTCTCCCTTTGCACTAGAAACCTTTCAAGTTTGTTTTTGAAATCAACAGGTTTATCGAGGTGTCCCCTCGTCACCCAAGTGAGATCGCAATCCGCCTCAGATTTGGTGCAACGACAATGAAATTCAACTATCACGAAACAAGAACCAAGAAATGAATAGGTACCGATCCCTCATTCCCGGCTTTGAGCGAATCTGCAAGCCGCTTCTGAGGGCGGACTGAGAAGATCGGAATTTCAATCGGAGCGCTCCGGTATTGTTCAGCTCATCCACCGAACGACAGCCATCATGTCATTAGGCCAGAGAACAGAAGGATCCAACAACCGAGGCTTCACATAAAGTGTTTTAATTGAAACGCAGATCACTTGGTGTGGGGCACTCACCTCAATAGCTCCCCCTCCCCATACACCTTACAATATCCCCAACACAATGAGTCCCCCGCCCTTCAAAGCACATTGTTTCATTTTTCAAATTTATTTTCATTTTTTAATATCCCCTCCCCCCACCCTCTGAAGCTATTATAATGCAGTCTTTTATAAAGACGCCGTAAAAGGTCATCGATTTAGCGCCCAATCAACGCGTGAAAAAGGCCTTGACAATGCTTAAACAGGATGAGAGATTGTTTCATAATCAAAAGACCTCTTTCATGAAGTGCTATTATCAAATATATAAATTAATCTCAACCAATATGATTCGTACTACTTCATTAATCTTTTTCAGGTTCGTTGAAAAAATTCGCCTTTTCCTAAGCAATTAGCTGTACTACTATAATGAATATCCTTGATATCCGTTGTAAGGTGATCAATAGTTTTCGGTATTTTGCTTCCTCACTACCGAAGGTAGGGAAGCTTTATATTCGTGAAAGAAGTGAAAAAAAAAAAATGTCCTCCAAAATCAAAATTTCCACTTGCTTTTTGCGTTTTACAGCTTCCCGAACAATTTTGGTTCCGTGTCTGTCTGTCTGTCTGTCTGTCTGTCTGTCGGTCTGTCGGTCTGTCTGTCTGTCGGTCTGTCTGTGGTCAATCCTTGTCCCGGGCAAAACTATACTAACCTGTGGTCCGATTTTGATGAAATTTTCAGGGATTGTGCGGGTTAGGTCCTAGACGGTCCCCTATAAATTTCAGCACCTTCGGACCAATAGGAGCGAGTGCGCATGCGCAAACGTGAATTTCCTGGAACCTCGGTTTCTAATGAACCGATTTTGCTCAAATTTGGAGGTTAGTTAGGGACTAACTTCTAAGAGACACCCTATAAGTTTCAATCAAATTGGTCAAGCAATAGCCGCTGCGCATGCAATGGAGAATGCTGAAGGCGCCTGAGTGATCACTGATCAGCTGAGTGAGCTCCAAGGCAATTTTCTCTCCTGTTGAACGCAGGAAGGTGAAATTTGAGAGGCAGGGTCAATGGAGAATGCTGAAGGTGCCTGAGTGGTCACTGATCAGCTGAGTGAGCTCCAAGGCCATTTCCTCTCCTGTTGAACGCAGGAACCTGAAATTTGAGAGGGCGGGTCAATGGAGAATGCTGAAGGGCCCTGAGTGATCACTGATCAGCTGAGTGAGCTCCAAGGCCATTGTCTCTCCTGTTGAACGCAGGAAGCTGGAATTTGAGAGGCAGGGTCAATGGAGAATGCTGAAGGTGCCTGAGTGATCACTGATCAGCTGAGTGAGCTCCAAGGCCATTTTCTCTCCTGTTGAACGCAGGAACCTGAAATTTGAGAGGGCGGGTCAATGGAGAATGCTGAAGGTGCCTGAGTGGTCACTGATCAGCTGAGTGAGCTTAAATATTACAGTGGAAGAAAGATAAAGAGGGAGAGGGAGCAAAAACCTTTTCAAGGTATGTCACATTTTAGCCATTAGGCTCTAAGCGGAAATCATCCGGGGGTGCAGGGGGCGAAGCCCCCGCCGAGGCGCGCAGCGCCGAGTTTTCGCCAACTGATTCTATACGTCCATGTTACAATGAGTGAGGAAGCTATACTGCCCACCCAACTTGGCAGACGTTTTTGAGGTATTTTGATTTATTATTTTCAATAATGAACCTTTGAAATCGAGTAAGATTGTTTATCAGAGTGAGCTTAAAATATTTCTACTTACCTAATCATTTATTGAGGAACTCTAATTTCAGCATACGCAGGGTTCGGGAATAATGACGTCCTAAGCATGCATTTTGGTTTATTATTTTCAATAATAAGCCTTTGGAATCGAGTAAGAAAAAAAAAATTTTAACCCCCCCTCAAAATTTGATGTTTTACGTTTCAAGGTACGTAGAATCCGAAAATCGAATAAAAAAATTTCCGTCCGTCCGCCGTACGCCGTACGCGGCACTTTTCTTAGTTACCATGGACCGATTTCGATGAAATTTGGTATATGTAACTACCTAACTAATTGGAATGCTGCACCAGTTGTTATTATTTAGTATTTGTTGTATGGTTGTCAAGGAACGAGAGGTTGGAGAGAAGATTGAATTATTAAAGTGAGTTTTGGAATAATGCAAGACGTGCTTTCTATTGTAAAATAATGTTTTATATTATGTAAGTGGGTGGTCCCTTACATTGGCGCGGTCGGATTGTGTACCTACTGTAGTGTGTCTGAGTGTTCGTTTTCAGTACCACTTTTGCCGCGAGTTATGGAAAACTCGTACTTTACTGAAGAAGTGGACGCAGTTTCAACCAATCCAATGGTACTATTTCAGCATTTACTGAATCAACAGCATAACTGCAACGTTGAACTGGTCCGGAAAACTATGGAAGCTATTTCAGTAATGGCTCGGGAAATTCGAATGGTATCAACACCTTGTAATATGGATGTGCCCAAATTTGATGGGTGCAACGAGGATCCTACAATTTGGCTAACTCTATATGAGAAAGCGTGTGAGATCAATAACTGGAGGACAGATAGTCTCAAGATTAACTGCATGGTGTCTCATTTCGTAGCTGGTTCCACGGCGCATAAATGGTTCTGCTCAAGAATATTGGAAGACGAGAGCGATGATTGGATTTCTTGGAAATCTTCTTTTCTATGCGCGTTTGGCCAAAATCCTGTTTATTTGGCAAGTGTTCCTTATGTCCTACAATGTCAAGATCAATCACAGGAGTGGGAGAGAACTTGAAGACGCTGACGCGATGTCCAGATTGTGCCTCAATCGATCAGTTGAACCTACCGTGAACAGTCTCCAGCAGGCGAATGGAAGACAGCATGTGGGCGAATCAGATAGACAAGATGTACTCCGGACATACCATGATGATCCCGATTCTGGCGGACACGATGGCTTTTTCAGGACGTACTATAAACTTAGAAAGCGGTTTTACTGGAAGAATATGAAGCAAGATATACATAACTATGTTAAAACATGCCACGTGTGCCAAACCACTAAATTCAAGTATAAACCGAAACCTGATACCATGGTTATTCCACTCAAAGCCAAAATGCTGTATGAATGTCTTCATGTTGACTTTGGAGAAAAGAAAAAGAAGTCGGATTCAACACCAGTCACCCAATCCTTCTTGGTTGTTGTGGACGAGTTCAGCCGGCTCACTTTTGCGAAGGCTATGAAAGAAAGCAGCACTGCAGTACTACGATTTCTTAAGAATTTTCCTCACATTGACAAGGTGAAACGGATAGTCTCCGATAATGGACTCCAGTTCATATCCAAAGAAATTGCTGAATTTGCAAAGGCAAGAGGCATCAGCTGGGTCACCACATCTCCATACCACCCAGAAGGAAATGGACTGGCAGAGAGGAAAGTGAGAGACATAAAGCAATTTCTAGCACTCTATCCTAGTTTCAAAGGTGGGTGGAAAAGATGCCTTGATGCTGGTGTTAGACACATGAATCGGTCGCACACAACGGCTCTAGGCTGTTCACCTCACTTCAAAGCTCATAACATCGTTCCCCTCCTTCCAGCTGACAGCAAATATGGAATCCAAGCGCATCTCCTGAGTGAAAAGTCAATGTCGGACGTCGATCAACAAGCGTACAGTGAAAAAATGAAACTCCAGTTTGATAGAAGACATCCGAAACAGAGTCCTAAATTCGAAGAGGGTTGTTCAATCCTAGTTCAGTGTGGCTTCAAAGGGAAAGAACCAATCGTCAAAGGTCCCTTCATAGTGAGAAACATCAAGAAAATAAATGGTTACCCGAAAAACATTCTCTACGAAGATGAGAAAGGACAAATAAAGAAGGCAGCAGTGAAGAATTGTGTTTTATATCATTGCAGGAGCAATGCTACTTCTCCGAGTGGGGGGGTGTAACTACCTAACTAATTGGAATGCTGCACCAGTTGTTATTATTTAGTATTTGTTGTATGGTTGTCAAGGAACGAGAGGTTGGAGAGAAGATTGAATTATTAAAGTGAGTTTTGGAATAATGCAAGACGTGCTTTCTATTGTAAAATAATGTTTTATATTATGTAAGTGGGTGGTCCCTTACAGTATATGGGCTCCATTTGGGGTCTAGTTGTGCCGCGAAGCTTTTGGTTGATGTAGGTCACTTCTAAGGGGTGAAAATTAAGGGTTGAAATTTTCAAGAGTGCCCTAGCTCGAAAACTCTCGAAATAAAGGTATCGTTTTTTCACTAATTTTAAATAGTACTGAATTTAAAAAAATTTTTGAGACCACCCGGAGCTCTGTAGGGCGAACCGTTCAGTCCCTACGAGTACTTTAAGGTTTTCCTTCGATAAAACAGAATCATGAGTGTGAATCGCAAAAGAGGTCTAATCTCCGTTGAAATTTTTTCTGACTAAAATGCGATCGCTGTTCATTTCTTCGATTTGTATACAGTTTTGCCTTCTGCGTAACCAGTAATCAAATTTCCATAATCAAAAGTCAATGGAGAATACTGAAGGCGCCTGAGTGGTCACTGATCAGCTGAGTGAGCTCCAAGGCCATTTCCTCTCCTGTTGAACGCAAGAACCTGAAATTTGAGAGGGCGGGTCAATAGAGAATGCTGAAGGCGCCTGAGTGGTCACTGATCAGCTGAGTGAGCTCCAATGCCATTTCCTCTCCTGTTGAACGCAGGAAGCTGAAATTTTAGAGGGCGGGTCAATGGAGAATGCTGAAGGCGCATGAGTGGTCACTGATCAGCTGAGTGAGCTCCAAGGCCATTTTCTCTTCTGTTGAACGCAGGAAGCTGAAATTTGAGAGGGCGGGTCAATGGAGAATACAGATGGTGGTAGGTGCTATTGATGGAGAACCAGTGATCTATACAGAAGGGTGATCTATACAGAAAATAATAAACCTTTGAGCAATGATTTGCAGCGTTTTTCAACTTTTGGAGAAAATTCAATTTGGCTTTCGGTAACATCTCAAAAACGTCTGCCAAGTTGGGTGGGCAGTAAAGCTTCCTCACTCATTGTAACATGGACGTACAGAATCAGTTGGCGAAATAATTATGATTCAAAGAGTTATTGAATACCAAAATATTAGCGGTCCACCGTCTAGGACCTAACCCACACAATCCCTGAAAATTTCATCGAAATTGGTTGAATAGTTGCGGAGTTTTGGTTGTAACAATAAATTTAAAGTTCGCGCATGCGCAGCGGCTATTGCTTGACCAATTTGATTGAAACTTATAGGGTGTCTCTTAGAAGTTAGTACCTAACTAACCTCCAAATTTGAGCAAAATCGGTTCATTAGAAACCGAGAAACCGAGGTTCCAGGAAATTCACGTTTGCGCATGCGCACTCGCTCCTATTGGTCCGAAGGTGCTGAAATTTATAGGGAACCGTCTAGGACCTAACCCGCACAATCCCTGAAAATTTCATCAAAATCGAACCACAGGTTGGTATAGTTTTGCCCGGGACAAGGATTGACCACAGACAGACCGACAGACCGACAGACAGACAGACACGGAACCAAAATTGTTCGGGAAGCTCTAAAACGCAAAAAGCAAGTGGAAATTTTGATTTTGGAGGACATTTTTTTTATTTCACTTCTTTCACGAATACAAAGCTTCCCTACCTTCGGTAGTGAGGAAGCAAAATACGAAGCTGAAGAAATTCAACTTAGTACATTGTAGGGAAAATAAATCACCTGATAAATCTTAGAAACCCTAAAAATGGATGTAGGGTGTTCTTCTTCATGAAGACACAGCGCGGGTTGGTAAGTGTCGCTCGAAAGATAGCGTCGTAGATGGCCTTATTCCATGAAACAATGGACGATTAAATGTTCCAATTGTCTTACAGATATTTTACCAACCTTATTGTAGGTGAAATCACATTGTGAATGAACTATCCTCGACTTTCATCAAAAACCCGTCACTGGTTCGAGACGAGTAGGCGGGATTCAACTGTCCTTCCAACTCCTACCTTCGAGTATAATAGTTGGCGAACGGAGTGTCAAATTGTGATGCAACCGGGAGAACAATAGCGCACCATGAGGAGACGGGGTCAGCCTTTTTCAACCTTAAGGGAAGGACTCCACCCTGAGAAAAAATTTTGGCACTTTTTTTTTTTCCAATTTTATTTTGTTCTTTATAATATTACAATCATATTCTGAAAATATTAGAATTTTAGGTTGACTTTGTACCTCAATATGAGCCCGCGGAGTAGGAGGGTCCATCTTGCTCGCTCGCCCGTTTCTTGAAGAAATCTCGAATTCGAAAGGATTACCACATTCTTGACACACGGTTCTACAGAGGACGAGATTCATCAGTTCATTTATATCCACGATATCATACCGTTGAGAGCTCTCGAAAGTATCGTATTGCTCCAAATCCTTCAGTTTTTTCGCACTTGACGATTGGGAGGAAGACGATCTAGAAGAGGAACGGCTGGGGGTTCTCTCAGAAGTTTCTGGACTGCTAGCCCTTTCAATCCGTCGTTTTTTGAAGTTGTCGGCCAACGACTTCTTTCGCTGGTCGAACCTTTTCGGCATTTCAAATAACACAATCAAATAGCACAAATAACACACGGAAACCGGAAACGCAAACGGAGATAAGATGAGAACAACACTACTGATAACATTCTGTAATTTGCCTCCTTCGACTTCATGTTTGCAATTTGTGAAGGTAATATGAACAACAACAACAAGGAGAAGAAGAAGAAGAAGAAAAAAAAAAAAAAAAAAAAAAAACGAAGAAGACAGGAGAGGGCGATGAGAGGGGCAAAAAGCGAAAAACCTGCTCAGTTGTCAGGGCGCTCGCGCTCTGATCGGATGGGTGGGGTCGTTGCTCCAGGAAAAACGCTCTCCTGAAAACTCGCGTTTCTCTGGTTTATAATTCTCGCCATTCCTGAACCTCTGGGCCGATTTGAAAGTTTTTTTTTTTAATTTGTTTGCCATGAAATTCTCCGTAGAACCTTGGAGCTGGTTATTGGAATTAGATTCACGGCTTCAAGTAGAAACCCCCATAAGGGATCGTTTTTAACGTCATTATTATTACATGAATTTTAAAATTTCCGTTGATAGTTTCAAAAAAAGTACTTCCAAGGGTGGAAAGAGGGTTTTATAGAAGTCCGATTAAAAAAATAAAAGTGTCGATTGGACCAGCCGTTCTGGAGGTAATTTAATTTATAAGGTGAAAAATGAGAAAAAACTAGCAAATCTTTGGACACCCGTAAATCACCTTGTAGGAAAATGATTGACATTTTTCTTCGACCAAATTGTTGCTCATCAACTTCTTCAAGCCTGGTACAAATTTCAGAATTTTAGGATTACTATAGGCCGAGCCATGATCGAGTGTAGGCAAAAAAAGAGGATACGCGTTCGCGCGCTGCTTAGGGTGGAGTCCTTCCCTTAAAATAACCTTTGGAGATCGAGGTCCTTTGTTGAGGGTAGGTACTATCAGTTCACGAGATCCCCGAGAATTGACTTATTAGTATTCAGCGGACGAAAGTGGGACGCTAACTTCAGATATAACTCTTCAAATGACACACTTCAAACCGATCTTCTCAATCTTTAAAATGGTAATCGTGATTTATCATCGAGAGTAGGCAGACGAGACTAGTTTCCTAAGCCATAATTTCATGCATTTATACGATTCGTACGCAAGGATGCATTTTTTAAAAGATAATAACTGCTGAGAATACTACTAATATCGTTTCAATGTATGAACTTCATTAAAAGCGATGGCTCAGAGCTATTTTCAAACCATTTCGCTCTCCAGGATCCTGCTTAAAGTCAAAGATCGACTCGATGTTGCATCCTGCCGGAACTGCTCGTTTCAATATTTCAAATGGAAACATCTTCATAATACATTGTTGAGACTATTGTTGGGATAGTAGGAGAAGTTTAGAACTTCGATTTTGGTCAGTTCCGAGCACAATATCATTTATTCCTTCCCTTGACCTTTGAATGATTTATCTCTATGTGGGTTGGCGGTAAACGAGCTGCGTTTTAATTGTATTTTTTCATTCTCATAAACAATATGATATATACATAGTAGTTAAGCCAAAGTGTCGATGCTACATCAAAGTGTCAATCATACATGAGATGATTAAGAACAAGTCGAACTGGGACGCAATTGCAGTACCTATTTGTCACAACAGTTCTCAAAGCAAAATGCTGCAAATTATCACACAAAGATTTATTATTTTTCTATATAGATCACTCGTCTGCAGAGAACACGGCTTTGCCATTGTTACCACCAACCAACTTGAAGAAAAACATCGATCCCATTTCGGTCAGCTAACATTTGAACAGAGGCCGCTTAGGCCTATTAGGCCTCTTTTGCGATTCACACCCGTGTTTCTGATTTATCGTAAGTCCAACCCATAAGTTCTCGTAGGGAACGAACGCTTTGTCCTACAGGGCTCCGCGTGGTCTCAAAAAATTCTTAAAATTTCTTACTATCTTAAATTGATGGAAAAACGATACCTTTATATCAAAATTTTTGAGGGGGGTTAAAATTTTTTTCTTAGTCGATTCCAATGGTTCATTATTGAAAATAATAAACCAAAAAGCTGGATGGAAGATGGAAGAAGATGAGGAATAGAACTGATGGAGAGATCAGACTGGAGAGCAGAAGTAGGAGCAGCCTTTTGGCACAAAAAAAGGGCTCACCCTGAAGTAATACTGTACCAGTGGTTCCGGGGTGAGTCCTAAGCTGAGGAAGTGGGGTTTCAGTTGGTAGGCCCAATGCTGGGAAGTCCAACACTGTCCAATTCAACAATTTTCAAAAAAAAAAAAAAAAAATTGTCGATGCTTGAGCTTCTAGGATCTCAATCATCATCATCATCTACTGTCAGAAAGCAAAAAAAAAATATGGGAGAAAATTTCACAGTTCCTCTCGATCAATGGTCCGCTACAATAGTTGGTTAAATGTGACTAAGCTTCTCCTGCATCTACGGAAGAATTATTGTAATGGTTTTGGTTGTAATTATTATTTTGCGGTCATGCTGGAACTCTCCCTTACATTAGATGGAACCCCTTCCGTGAGGTGTTAGAGGTCCGTGATCATCAGCAGGTTTTGATATTTTACTCTCAGCCAAAGCGACCCATCGAGGATTCTATGAAGATTAAAAAATACTGTTAGAAGATGGCTGGTGGAAGAAAAGTTGATTGTCAAAGTGACATAGGGTTATAGGCGAGTATTAATTTGTAGTAGTGAGCCTGGAGGCGTTCCAGATGCAGAAGAATGGAAGCTTTCCTGGTTTGGAGAGACAGCGTGAACGTTCGACGGTCCTCTCGCCTGAGCAGAGCTGAGCTGTGATTGCTTGTTGGCGTTACAGGTGCAGAAAAATGCAAGTTCTTTGCACGCACAGCATATATTTCGCATTTCGTCACTCGTCTTTGTGGTGATTATATGATATTTCTTCAATCAGATATTCTACATACTCATAGTCATGAAAAATAAATGGTGATTAGTAGTAGTAATCATTATTATACTGTGCTGCCAACATACTAGTGGAAGGAATTCTTGGTGCATCGCCCAACTTTGGCCTTCCTAAAAAACCTACATTTTAGCTGAAACTATAAAATTATGCCTACTGTTTAAGCACTCATTACTTAATGCTTCATTTCGTTAATAACAATTAGGTATATTAAAAATCTGTTAGGTCACAACCAGAATTTCCCAACAAATATACTACGCTTTCTTTGTAGAGAACGTATTCCAGTAGAACGACTGTCCAAGAGCGAATCATCGTGGATACTATCCCCAAACGTCCCATAAATACACCCCCGGGTTGGAACAGCTCAAAACAAAGTAGGGACGGGTAATTCCCCAGATGCCAATTCTAGAGTTTTTCCGTTATTTTTGTCTTTTTTATACCTTAATAATAGAGTTTTTCAATAGCTCTCGACTCAAAGAGGGGGAAAGAGCGGAAAAGTTACATTAAGTGGCTGACGAGGGTAGGAGAGTGGGGAGACTTTTTATATTAACCGTAACTTGGTTTTCAATTGGGTTCTTGCCTCTCGGCTTTCATACCATCCGTGTCGTTCGTTTCGCCTCTATGTGCTTCACCCCTTCATATTTTCTTTTTAGTGGAAACTTTCCCCGTTCCTTCATGTGCACATAATAGCGACGCAGTCGACCATTGCCAAGTTTTCTGTGGCGTTTTTGCTTCTAGTTCGATAATTGGCTACATTTGAATTGGTATTGAAAGAAGTGTAACTATTGTGAGTCGAGTTGAGCTGAAAACATTAGTTTTCAAGGTATCTATATATCAAATAATAAAAATGTATGTTGGGACTTCCTTCGTTATCGATCACCATTATTGTTGATCATGTAGCTGTCTGTCCACATCCGCCAGAACCTGTACACCAATTCCGGTGAGAATCTTGCAAAATTACAATGAAGTCCTTAGCAGTGTCCCAAAATGTCCAAAATCAAAGTGTCCAAAATCAAATTCTACTGATTTATGGTAATGTTGGCATTATTTAGTGATAAATTCCATTGATAAGCGACGATAGTTCGTCCATTAGGTCAATATATTGTTTATAAGAATATCATTATTTAAATTTTTTTCAAAGTTACTGCCTACCAATTTCAAAAGTTAGTTGTACAATGACCCAGTGTATCTCTCAACTAGTTTTTAATCTGTTTATTGACGTTTAGAGCTCTCAAATGTGGAATATTATAATATTGAAGATCACTTTATGTTAGAAAGAGGTGGTCAGATCAGCTGCGTGAAGCTCACTTTCCTTCAACTAATTTTAGAGGCCGACACTTTTGGTAGCAAAACTAAATCGATGGCTACAAGACAACGTGTTTAATGGAAGAAAAAAAACATGATCTGAGGTGTTGGATTCTCTCGATCTACAATTTCACGCGGAATATCGTAGCGAACTCAGTTATTTTGTCGGTAGCAATGGAAATAAGTCATTTATCGGTGGAACAACATGCGTTATGAAGTTCCTGTCGGCAACAGGTGTTATCAGAGGGGTTTTTCTCTCCCCTGAAATCCAGCCAAATTTTCATAACACATGTTGTCCTGTAGCCATCGAAATCTAATATGCAGTGACAGTGATAGAGGTGACTCCTTGTCCCATTTTCATCTCCAAAATTTGGTACTCAGTCTCTAGATAGTACTATAAATTTTTATAGCTAGTCAAGTTAGTAGTTGAGCAAAGGAGCCTACTTTACTCATATCAAACCAAGATTATATTAATCACAGAACGTTAACATCGTACTCTTAGGGAACCTCAATGAAATCGATCGAACGAAACTCAGATCAGCACTACCTAACTGCTATGCTACAATAGGTTTTCGAAGAAAAACCTCCAATTGTAACTCCTCTTAATTTTACATAATGTTTGATTATATTTTCACGCATGTGTGTGCAAACTCCATGCAAAAAATGTAGGGTAACTTTTTGGATTTTTCTTGTTTTTTTAACGAAAACTTACAAGTATTTTAAGGAAGTTAAGCACCTATGCGGGGCGAAGTTAGCGGGACACCCATCAGATAATGCGGTTAGAACTTCAAGCGGTGTTTCTATTAATAATTTGCAACAAGAAATTTCCTTCAACATAAATATTATGTTTTACTCAATTTAAAATCCGATTTTTTTCACATTAGTTGTGAATTTTAATTAGTTTAAGATTTTTCTCGTGATTTCGACCTTGTATCACTAAAACGACTGTAACTACCATAATTAGCTCAGTAAATTTAAATTTGAGTATTCAGTTGGGAAAAGGGTTAATCTTCCTTTCTCCCTGATTTTAAACCAAACTTTTTTTCATGGGATTTATCGGGAAAAAAATGCTTGAATATGAAATTTCCACAAAACGCTGCAAATTATTACACAATGGTTTATTATTTTTCTATATAGATCACTCGTCTACAAAGCCACCAACCATCCAACATGAAGAAAAACATCGATCGCATTTCGGTCAGCTAAAATTTGAACGGAGATTGCTCTTTTGCGATTCACACTCGTGTTTATGATTTATCGTACGTCCAACACTTAAATTCTCGTAGGGAGTTAACGGTTTGTCTAAAAGGGTCCGCGTGGTCTCAAAAAATTCTAAAAATTAGAATCTCAAATTGAAGGAAAAACAATACCTTTATATCGAAAAATTTTCAGTTAGGGCGTTTTCAGAATTTCAAAATTCATTTTTGAACCCTTAGAAGTAACCTACATCTACCAAAATCTTCGGGGCACCACTAGACCCCAAATGGAGCCTACATACCAAATTTCATCAAAATCGGTCAATGCTAAGTGGCAAAAGTGCCGCCTACGGCGGACGGCGGAAGGACGGCCAAATTTTTATTCGATTTTTGGATTCTACGTACCTTGAAACGTAAACCATCAAATTTTGAGGGGGTGTTAAAAAAAATTTTTCTTGGTCGGTTCCAAAGGTTCAATATTGAAAATAATAAACCAAAATGAGAAATTCCAAATTTTAAACCGGCTGTTAGTGTCCTATTTTGGATTGTTTTTCGTGCACCTCTGCAGTAAAAACTGGTCCAAGATCTCAGCTTTCCAACGGTATAATTAAATTTTTTTACAGTCGAATATAGGGGGAAAATTCGTGTTCGAACGCGGGAAAATATACATTTTTAATAACGGTAAAAACAGTATCCTCATATTTAACGTTGTAATAGTTATAATAACGTTATAAAAGGTTATAAAGGACGTGTTTTTTTGCAAATTAATTGGAGAATCACCCCCTGAAGTACTGAACGCATCCTCTGATACACCCTGTACTCGTATAATCTTCAATAACCATGAAATGTAGTACTCTTGAGGAGCATGTAAGTCACCTTGATGGAGTCAGATCAGCTGTGTAACTGTTGCGCTCATTTTGTTTTGGGACGTTAGAAATTTAGAACTGGAGTGTACCTAGTTATCGAAGCAATCTTTAAGTAACAAAAATAATAATTTTAAATAAACCTGCGCATCGCACACCATCTAGATCCATTAAAATGATTTTAAAACCCAAAAGATAACAATGCTGGTAACTAAGATAAAAATAAGATAAGCAAGATGGTGAAAAAGAGGAGCAGTGAATTGAAGAATAAATAATACGAGTTCAAAGTTCTGGAAAGGGGAAAAACTAAATGAAAAATTTGATTCAGAGTGGAAGCACTTAATAGAAGCTTACACCACCTCAGCGCGAACTGAGAGAGACGCGAAGGGCGTAGAAAGCGCGGGGTTTTCGCCTATGAAGAGTTTCTATCGACTCTTGAAGTTGTGAACACCACTCCATTCTCCCTTGGTACAACTTCCTCTTGTGCCTTTATATTTATAGTTACGCTGCCATTCCCGCACAAGCACCCACTCCGTAGCGCAATCGAAGTCTTTGATACCAGAACCCCTATTCATATTTTTCCCCAAGCCCTCCTCCACCAGGAGAACATTTAAAACGAGAAAGATAAGAAGAAAAGAGGAAAAATGAATAGAAATTCCCCCACCACTTTCCACCTCGAGTTTTCTGAGAGCCTTTTCAAAACTGCCTTTTTCATTTATTTCATTTTAAAGAGGCACATTCCCCCTGATTAAAGGAGTAGATTAGATACCCGTTATGGTTGAACCGGAAATTTAATTACGAGGCCTTACAGACCCCTCTTATCATTCCAGGGTTAATGAATAGCGGGAGGCCATTCTAACAAGAATATGAAGCGGTCTTAATTCGTTGAAATAGCAATTACGCATATCCTTTTCATACCGTTGGTTTCGAATAAATGTAAATCTGGGTGGGATCGGGCGAGTGAAAATTGTTATGCGGATTGGATCCAGTCTGGCGATCATCAAAGGGAATGGCGGTGCTTCGAAATAGAATTTTCAATAAAAAGGCGTCGGAGTTTTTTCCCTCTTCATTGTTTCATCAAACATTGAAATGGAATGACGTTGATGGTTGATGAAATTCTAAAGTGCGATAAAGTGGGTGCTTTGATGACTACGAGAATCATTATTGTGTGAAGCACCCACACCTATAGGAGTGGGTGTTCCACATAGCTTCATATATTCCAAAACAGGAATGTATGGATGCCCCAGTCACTCTACATCGAGAAGATGATCCGCAATAGCACAATCTGAACCAATATGTACAACCATCGTAGCACAAACATCAAGAGTAGCACTGAATATTGTAGTACCGTAATATTTCAGTGCAGAAACGGATAGGAGATGAATTCAAATTTCTATTTCACCTGCTCCCTTGCGGATGGAAGGGACAAATGTTCAGGGAATCCCTACTCTGCTGCATGTCCCGAACTCTGGAGATCTCTAGTGCCATTCTTATCCCATGCTAATGAGTTGGTTTTGGTATGTTTTTTTGTTTATTATTTTCAATAATTAACCTTTGGAATCGAGAACCCCCCCCCCCCACCATCAAAATTTGACGGTTTACTTTCAACGTAAATAGAATCCAAAAATCGAATAACAAGTCCGTACCCCTTGCCCAGTTTTCATGGACCAATTTTGATGAAATTTTTGAGGTCTACTTGTGCTTCAAAGGTTTGTTTGTTGGCAGTCACTTGTCTTAGGTTCGTCAATAAATTAAAAAAAAATTCAAAACACCCTAGCTTGGAAACTGTCGATATACAGGTATTTTATATCAAATCAATTTAAAATAGCGACGATGTTTACGAATTTTTGATACCACCTAGAGCTCTTTGGGACCAACCGTTCGCTAATGATGATAATTAATTATTTAATTAGTGAATAGAAATAGAAACCAAATTACTGAAGTTTTTCCATCAATTTAAAAACGAATGATACTATACAAAGCTCTGAACGATAAATCATGGTTAAATGAGAGTTGATCATGAAATTAATCGAGATTGGACGTGACCTGCCTTCGAGGCTCATGCCCCCCCCCCCCCCCAACACTCCTTCCATCTTCCAACCGCCAACCGTCCTTAGGTCCTTCTTTGTTGTCCGTATTTCACCTTTCACTCGCCAAAGTACGTATAGCTGGCCAAAAATGCGATATTTTTTGTTTCTTCGAATAGAATTTTAAGTCAGTTGTGCTTCCTTCACATCTATAAACCAAATTGATGTTGTAATGAAGGCACTAAAAAATTTGGGATTAAGATGTTTCGCTGGTATTTCCTATCAAAACGTAAGTAGGGTGGCACTATTATTGGCAAAACCGAGTTCTTTGCAGATGGGTGATCTTTGTAGAAAATTAATAAACCACTGTGTAATAATTTGCATTGTCTTAAAAAAATGCTGATGCAGCTTGTAACCAGGTCACTGATCTATACAGAATAGTATCAATGTATACATATGCCAAAAACACGTGGAATAGTTTTCCAGGAGGAGACTGTCATCAAGATGACCACTAGAAACCAGTAGTGATGTTTTGATAGTTTGTTTGATCAGTAAATATTGTGATTTATCTCTTCCCTACATTGGTGATATCTAGTTCTAGTTAAAATCAGTAATAAGTGTAGGTATCTGTATTCGTTTTTCTACTTACAGATCCAACTACACTCACAGACATCAGGAGTAAATAGATCCTTTCCGTTTATACCCGTACATAAACTGAGATTCTTAAGATGGTCCAAAAATGATACATACAGGTGATAATTCAAAACAAAATCCTATTTGAGGGTTACGGACTTTTTTTAGTGTGAAAATAAATTTCGATGGTATTTTCATTTGTTACTTCTCATTACAATCAATCCAATTCACAGCAACCATAAAAATACTGAATTTTTGTTAAAATCTGAAAACAAATTTAATAGTTAAGTGCAACAAGAATTTAACGCTAGCGCTTCCTACAATATGACCATTATCGAATCAAGAGAGACTATTCAAAGCAAATGAGAGAAATTCGTGAGGAGAATATAAAACAATTCGAGCATTCTCAGAGACCAGCATCGACTCAGCAGTAATGATGTGCATAAGCAACCTAGAGCCTTAAGAGAGTTAAGATGATTTGCGGACATACAGGCACGCAGCCTTGAGATCAAAGTGAACATTGACATGCAGTGGACTCGGAAGCTACATTGATACATTTTGGTTGTCCATTATATTTAGGACACATCATCCTATCACCAACTGCACATAAAAGTTCCCTTACTAAGAGATAACTTGGAGGATAAATCGTACAGCAGAGTTGGGTGCCATTAATAGGTTTGAATGGGATTCCTACATGACGAAGTATAGTAATATAGGACTCTGCACGAATAGTCTGAATGCAGCTCCGCTTTTGGATTCTTGAATATTAGATGAAATCAAAGTGTTAAGATATCACTCAATAGGTTCCACAGGTATCAGACTACACACAATTCCAAAAATTGGAAACATCTAAATTAAATATGACTAAATTTTTGTGGTTTTTACATGGGACCGATCAAAAATTTGTGATTCTGATAAAATTTGTGATTCTGATATCAGACTACACACAATTCCAAAAATTGGAAACATCTAAATTAAATATGACTAAATTTTTGTGGTTTTTACATGGGACCGATCAAAAATTTGTGATTCTGATAAATGGAGACGTGAACACCAAAGAAAGAAGCGTCTTCTTGTAAAAATCCCATTAACCCGATACTCATCTCTTGAGGCTTCAAACTCTAAACCGATGAAGATTAGTCCCTTGTAAATAAGTGAAGTTGAAAATCCGTTTACATAAGACGTTTGAACTGGGGAAAGAGAAATTGGGATAGGAGGGGGGGGGGTTCACAAGTGATTGATTTATTGATGTATTAAGACAAGCAGAGAGATGAACAAGGCTCATTAGAAGGGGGCCAGAGCACCTCGCCACGCACCGTCAGGCAAAGGCCAGTCTCGACCCATGGGCGGCTCTCCAGGCTATCTAAGTCAATCCCATGCTCCTTTGGCCCCAATTAATTGACTACTTAATCACTTCTGTTCTTATATAATTGGATGTTTTCGTGTCCATCTTTGGTCGACGCATTAGGAACGAATTTCTGTTACGAGTTCATTAATTTTGGCCAGAATAGCGGTTTGGAAGGAAAGCCGAGCTTCAAGAGTAAAGATTGGTAAGTAATGAAAAAGAAGAAGAAGAAGAGAAGAAAAACGTTGCCGTTGGGGTATCTCCAGTGGTACCTATTTATTCATGATGGCACATTCATTCTGCCCTACAATAAAATGCAGTACTTTAATCCAATAATACTAATTATCCACTTTCCGGCCTAAATGAGTAAGATAGCTTATTGAGGTCTTGGCACGTTTTCTATCACCACACCAACTAAAAATGCAGTCCAACAACTCTAAATAAAGTTTTGGTTCTGCAGTATATCCACATTTTTGACGATTTACCTAGCCAGAATGTACCTAGAAGTCATGTTCCAAAGCTGCGATGCAGAATATTCCTTACTTTTGAGATATTCTGCATCATAGGCACATTCTGCAGACATTCTGCAGCGTAGGTTCAGGTACATAGTTAAATAGTAGATATACTGCATTTCTGTTCAACAGGGAGCTCTGATATATGTATCACAGCAACAGGTGCGTTCCCACTCTGCCACGACTCCGCACAGTTTTGTCACAGAAATGTCGCTTTCAACGAGTTTTATTACTGTAGGGGAAAAATCAAGACTTATTTTGGCATTTGTGTGTGGCATAAATGTGTACCTTATTGATTTTTTTTTTTTTAAACAAAAACTGACCGATCGGAATATTGTTGGAATAACTGATCCACAATATCGAAACCAATTTAAAAAAGTCCATTCTTGCAATATGAGTTAATGAGCAAATTTTTAAATAAATCTTCAAAGCTATGGCTAACAAAATCGAAATATTATTCAAGGGTGTGGCACATAGCACATATCGTTAAAATTATACAGTCAACATCTTGGTTAAAAAAAAAAAATAAAATAAAATACTCCCCTCGTCACACCGAACTTATAGAGTACCCATAGGTACCCTATAGGTATATTCGTTTTTTCTTTATACGTAGGGATACGTTTTGAAGAAAGAGTCCATATTCATGTTCTACTCGTCTCCCCGAGATCATAGGGCACACCCTCGGCTATTGCATTTTTGGGAACAACGATCATACGCAGTCTTTCAATACTTATGTAAATTTTATAAACATACATTTTTTTTGACAATTTTTAATCTACGAAATTTCACTTACAGTAAAAATGTAGCGCTGAATCCGAATGCACTCGTATCTTATGACGCTAGTATCTACAAAAAACGCTGAATTCACATTTTTTCCCCTCATTTTTAAATTTGGACCCCACAGGGTTGGAGTCCAACCATGTTATGAATGACGAGGAAGCTATGTGTTACACCCACTTCACCTAACTCTTCAATCGTCATGACCAAGGGATAATTACGTTCTCACGTGGCAGAAAATTACTGATTTTCAAACCAAATAACCTTCGTAAAAATAAATTTCATGTTAAAATTCCATCCGTGCAGTTGAGCGAATTTTTGAATAGATATTCCAATATCTTCCAAAAAGATATTTTTAGCCATTTTTGAAGTATGAAAATTTTTTTTCTTTTGACAAGATATTCTAAGAAATTTAAAGCTGATTCCAAATGTTTAAAAAGGGACTCCACTAACTCAAAAAACTTGTATTTCTTGTATTCGTATATTGATGTGTCATCTTAACGAAATATTAACTTATAAATATTTGACACATTAAAAACAATAAAATTAATGCTGTAATTAGACTGATTAAATAGAATCAGATCTATAGTTTGTTATGAATTTTCCAGTCACCTTTCTGTACACCAATATTAATGCATCACAGAACAGTATCACAATCATGATGATGATTAAATAGAAATTGACGATCTGGAATAGGCGGTATTTTGATCTGAAACATAATTGATAATATACCAATGTGAGAAACATAATCTGGGAACGTAGAAGTAAAAAAAAATTCAGATAGAAAGGAAATGAATGATCCAGCTAAGGAAAAATCCTTTTGACAAGTACCTACATCTTTAGTATTGATTTCGAATAACGACTTAAATACAAGTTGTGGTAGAAATAATTGTGGTTACTGATTTATTTGGATCGTCTCCCATCCTATGATTATTCCAATCACTGCAAAACAGTACATAATTGTACAATAGGCAAGTAGCATCATGATCTGAAAAATCGATAAACGTAGCATTGATTATGATTGTAATTACCGATTGGGGTTATAAGCCAGTCGTAAGTTATCTCATCACAATGAAAATTGTTTGTCCCGCCCGTTTTTTTGTTAGCTAGGTACCAGGGGTTTTCACAGGCTCATTTTGGTTTATTATTTTTAATAATGAACCTTTGGAATCGACCAAGAAAAAAAAGTGTAAAACCACCTCAAAATTTGTTTGTTTACGTTTCAAGGTACCTACGTAGAATCCAAAAATCGAATAAAAATTTGGCCGTCCGTCCGCCGTCCGCCGTACGCCGCACAGTGGGGCCAAATGGCCAAAAAGCGGAAAAAAGTCATTATCTTTTGAACGAATTACTGTATCGTCTTGGGAATGGTTTCATTCGATTCCGAATACGAAAATACATTAGAAAAATATGTTTTCTGACGTTTAAATTTATTATTTTAGTACTAAATCTTTAATTTTGAAAAAAATAATGTTACTCAAAGTGGAAAAGCGTGTGAAAAAAACAGAAAATCGGTTTTACAGGCGATGGGTGTGTGTTATTTTGTTTTTTTCTTCGTTTTAGAGGTTATAGGATACGATAAAGATGATTGAATTGAGGTTTCTTTATATATGTATGTAAATATATATATGTAAATATATTCAGGAGGCGGAATGACCAGTCTTGTCTTGAGTTTTCAATTGTTTTTTATTTCCGCACGACGTTTCTACCCAGGATCTGGGTCCTAATCATGTGCATCTAAGAGGAACAAAGATTTATATTACAGCTACAGTTATTGGTGATGGTATGGTTGTGGAAGTATTAATCTAAGTTGATTGTACAAAATGTTTACATACCTAGGTATTGTTGAAAACGGTACTTCTTGGTTGTGTTATGGCGAAGGAGAAATTATTCGTTTCCGAATATCACAAGAAATGTTGTTGGTGAAGCCGTTGGTCAAACAATGGGGTTGGTGAGGCCGTTGGAAATACCTTAGGATGGATCTTAGCACTAAGATGGAGGGAGGGTGACAGTGATGTAGTTGGGAGCAACTAACTTACTTCTAATTGACAAAATTCTTATTGATTACATTATAACTTAATTTGTATAAATATTTAACATATTTAACTAGTTAAAATATAATAAATCAGTGGTTATTATAATGAGGTACTTTTGAGTTTTTGGATGGATATGAGTACTATGGATACTATGGATATTTTTGGTGGGAATTATGAAATAGACTATTGGAAGAAATAAAGGTTGGAAAGATTATTATTTTAGAAGTTTATTATAAACGGATGAAAGTCCTTTGACGTCTGTTTTGTGGTTGATACTTTTGTTTTCATTTTTCAATATATAGGCAATTTCTTTAATTTTTCGTTTTTCAAAATTTTTTTCAAGGCAACATATGGACCAGTTGTCTTCGACTATAGGGTTGTGCTTTGTGGTTGCTATATGTTTGGCAAATGCTGTAGAAAAAACTTCATTTTGTGGGGTTTGACTATTTCTGTTCAAGGCCTTTTTGTTGTCATAAGTATGACCCTTCATCCTTTCAACTCCTAACTGTTTTGTTTCCCCATAATAAAATGAATTGCAGTCTTGGCATTTTATAGAGTATACTATATCACTCACTTCGTTTTTATTGAGAGGGTCTTTTAGTTTTGAGAAAAATTGTTTGTTTTTTTGTGTGTTGTGGTTGTAATAAGCAATTCTTAAATTGGGGTTGTATGAACGGATCTTCTTTTTAATTAGTTCAGAGGTTGGACCTATATATCTGAGTGACGCATAGTTAGTGACTGTTATTGGGGAATTAGTTGCATTAGTGGGGGGGCTTGTCATGTTTTGAGGATTCTGTGTTGGTGGAACAGTAGGAGTAATGTGATTATTCGAGGTTGGCGTCGTAGTGACATTGTTTGTGTTTTGAGGTATGTTAAATTTGGAGATTGTCTGGTATATGATTTTCTTTATCAATTTTAAAGGGTAGTTATTAGCAAGTAGTACAATTTTGGTATCGTCAATAATTTTGTTGTGGAATTTTGGGTGGGCAAGGCTCAATCTTCTTTGAAGTAAGTTTTTTGCAGTGTTAAATTTGAATTGAAATGGTTGGAATGACAGATAATTGATCAGGCGTCCAGAGTATGTTGGTTTGTGGTAGTATTCTGAGATAATGGAGCCATCAGGTTCTCTGATTATTTTAATATCTAAGAAAGGAAGACTGGAGTCTTCTTCAATTTCCATTGTGAAAGACATGTGAGGGTTGCAGAAGTTATTGAATTCGTCTAGGAGTGGTGTTATGATGGATTCATCTACTATGAGAGCAGAATCATCCACATATTTTCGTGCCCAGAGTATTTTGTCTTTGAATTTGTCAAGGATCACTTTGAAAAATTCATCAAGAACAATATCAGCTATTATCGGACTGCATGGATTTCCCATAGGTACACCTGTTTTTTGTCTATAGTATTGCGATTGAAAAACAAGATAGTTATTATTGAGGACAAACTGTACTGTTTCCATGAATTGATTGAATCTGAGTTTGGGGTTGTTAGACTGAATCTTGGGCCAATGTTTTTTAATTAGATCGATGACTAGGGATAGGGGAATGGTGGTGAAAAGAGACACAGCATCCATCGAAATTAGTTTGTAGTTTGAAGGAATTTTTATATTTCTGAGCGATTCTATTATTTCATGTGAGTTTTTTGAGTTGTACTGATGATCTAAGCACGGTTTTAAGAGATTAGCAAGATATTTAGACAAATTGTAATTCGGGCTGTTAATTGTATTCACTATTGGTCTGAGTTGTTGAGGATCATTGATTTTGTGGACCTTGGGAAGGGCATAGATTCTTGGGGCTACGCATTTATGTGAAACTAGTCTTATTTGTGTTGTTTTATCGATGGTTTTGTTTTTTTGAAGTTTGTAAATTATGGAATTTGCTTGTCGTTCTAGTTTTTTGGTGGGTTCAGTATCTAGGAGTTCATAATTATCTGGGTTATTTAGTAGAGTTTTCAGTCTAGTTTCATATTCAGATTTGTACATAACCACACTAACAGCTCCTTTGTCTGCTCTGAGAAACAGTAGTTGAGGATTTTGTTCTATGAATTGCTTTGTTTGTTTACATTCTTCTTTGTTTATTAGTTGGTTTTGTGGATGTTTATTGGTATGGTGTGTTGTGTTGATGCTGTTTGTTAGAATATTTACCATCTCGCATCTAGCATCTTTCTTTTTTGTCTCATCTATTTCTAAGTTTTGGATGATATTTTCAACATCTGCTACCATATCTATGATAGGTTTGGTACTGTTTTTTCTGCAAAATTTTTCTCCTAAACTGAGAACTTTTTTAACTTTGGCAGGAATGGTTACGTCAGTTAGGTTTACAAGCCATTTTTTCTTTATCTCTTCAACTTCGGTGGGGTATTTTTGGGAGGTTTGTTAAATTTAGAAAAATCATTTTTTAGGGATTCAATTTTCTTGTTCTGTTTTTTGTTTTTCTTGTTTATCAGTTTTGAGCATATTTTGTCACAATAATCTGTTACTTTGGACATAAGGTCCGGGTCTGAGAGGATGGTATCTATACTATTATATTTAGTTTCTATCTTATGGGTAAGTTTGTTAGTTTTCCACCAGTTCATCTTAATTTCTATTTTAAGGATACTTGAATTGGTGCTATTACAGATATCAGACAGCTTTTTGTTGTGGGGACAATTCTTATCTAAAGCTAATTTATTAATTCTTCTGGTGGTGTTGTCAATATGTCTGGGAGTGAGGTTGAGCCGTTTACACCCTTCCAGGAATGAGTTATCACATTGAAGAGTGCATACCTTCTTCTTCAGTTCAATCAGATCTTCCACCAACTTCTTGACGTTGTAGCTGTATTTTTCTTCAATCTCTTTCAACAGGGACATCTTGGTCTTCCCTTGGAGTATATTTCGGTGTGGGGATGACAAGTAGTTGAGTATATTCAGGAGGCGAAATGACCAGTCTTGTCTTGAGTTTTCAATTGTTTTTTATTTCCGCACGACGTTTCTACCCAGGATCTGGGTCCTAATCATGTGCATCTAAGAGGAACAAAGATTTATATTACAGCTACAGTTATTGGTGATGGTATGGTTGTGGAAGTATTAATCTAAGTTGATTGTACAAAATGTTTACATACCTAGGTATTGTTGAAAACGGTACTTCTTGGTTGTGTTATGGCGAAGGAGAAATTATTCGTTTCCGAATATCACAAGAAATGTTGTTGGTGAAGCCGTTGGTCAAACAATGGGGTTGGTGAGGCCGTTGGAAATACCTTAGGATGGATCTTAGCACTAAGATGGAGGGAGGGTGACAGTGATGTAGTTGTAACCATTCCTGCCAAAGTTAAAAAAGTTCTCAGTTTAGGAGAAAAATTTTGCAGAAAAAACAGTACCATACCTATCATAGATATGGTAGCAGATGTTGAAAATATCATCCAAAACTTAGAAATAGATGAGACAAAAAAGAAAGATGCTAGATGCGAGATGGTAAATATTCTAACAAACAGCATCAACACAACACACCATACCAATAAACATCCACAAAACCAACTAATAAACAAAGAAGAATGTAAACAAACAAAGCAATTCATAGAACAAAATCCTCAACTACTGTTTCTCAGAGCAGACAAAGGAGCTGTTAGTGTGGTTATGTACAAATCTGAATATGAAACTAGACTGAAAACTCTACTAAATAACCCAGATAATTATGAACTCCTAGATACTGAACCCACCAAAAAACTAGAACGACAAGCAAATTCCATAATTTACAAACTTCAAAAAAACAAAACCATCGATAAAACAACACAAATAAGACTAGTTTCACATAAATGCGTAGCCCCAAGAATCTATGCCCTTCCCAAGGTCCACAAAATCAATGATCCTCAACAACTCAGACCAATAGTGAATACAATTAACAGCCCGAATTACAATTTGTCTAAATATCTTGCTAATCTCTTAAAACCGTGCTTAGATCATCAGTACAACTCAAAAAACTCACATGAAATAATAGAATCGCTCAGAAATATAAAAATTCCTTCAAACTACAAACTAATTTCGATGGATGCTGTGTCTCTTTTCACCACCATTCCCCTATCCCTAGTCATCGATCTAATTAAAAAACATTGGCCCAAGATTCAGTCTAACAACCCCAAACTCAGATTCAATCAATTCATGGAAACAGTACAGTTTGTCCTCAATAATAACTATCTTGTTTTTCAATCGCAATACTATAGACAAAAAACAGGTGTACCTATGGGAAATCCATGCAGTCCGATAATAGCTGATATTGTTCTTGATGAATTTTTCATTCCTTGACAAATTCAAAGACAAAATACTCTGGGCACGAAAATATGTGGATGATTCTGCTCTCATAGTAGATGAATCCATCATAACACCACTCCTAGACGAATTCAATAACTTCTGCAACCCTCACATGTCTTTCACAATGGAAATTGAAGAAGACTCCAGTCTTCCTTTCTTAGATATTAAAATAATCAGAGAACCTGATGGCTCCATTATCTCAGATTACTACCACAAACCAACATACTCTGGACGCCTGATCAATTATCTGTCATTCCAACCATTTCAATTCAAATTTAACACTGCAAAAAACTTACTTCAAAGAAGATTGAGCCTTGCCCACCCAAAATTCCACAACAAAATTATTGACGATACCAAAATTGTACTACTTGCTAATAACTACCCTTTAAAATTGATAAAGAAAATCATATACCAGACAATCTCCAAATTTAACATACCTCAAAACACAAACAATGTCACTACGACGCCAACCTCGAATAATCACATTACTCCTACTGTTCCACCAACACAGAATCCTCAAAACATGACAAGCCCCCCCACTAATGCAACTAATTCCCCAATAACAGTCACTAACTATGCGTCACTCAGATATATAGGTCCAACCTCTGAACTAATTAAAAAGAAGATCCGTTCATACAACCCCAATTTAAGAATTGCTTATTACAACCACAACACACAAAAAAACAAACAATTTTTCTCAAAACTAAAAGACCCTCTCAATAAAAACGAAGTGAGTGATATAGTATACTCTATAAAATGCCAAGACTGCAATTCATTTTATTATGGGGAAACAAAACAGTTAGGAGTTGAAAGGATGAAGGGTCATACTTATGACAACAAAAAGGCCTTGAACAGAAATAGTCAAACCCCACAAAATGAAGTTTTTTCTACAGCATTTGCCAAACATATAGCAACCACAAAGCACAACCCTATAGTCGAAGACAACTGGTCCATATGTTGCCTTGAAAAAAATTTTGAAAAACGAAAAATTAAAGAAATTGCCTATATATTGAAAAATGAAAACAAAAGTATCAACCACAAAACAGACGTCAAAGGACTTTCATCCGTTTATAATAAACTTCTAAAATAATAATCTTTCCAACCTTTATTTCTTCCAATAGTCTATTTCATAATTCCCACCAAAAATATCCATAGTATCCATAGTACTCATATCCATCCAAAAACTCAAAAGTACCTCATTATAATAACCACTGATTTATTATATTTTAACTAGTTAAATATGTTAAATATTTATACAAATTAAGTTATAATGTAATCAATAAGAATTTTGTCAATTAGAAGTAAGTTAGTTGCTCCCAACTACATCACTGTCACCCTCCCTCCATCTTAGTGCTAAGATCCATCCTAAGGTATTTCCAACGGCCTCACCAACCCCATTGTTTGACCAACGGCTTCACCAACAACATTTCTTGTGATATTCGGAAACGAATAATTTCTCCTTCGCCATAACACAACCAAGAAGTACCGTTTTCAACAATACCTAGGTATGTAAACATTTTGTACAATCAACTTAGATTAATACTTCCACAACCATACCATCACCAATAACTGTAGCTGTAATATAAATCTTTGTTCCTCTTAGATGCACATGATTAGGACCCAGATCCTGGGTAGAAACGTCGTGCGGAAATAAAAAACAATTGAAAACTCAAGACAAGACTGGTCATTTCGCCTCCTGAATATACTCAACTACTTGTCATCCCCACACCGAAATATGTAAATATATATGTGTAAATATATATTTATATATTTAATTTTGACAAAATTTTGAGTGATAAAAACCTCTGAAAATTGGATAGTAAGCGATCGAATATTGGAACGAATCCAAATTAAACGTTTGCTAAATCCGAATAAGAGATTTTCAACGATGACATGTTCTCGGTATGTCACGACAGTACGATCTGTCCACACTACTGCGAATGACAATCCGAAGAACCTGGTTTGTTCAAACAGAACCTTGTTGACTCTTAGCAGAAATATTTTACGAAAACGTCGCTATTTACATCATTGTGTTTTCCAATAAAAATAAAACAAAAAATGTCTGCCAAATGGGTGTGGCACATAGCTTCCCAGTATCCATAACCCGATTGTATAGGTGATCCGACCAATGTAGCCTTAACTTGACTCCGTTTCTCTGTGATTGTAGGTAACAGCCCACATAGGGGACATTCTACATGTCAACATTCACAATCCCTGGAAATTTTATCGGTTTCGAGAGGAAAATGTTGAAGTTACAACCTTTAGAAGGGTTTTACTCTGAAGCTGCGGTGACGGCAGAGACGGCGTTCTCGGTGTACCTTTAATCACATTTTAACCCACTACATCTAAATTCGGTGAAATACGGCTATGAAATTTTTACAGCTTCTTGATAATGGTCAGATTTTCAAGAAAAAAAAAATGAGCCAAACCGAAGGAAGGCGAAGCTCAGTTTTTCCACTCCTCTAAAGTTGTATTTCGCTATAAAAACCCAAATCTGGAGCTAATGTTCAAGCTAAAATGTTATGAAAAAATGATTAGTATTTTTTAGAGATACTATATATATATATATCGAACATTATATAATTTAATTTTAATTTTTTGAAACACATAGAACGTGTTAGGAAATTTTCAAATTCCACTCTGAAAGTGCTTAAAATCTCGAAATATCAGGTTTGAGCCCCCATTTAGCAGCGAAAACAATTTTTAAACATTGAAGGTCCTTCACACCCTGATTCTACAGGTAATAGACTTTGAGAAAACCACATTACATTTCTTTTTTAGTCACTTTGCAAAAATGGAGTTTTTTCCACTCCGGCCCCACTGTGCGCCGTACGCGGCACTTTCCCCACTAAGCATTGACCGATTTCGATGAAATTTGGTATGTAGGCTCCATTTGGGGTCTAGTTGTGCCCCTAAGATTTTGGTTAATGTAGGTAACTTCTAAGGGTTCAAAAATGAATTTTGAAATTTTGAAAATGCCCTAACTCAAAAAATTTTGATGTAAAGGAATTGTTTTTCCTTCAATTTAAGATAGTATAGAATTTTTTGAGACCACGCAGAGCCCTGTATGACAAACCGTTCGCTCCCTACGAGAATTTCAAGGTTGGACGTACGATAAATCAGAAACACGAGTGTGAGTCGCAAAAGAGGCCAAATCTCCGTGCAAATTATAGCTGACTGAAATACGATCGATGCTTCTCTTCTCGTTGGATGGTTGGTGGCTTTGCAGACGAGTGATCTATATAGAAAAATAATAAACCATTGTGTAATAATTTGCAGCGTTTTGATAACTCCTCTCAAGTAGGTTCAATAAGAATCTTTCCTAATTTATTAGGAACCTACTTGATTCTTATTGTCAGGAATTCTTATAAGAATTCCTGACAATAAGAATCAAGTAGGTAATTGTAATACGTTTCATTATAAAAAAATAAAATGTATAGTAAAATGTCTAATAGTTGATAAATTAAGTTCCTACTTCCTCGTTCCTTGTTTTTTTTGGACAACCCTCAAAGGTCAAAAACTTGATTAGCTCACCTATTCTTGTTGCGCGAATGCAATATTTTGATACTGTGTATTTGGGGAACAACCTTAGGTTCTCGAATTTTCAGACCCATTTGTTTATTATTTTCAATGATAAACCTTTGGAATCGAGCGAGAAACATTTACCTCCCCCCACCGAAGAAAATTTGATGATTTACATATTTATACGTAGGTACTAAATGTACTTGAATCCAAAATCGAATAAAATCAAATCACTCTTGCTTGAAAACTGCTCACTAAAATAATAAACCATTGTGTAATAATTATGATTTTGTTCACGTGTACTCCACGTGTGTATCCCTTAGACTGGGGGGGCTTTTGGTAAGAAAACTAAACATTGCCTCACCACCCTAGGTTATGACGAGGGGTGGGAGGGGGGGACGAAAACACGCTTCGGCAGCGAAATTTGAACGTACGACCTTCCGCAGTAGTGTGTATCGAACCTTCCTACCCTATCAAACCTGCTTCACGAATTCAAGTTCGTACGAACCGGGAAGAAATGCAGGGAGCGTCTGTTGATCGCAAAGTTACTGAACATAGCCATGATTGGAATTATTGGACTGGCAACCCCCAAATCAGCCAGTAAACTGTGACTTGTTGGCACCGCAGCAGCCAGAGCGATGGCAATTATAGCGAAAGCGATGACCTGAAAAATTGATAAAATGTGATGTATTATGTATGATGATATAATGTATCTATGTAACATCGTTGTTATTAACTTTTAATCATACATAACATGAACTTATGATATTACTAATTAGTTAATTAAAAATTGCACTGAACATAATAATCAAGGATGCTTACGAATTCAATCGCTTTCATGAAAAAGTGCAATTTACGCCCTTTTCCATGCTGTTCCATTACGAATTCAGATATTCTCTCCATTTTCTTCTCACTTCGGATATCTTCACTCATTATTACAAGTAGATTTTTTTTATCACTCAGAGATTTTTTTTTATCATATCAAGCGCTATGGCCACCCGGAACAACACAAAGCACTAGACACGAAAACATTTTGGTCTCTCATAACTTACTAGAGTGTTATATTCCTCACTCAAAAAGGTAGGAAAGGTTTGTATTCGTGGTAGGTCGAAAAAATAACGGCTGCTTTCTAAAATTAATAGTTGAGATCGATCCGAGAATAATTCTTGGTTCCAAGGTCCTAAATACGCTTTCTCATCATCATTGAGGATGACGTGACTGCGGCTCTCTTTGAAGGTGGGATGATCTTTTCACGGGATTCCAATGAAAACACAAGCGCACAGGGACATGGAAACCGCGTATCCTGATCCAGTCCTGTCTAATGGACCAGGGCTACTTCTCCCATCATGAATAGTCACCAAGAGATAGTTAGAGCTTAGTTTGCCACCAGCGAAACCGCTGCAGGCTGCAAAACCGCTCTTCGGACCCACAGTACGCTGCTTTACATATCAAGTTTGCGGCCTGTCGGTCCAGCCCTTCGAGTGAAAGGGCTAATTGAACAATTGCTTTGCATTAGTAACTCCTGGTCCCTTTAACCTCCGCACCCTTCTTTCTACATGAGCACTCCATCTGAACCCTTTGGAATTAGCTTTGAAGCTGAAATGTGATTGCTGTCAACCGCAATGGTGTGCAGGCCCCGTTCCTTCAGAATGCCTCTAAAACCACATTAATGCCCTATTCTGAGCTGAGATGCTAAAATTAAAAGTTCCTGAATTATCAATGTTATTGGCTACACCAAAGTGAACAGGTCCGTGAAAAGCGACTCTTCATGTTGTCTTTCTTGAACCAGTTAAAGAGATAGAAGAAGTAAAAAAATATTATTACAACTCATTTTCCGAGTATCATTTCTATCTATTATTTCCTGTTATGAAACTTTAGTGATAATAAACCGACGCTATTTAGAGTACCGAGGTGATGATTCAAATCCAATAAAACTGTCAGCACTTGGAGTTATATAATTCCCAGAATCCTAAGATATTCACCAGTAATTTATAACTAATAAGTTTTAAGAAAAAGACATGAAGTGGCAACATTTCCTATGTAATCATTGAGGTTCAGAATTCATCATTTGCCCATGACTGGGCATAATTTGTGGAACCAGCTGGGGACTGTGTTTCGACTGTACTCTGTACAAATGCAACTGATTGTGATAGATTCTGGTCTGACGGGTGGATGGACAGCGTAGCTTCCTGACAACAGAATCACATGGACTTCATAACTCCGAAAAATGTATTGGTTGGTTGGTAGACGATCAAAATTGTCAATACAGAACAAACTAACCTTATACAATCAGGTCCTTAAGCCAGTCTGGACATATGGTGCACAACTGTGGGGCTGCACCTCTCAAAGCAATCGTGACATTATACAGCGTTTTCAGAACAAAGTACTGCGCTCATGCGTTGGTGCGTATTGGTACTCAACCAATGACGACATCCATAAGGACCTTAAAATTCCCACAATAAATGAAGTCATCAAAACTCAAGCAATAGCCCATCACCAGAGGCTACAAGGTCATATCAACGAGGAGGCTGTGAAGTTGCTGGATGTTGATGATCTACTCAGGCGGCTGAAAAGACGAAAACCTCACGATCTGTGGCAGTAGGGAGTTGTGTTTTCATGAAGTTGTTCAGTGAGTGTTGTGCTGTGCGCTCCTGTGAATCTTGTGCGTCAAAAGACACATAAAATAGCCGACAAATGAAGTATGGAGGTGTGCTATGTACCACACTCTCTTTTCAGTTATTTATATACATTGTCAGAGAAATGTTGCTAATAAGTTGAATTACTTGGTGCAATAAATATAATTTGAAAAAAAAAACATGGACTTCATTTTCCGAATTTGATCAGAGCATTAATAAGTCTGAAAATGATATGAGACTATCTAGGAATACGTACCTACTACTTAGGTAAAGTCCAAGCTTAAGAAAAAAAAATGCTTCAAATTATTACACAATGTTTTATTATTTTTCTATATAGATCACTCGTCTACAAAATCACCAACCATCCAATATGAAGGGGGAAAAAAAATATTAATAATAAAAAAAAAAAAAAAAAAATCAAAATCACCAACCCTTACATTTTCCTAGGGAGTGAACGGTTTGTCCTACAGAGCTCCGCGTGGTCTCAAAAAATTCTAAAAATTCTAAAATTGAAGCAAAAACATTACCTTTATATCAAAATTTTTTGAGTTTGGGCGTTTTCAAAATTTCAAAATTGATTTTGGAACCCTTAGAAGTGACCTACATCAACCAAAAGCTTCGGGGCACAACTAGACCCCAAATGGAGCCTACATACCAAATTTCATCAAAATCGGTCAATGCTAAGTGGCAAAAGTGCCGCGTACGGCGGACGGCGGACGGACGGCCAAATTTTTATTCGATTTTTGGATTCTACGTACCTTGAAACGTAAACCATCAAATTTTGAGGGGGTGTTAAATTTTTTTTTCTTGGTCGATTCCAAAGGTTCATTATTGAAAATAATAAACCAAAATTAGGTTATTAGAACTTATTATTTAGGTTATTAGAACTTATTATTTAGGTTATTAGAATTTTATTAGATTATTAGAACTTAAAAGTTATTAGGAACTAAGAATCAAACGCAAATCATGTATCACAATTGGTAGTTTGTACGCAGTACGAAACTCAGCGCACATTAGGCAATTATTTAAATCAACTTCTGCGATGAAAATATAAAAAAGTCTGCCAGGTGGGTGTGGCACATAGCTTCCTCGTATCCTTAACCCGAATGTATAGATGGTTCGATGACATGGAGCTTATCTCATCAATCTCTAAGTACCTTGTACTACCCTAATAGGAGTCTGTCTCCCTCAGTCCGAGAGCAATGATTTTCATAGGAAACCATCTACACGCCAACCTGAAAGTCTCTGAAGCTCTCTGAAAGTTTCTTCAAAAGCGGACAATTACTTCGGATAGGGTTTTATGATAGACACACAGACTCGAAACCAAAATTGTTCAGGAAGGTCTAAAATATAAAATGTGAGTGAAAATTTTGATTTTGGATAACATTTTTTCGATCTTGAAAAGTGTAATTAATGCTTACGCTACCTACCTTGGTAGACTCGGAAGCAAAATTTGATGCTTTTAATTTTAGCTATCAAAGAAGATTGGGTAGAATGACAGGTCATACTTCTATTTTGGGTTTCAAAGTTTTCTAATCAAATTTGGTGTCTGCCCTCAAAACTGGGTCTTGAGCAAAACCGTATGAATACATTTTACGATTTGAAGGAATTTTCCGGAAAAGTACCAAGACAGTCTTCAATGAGTACATTTTGTCTTTTGAGTACCTGTACATTTTGACTGCGTGTAGCGAGGAAGCAAAAATCTATCGAACTCTTCCAACTGGAGTGAGATTAAGGTGTCTGCGGCGTTACTTGCCCTGTAACCAAGCCCTTGTCCCCTAATTAAGGTACCTATGGTCTCTGAACAGTGGAGAGGAAGAAGCAGGTGCCGGTCCTGGACAATTAACCCTTAAATTATTGTCGAGTGCATGGTAGGGGACACGATGTACCGACCAGGTCACCTTACCGACGACCTTTACCAATTAGGGTTTCTAGATTAACGTGGGGACGCGTCTTCCACCTGCTACTTACTTCTTGTTTTTCCGAACGATTCGAAAAAAGGGTTAGTAACCGCCGATCGATGCTTACAAGCGTGTTATTGGTCGGGTTTGACAAGAAATTTCCATATCATAAAGAGGGGTTCTGGAATGTTTCAATCGGAATGTGAGCGGTTCCTTAGTTTTTTGTCGCAGATCGCTCCCCGCTGCGGCATTCAGAACTTACATTCTTCATGATCTCTCAGAAAAATTCATTGGGATGAATTCCAAGATGTCTATTTTTTTCAGTTTAAGAGGAGTATTAGACCTCTGGTACGGCTCACTTATTTTCTCTCCCGTCTTAGCAATGAAGAAAAGCGTCCGCCAAATTGGATGGATATAATAGGTTTCACCCATATTTGATATGAAGTGGAAATATATCAGGCACAAATAAGGCTCATTATCAGTTGAGTATCACCCTAGGTACTTCATAATTTCCGATTGTGTGTTTGTCTGTTACTCAATCACGCTCAAACCACTAGGTGGAGGAATGCTATTGGTATAATAGGTACGAGATGTGTAAAAAACCTCCTCCTTCATCGTGAGATGGGCCATTTTCGTGAAGTTATTAGGAGGAATGAAAAAGAGTAGTCAGATCAGCTGTGTGAGGATCGTAATGAATTGTTCTCTCAGGCGGGAGGGATCAGTGTAATATTTTGTTAACGTGGGATGAAGTGGTGTTAGAAAGTCAGAAAAAGAGACTAGCTAAGTTAGGGACATACTATCCATTAATACAGAAGTAACTATATGCTTTTATTATGCTAACAAAAGTGAAATTATTTTTGAATTAATATAATATAATAAAATATATTTATTGACATGAATAAGAATACAGTTTATGTATGTAGAATAACATTCAGAAGTCTACTCCTGTCCACCAACATAGTAAGTTCTCACGAATATGTAAGTGCTGGTGGAGTCACTCTCAACCAAAAGCATAACCGCATAATAATTAAGAAAGCAGAATTAGGCTTGATAAAACCAAGCACTACCACTCAAAACCATTAACCAATCAAGCAACTACTACTACTAAAAGTTAACGCAACAAAAGTTAAAGTTAAAGCAACTACTACTACTACTACTAAACTACTACTACTACTACAACTCAAACTTTAAAAAAAGTGAATTCTCTTATCCTAAAAAATATCCTGTTTAAAAATATTAAAACTCTCATAGACCTCAATTAATTAATTCTATTTATCATTGGGGTAATTATTGGTTTAATTGTATATGCATACAAAAAAGTAACACCTTGTTATAAGTAGTTTTTTCTCTTTCTCTCAGTGTTCAATTTAGGTAGAACAATGTTACAAGACAGTGCAGTACGTGTGTATGAAGTACAAGATATATGTTCTGGGCGAATGCCAGTTTTGAACACAAAAATGAATGATTGCAGCAAAAACGATTCTGGTACATTAAACTCCCGGTAAAGCATAAATCTTGGGTATAGGAAACTTTTCCTGAGGGCAATTCAGATAATAATATTCTGAACGATCTGCAAGGACGACAGCAGCAACTTACCAGCACTACCCCACACAATAATGCCATATTTTAACAAAGATTGAACCACAAAAAGTTTCTAGCCTCTTTAAAGACATAGAATAACTTTCTCAGCTTAAAAATCAAGGACTCGATATGGAGATTAAATTCCAGGTTATGATCAAAAACGACACCTAAGTATTTATATTTGAGGGCTAACAGCAACTTTATACAATTAAAAGATCCTTTACGATAGAAGCATGCATACTGATGAAAAGACACCCCTGACAGAAGAGCATTCTCTCGATTAGAAAAAGAAAAGCGCATTAATGAGATCTTATTGGCATTAAGGCCCAAGCAGTAGATGTCCATCCCATGTTTTACCAAAAACAAGTTGTAATTCATAGAATTGAATTGTGTTAGTAAGATAAGTGTTCGCTAAGTAATAAAATTGGTGGTACAAGCTGATTGGGTGCACTTTTACACAGCTGATGTACTATCCTCTATAATTCCCCAACAAACGATTAAACATCGCAATTAGAGAAGAGTTGGGTAATTTTCGATTTAGAAATCGTTTAGGCTGCCTTCTTCGTTTTGTTGAGTCGACTCGCTGATACCTCGTCCGATCGGCCCTTCATTTGCCCTCCCAATAAAAAATGAAGTTAATGATCCGAAACCAGCGAGAAAAATGCTGTTGAGACGAACGGGAAGGTTTCCACGAGGTAGATGGACAGATAAAATGAGACAGGCCGAACAATCTATAACAAGGGGAAAGGGGAGATCAGGAGAGATCTCGATATCGTGGCGGACATCCATTAGACAAAGGAGTCTTAACCTAGTCTAATTAATTAGAGTAAATGCTCCAGTCCTTGGCATAGAGAAGGGGAACTGGAGGATTGGGTGTCCTGGCAGGGTGAAGATTCCACCTGTACTCTGGGAAAACGGAGTCGGTGTTGGATTGCGGGGCTGCAGGGGTTTTGCTCCATCCATCCATCCTCGTCAGGGCGATGTTTCCCTTGTCTTCTGGGGTCAGGTGCCCTCCTTGGTGATACCCAAGCAGGGATTACTCGAGGCCTGAGGGGCGTTATTGCCAACGGAGATCATATTAGACAAATGGACGCCTCACGCCCTTTTGAGCTAAACATCCTTTATTCGAGATGTCACTCGTTATCACTGTAACCTTTAGGTTAAAATAGGAGCTAAATCTTTTGGCAGACACGTGCAGTTCTTTCTTATCTCTCAAGAAGCTTTTCTACATATGTGTGTTTTTCGTTTTTTTTTTCCATACTAATTTCAAAATTTGTTTCAACTAAGCACAGTAGCATGGAATATTCAATTCGATACAATATTTTTCTTCCCCTTTATCGATGATGAGGAAGCTTTGTATTCGTGCAGTAGGTTAAAAAATGAGGATTCTTCAAAATTAGTATTTCTACCCTCATTTAGCGTTCCAGAGCTTACTCAAGAACTTTGGTTCCTGTATGTTTGTATGGTCAATCCTTGTGCTGGACTCCCGAGCTCATTGTTCAATTCTGATCGAATATTCAGAATTGATGAGACTAATTTCGATAAGGTCCCCTGTGAATATCATCAAAACCGGAAAAAACAGTAGCAAATATGATTCCCCCTAAATCCTAACATCCTAAGAATCTACTAGCGAAATTGTTCTCAAATTTTTAGAATAGGTTGGAGCTGCGTCACATTCAGTCCGCTCAGTTAGAGCATCAGTACACGTGAAAAATCGTCAACATAGTTGTTAACATCTCCACAAGCGTGTTTCTGTTTGAGTCAAAAAACCACCAAATTGATCATAAAATATGGATTTTATATTGGGGAATTTATCTATGCAATCTCTCAATTATTCAATGTCACGTATTAATTCATATCAACTGATTTCACATTAGTTATGTTCATGTTTTTCTACGTGAGGAAGCTTCAGAGTTTAAAGCATTTTTTGTTCCTAAGGTCCAAGAACAAGATGTAACGAGGCATTCTGGATGTTTCAAAATCTCCATCAAGAATTCGGTCTTCCTTCAAGACGTTCATCTTGTCGAAAATTGTTGGAAAAGGTAAATGTTGAATAATTCTAAAACATCACGCCCAAATCGATGTAAGTAATTGTGTTAGTCAAATAGAAATTGGAAGATTCCAACTATATGAGAAAACATTTTGAGATGCTCAGATTGACAGAAGTGGACAAATGAATTGTGAAATTGATGATGTTGTATCCCTATCGAAATCGCCGTAATAACTTCAAACAACGCTGTTTTTCCCGTTGTCGAACTTATCGATGAACCGTTATGATTCATATTTAATAATATGTTTATCTTTAATGACACTTCCGTGTGCTGAAGTTTAGTTCATGAGCTACTGAATAGTTACTAAATATTTGTTGTATTACTCATCTATGACGTGCTTAATTATTCTGGTCTTCATCTCAAATCCACTAATGAACCAGGGAATTTGGTCAACGTGTGGATTCATTCAAATTCCATCGTACAATCGTTCAAAACACTGCATAAATGAATTATTCACATTTGTTCTTTATCTCACGTTAGGATGTTGAAAAAAAATTGACTACTTATAACCCTGTAACGGTTTATAAGAGTGGTGGGAGTCATTACGTGAGGTGTTGCACTATCATTCGAGCAAGAGTTTCCAGATGTCCTGGATGTTTATATGCTTGCGGGGGTGATGATCAACCTTTCTCAGAGGGGAGATACGAAGTTTAGTTCTTCCCAGCCCTCAATAGATAGAGACTCGTTCGACTCCTCCATTCGAACGAAAGATTTCTCGCGATCATCCTTTTAATTTGATCGTAGAGTACTTAATGACAATACTAAGGTAATAGGTTCTAAATGTTTTAGGGTATAAGTTCCAAGTTTTGATTTATAATGAAAAAAAAGTCTTTTTCGCCCTCCCAATGTTCCTAAATATATTTTAGAAATCGAATGATCAATGAGAAGTACCAACACGGATCGACTGACTGACAAACAAAAGGAGATGAAAACACAATAGTTGTTTAAAAAACTGTAAAATGTAGAACGTGCAAAAAATTTGATTGTGGGGGATGTAATTACGTAAGCATGGGTAAATTAATACAAACTTTGATTTATTAGTAATCCAAAATCACTTTAATTCGGATGGCTCCAGAAACCAAGACAATTCCCAAAAAAATGTTATTCCTTTTGAACCAGTAAGATTTAGAGCATTTTGAAAAATAAGAAAACTATATTAATTTCTGCTACCTTGGTAGAATCGGAAGCAAAATAATTCGCAATCGTAAGAACTTGATTCAGCTAAAACATCGATTTCTCACGGATATAGCCTCCCGATTTCGCTCCACTTTGTGAGATAGTTCCAAGTTGGTTCCAAAATATTTTCTGATGAATTTCATGGTGATCCAACCAGTAGAAGTCACTGAACAGAAATGTTGAAAAATTAACGGAAAAACACGATAAACATGAAAAACAAGAATCCTCAATGTTCGGGCACATTAAAGTATCAAAACATGAACCCTTGTTAACAGAAATGAATTCAAATTTGGTGCTCATACTAAGTCTTCCATCGTAGGTACTGATCTGGGCTCCTAATCAACAGTGACACCCACTCGCACTAAACGATGTTCCATTTATGGAGCGTTTCAATTAGTATAACATTTCTGTCAGAAAATGCGTGGGACTCGAGGTATTCGGCGTTCCTTCCTAATCAGAAAACACGGCATATTGGAATCCTCGGAGCTTCAAGCCGTGATGGAAGATCGGAACACCAGTCTCAGAGCCAAATGACAAACAAGTCCTGAGAATAATGACTGTCATCAACGGGTTGAGCTGCGATACGGGAGAAGTTCCCCCCTTTAATAGGCCTTACCTTTAAACAATTAGAAACAGGTTACTAAAAATATTCTGTCAAGGTCTCAAACGATTAATATCCAGCAAAGATTGATGAGGTTTCGAAGCAAACTAACCGTCCCTCCTTGGCAACTGGCTCCCTTTGCCTTCTCTGCGCCACCATTCCGTACGTCCGCGCTGATTTATCGATCCTTGGTAATGACCGGACTCTAATGAGATGTTGTTATTCGGTCAGATATTGAATTCATCTTGAACGAGCCCGTCCAGAAAGCAATACCTTCAGTAACAGGCCGGATTCTTCTGGGAATGAAGGTAGGTTATCGTTCGTCCTACAATTGTCCCCTCTATCACCTTTATGTATTTCAAAGGTGATTCTCACGTTAAACATGATTTTCTCAAACATTGATAGTTGTCTAAATGGTCAAACATTGACATGAATAAGAAATTCTCCCTACCGCATAGATGATTTTTTGTTTCTTGCATGTAATTGATAACCATTACGTTATTTTTGGTCCAGCTCCAAGCCACCTCCTAAATTTGAACAAAATTGGGAGTTCAGTTCGTGAGGGAAAGCATTTATTCGTGTGCTTGGCCCGTACTTTCGGTCCGTGGCGACGAAATTCAAACAAACAAACAGCACAAACCCTGAAAATATTAATATAATTGGACCCTGTTTCGAAAAGTTATGTTCACCTCTGATATACAAAACACACAGGAATACACAGATCTGAATTGTAATAGCCTGCATAAAACCTTAGCTTAAAGTTGACTTTCCACAGAGAGATGAAAACGGAATGCGGCTTTCCTACCATCGGTAGTGAGGTAACAAAATAACTGAGACCTTATGGTCACCGTCCCACCTATCGTAAATAATACTATTATATTGTGTCCTGTTCTCGCCAAGAATAGAGAATAGAATTTCATACATAGCTGAGTGATGACGTCACGGATCGAGTTTAGGTTCTCCTCTCGGCCTGTTACTGAAGACCGTACATCACTGGCTCGAACGGGTATCATGACGGGGGATTACCGGGCGAAATGGATTCCACCTCTCAGTTCAGACCTCGTAATCAGACGGGACTTATTTTACTTGTGATCCCGTCACATCACGTCACGAGGGGTCATGAATTTTTCTCTCCTTCGGACGCAGTCACGGATCCAACCGAGTTTTGAAACTCTGAAAATAAAACCTGCCTATCGTTATGTTTGATTTTAAAACGCGACGTCTGAAACTCCACTTCTGAAAACATTTCACGCTACACCAACACGGTTTATAAAAAGATGCAAGAAGTGGTTATACTCCGGTGAATGTGATGGGAGGTAGGTGCTCTGTTTGACATTTACATCTCCCTTCTTGAGTCTCCGTGGACTCGTTTCTGCCGTGAGTATCATATCATGATTTACATGAAGATTGTTAAAAAAAAAAAAAAAATAAAATAAAATAAAATAAATGAACGCCTACGGGTGTTAGAGCCTCGTACATTTGATCTGCCCAGAGAAAACATGTGAGGTACAGAACTTGGGATCAGTTGAGACAACTGAGAGTACTTATGACGACAAATGGGCGGGATGCGCGACCACAAATAATACAACTACCTTCAGCACTTACTAAAATCAAAGAACTAACTAAAAATGCTGCAAATTATTTCACAAATGTTTATCTTTTTTCAATACATCATTCTTCTGCAAAAAACACAGCTTTACCATTGTCACTTTTTTTAATTTTGGTTTATTATTTTCAATAATGAACCTTTGGAATCGACCAAGAAAAAAATTTAACACCACCTCAAAATTTGATGGTTCACGTTTCAAGGTACGTAGAATCCAAAAATCGAATAAAAATTTGGCCGTCCGTCGTAGTTTTAGAATTTTTCGAGACCACCCGGAGCTCTGTAGGCCAAACCGTCCTCTCACTACGAGAATTTAAAGTTTGGCGTACGATAAATCAGAAACACGAGTGTGAATCGCAAAAGAGGCCTAATCTCCGTTCAAATTAAAGCTGACCGGAATGCGATCGATGTTTTTCTTCATGTTGGATGGTTGGTGGCTTTGCAGACGAGTGATCTATATAGAAAAATAAAAAATAATAAACCATTGTGTAATAATTTGCAGCGTTTTTGAAAACTGACGATCTCCCCCTCAAAGAAAAATGATCTTGATGTGACGGTACACGCCATAAAAAAAATAAAATAAAATAAATAAATCAAATGTTAATAGGGAGGACGCCCAGGACTCACCCGTCGCCTGCCCTAGGGATGAGGGAAGATGAGGAAGGTGGGGGTGGGAAGGAGGGATGAAGGGAAGTGCCTATATAAAAAGCCCACCAATTAAGTTATGGGCCAACCAGGACACGGGTGGTGATACCATGGATTACACTTACCGAGATGCCCAACTCGCGCAACTCCGTGGCACTTGTCCCGCACCACACTCCGCGCCACGACAATGTTGCAAAGGTACTACCTACCCACTGCTCAACTACTTCATTTTTCAAGTTTATTTGGAAGAAATAATAAACGCTTCACATTCAATTCGAAGAATTAGGGAGTTGGGGTGCCTTCATTTGGAAACATGAATACTAGTTGCTAAGGCGCAAATCGAAGAGACGAACAATGACCGCATTTTGGTTAGAAAAAATTTGAACGGAGTTTTGGCTTCTTTCTCGATTATCACTTGTTTATGATTTACGGTATGTTCAACCCTTAGGTTCTCGTAGGGAGCGAACGGTTTGTTCTATAGAGCTCTGGCTGGTATCAATTGTTTCTAAAAATGCAGTACTATTTCAAAATTGGTGGAAAAAAATACCTTCATTTCCAAAGTTTTCGAGGTAGGGTACTTTTGAAAATTTCAACCCTCATTTTTCACCCCTTAAAAGTGACTGACATTAACCAGAAGCTTCGCGGCACAACCATAAATATCAAATTTCATCCAAATCGATCCATAGTAACTGAGAAAAGTGTCCGGATTTTTTTTTTAATTCAATTTTCGGATTCTACACACTTTGAAACATGAAACATCTAATTTTGAGGATGTCAAACTTTTTTTTTCTTGCTCGATTCCAATGGTTTACTTATTATTGAATGTAATATACCAAAAGTAACTTTTTGCTTTTCGTGGTTCGTTCTGGTAGGTACCTACGAAAAATGATGTATTACTATCTCAAGTGAGGCACGGGCAATTTTAACACAGGGAATTGTAGCGTAGGGACAATAACTAAAATTAGATACAAAGAATTCTGACCTAATAATAGTGAAATTGCGAAAAACATTATCGGTCCCAATTGGTTTCAGTTTTGACGTTCACGGAAGATCCGTATGCGTCGAGGTTCCTCCCTGGAATCAGCAACTTCGAGTCGAGGAAGGGTCCTATGCTCTTCCTAAGTCCTCAAAATATATTCCAGTTATAAGAACTTATATCATGAACCAGGAAATGGAGAAGGATTACCAATGGTATTTTTCTGAAGTAGTTAGGTCAGTTTCGAGTGATTTTGGTTAGAAAACGATTAATTTCATCTTTCTTTTCAGCCTGTGTCGATTCCCAACCCATTCCCCCAGGACCACAAACTATTCATGTAAGTGTGAAAAAAACAGACACCCCCCTTTTTACAGTAGACGAACTAAAAAAAGCTATTGGAGCGTTGAAAAAAAAAATCAAAATTTAGGGGAGTGGCCCAGAAAATTTGGAAAAGGACTAAATTTGGTTTCCAGTCACTTTTAGGTAATTTTACAATACATATATTCTGGTAACATTTTATCAAGGTATGGTTTCTAAAGGTACAAAAATGGATCGTTCTTTCCTTATAATCTGTTGTGTCTATTCTTATTTACCACAGGGGTAATGCCTTTTGGAATCATACCGTATAATTATTGTTATTTACAACATCAATTCGCTAATAAATAACGAAACTACCAAAAATGGTCGTAATTAACTACTGGATTTGTTTTTCTATAATTTTCTAAAAAAATTAGGTAATGTTCTTAGTGCAAAACTGAGCCGTAATCCTGTAATAAAAGTGGCAGCCTGACCTATGATTTCTTTAGGAATGTAGAAAAACAGTAGCTTAAAAACGATGAACTGTGCTGAGGAACAGTAATTACAAATTGTGGGCATATGAGAGCTTGACACGAACAAAGAAGTAGGTATTTTTAATTAACGTAATATTCACGAAGAAATATTTCAATTTGATGAAGGTGTCATCTTAAAAAGCTTGACTTATTTCATCATAAAGTTCCCTCGTTTTTAATAAAGGTTTCCGGAAGAAGTGTTTGACGGATTCAACAAAAAAGAAAAAACTCGAAAAATAATGAAACCGTGCAACTTGAGTAACTTTGAAAGGGTTGGAACTCGAATTTCGTTATATAATCTTGGTGATTCGTGGATAAAGAACACGAAGACATCATTATGTCGGTTCTTTTACTGAGGCTCGTGCCTCAGTTGCATCTCTTCTCTGTGAAATCCCTTCGTCGTGCAGCCGTCCCTGCGGGCTTCTGGATTCAATACCGGAGGTCTCCCTCTCTCCCTTCCTCCACGACTACCTTCCCAACCCTTCGCCACATCCTATCTCATTTCCGTAGTTCCTCGAGGGAAAGCGGGATCACAAACCTTCCTTCCAGGGTTTTCGTCTCGCTACCCCCGCACCCCCATCCTTCTGCGACTATCCCAGTAAGGGGCTGGAAGGGGATGAAGAATGGGCTTCATTTGGGAGCGAAACGAGCGTCTTTTGTGATATCATAGGGTTCACAATCTTGAAGAAAAAGTAGGGTACGCAAATTTTTCTTTTACTGAAAATTTTCCATCTCAAGAAATCTTTTTATGGTATTGTGAGTAAAGCGTATTTGCTCTAACAAACCAATTTATTGAGTTCCAGAAAGTTTGCTTCAATACTTACGGGCCTTTAACCTTTCACCTCCTATATTATTACGCTTTTTATAGGCTTCATACAATCGCACAAACACAATAGCCGGTATGCAGCTGTTTTGATAAAATCTACTTTAGAATAGACTCTATTCTAATTTAGAATAGAATTCTAATTTAGAATTTCTAATGTAGATCTCTATTCAATAGAGAGAGACTCCCGGTTGTGGCACATAGCTTCATCTTTCACAAAACAATTATAAAGATGATCTAATGTGTGTACTCTCTTATGCAAACAACATACGGTTTTGCTGAGAGGTAGTTTCTTTAACTTTTCGGCAGGGATATATGCCTTTTAGGCATGCTTGGTTCACATTTCGGTCGTTTGGGGCGGTTCTACTGCGACGGTCCTCTCTCCTAGGATATTGTCAGGTGGCTATCTAGTGTGGAAGAGGAACCATCGGGGATCGAAGTTCTCCCTCCATTCCGCGTTAGGTTTCATTTTACCAGAACATACCCAGCCTTTTGGTTTATTATTTTCAATAATGAACCTTTGGAATCGACCAAGAAAAAAAAATTTAACACCCCCTCAAAATTTGATGGTTTACGTTTCAAGGTACGTAGAATCCAAAAATCGAATAAAAATTTGGCCGTCCGTCCGCCGTACGCCGTACGCGGCACTTTTGCCACTTAGCATTGACCGATTTTGATGAAATTTGGTATGTAGGCTCCATTTGGGGTCTAGTTGTGCCCCGAAGCTTTTGGTTGATGTAGGTCACTCCTAAGGGTTCCAAAATCAATTTTGAAATTTTGAAAATGCCCTAACTCAAAAAATTAAAGGTTTTGTTTTTCCTTCAATTTTGGATTCTATAGAATTTTTAGAATTTTTTGAGACCACCCGGAGCTCTGTAGGACAAACCGTTCGCTCCCTACAAAACTTTAAGGGTTTATATTGAAATATATATATATAAATCAAAACACGAGTGTGAATCGCAAAAGAGGCCTAATCTCCGTTCAAATTAGAGCTGACCGAAATTCGATCGATGGTTGGTGATTTTGTAGACGAGTGATCTATATAGAAAAATAATAAACCATTGTGTAATAATTTGCAGCGTTTTGGAATACAGCCCGCTATGTGTACATGGATATCCTGCTGTTTAGGCATGTGTCCCTCTAAGTGTAGTACGAATTGTTTGATCATAGGCATACATCCCTTTCAAGGGAGTTTCAATGCCGAAAAAGCATAATTGGGTGTGCGCCTAGGTAGGAAAACTGTTTATTGTTATTTTTAATCTAAGGTATACCACATTCTGAGAATTTTGGTACCAACCGCGACCTTCTAGCGTGTGTAAATCTTTTCCTATGAATTTTTAAACTTTCGACAGTTTATGACGTCACAGTGGGCTGGGGGTTCCACCCAGGCGAGAGGGGAGCGTGACGTCATAAACGGTCGAAACTTTGAAAAATCATAGAAGAAGATCTACTCACGCTAGAAGGTCGCGGTTGGTGCTAAAATTCTCAGGATGTAGTCTACTTTCGATTAAAAATCTTAAAAAAATCAAGGCGCACCTCCCATTATGCCCCTCTAAGAGTGAGCACATCTTTCATGCCTAAGAAGCAGATGTCCCGTCTAGTAAACTTGTTGTATTAGCGAATATTTGAAGAAAATTTTCAATATTATCCTTTTATTTTAAGTTATTATCTGAACTAGTAAATCACTTAGCATGGCTCTACAAGATATTTTGTGACGTTTCTGGAATGGGTTCCTCATTTTAAATTCACTTGCTTGAAAGGCATACATCCCTCTAAGAGTACGTAGCGAAATCACGAGAGGAATGCCTAAAAGGCATTGGATTGTAGGTTTAGTGTATGCCATACAGGCAGGTGTCCCTCCGAACCGTAATTTCATTCATGTCCCGGTCGAAGTGTTAAAAATGATGTTGTCAGATAGTGTTAACCCTGCAAAAATATGTTTGGTAGGTACTAATAATGGAAAGACTTGTTCTTCCCAGGCGGGTGATCTATACAGAAAAATACTAAAACACTATGTAATAATTTGCAGCGTTTTTGAACTGTCACACTATTATATCTTTGCGAAGTGTGGTTTTGACGAAAATCCACCTATCACTCACCAGCCCGATTGAAATGCAAACCACTTCGAGAGCTCTCGGGAAAACTTCGTGATAGCTCTCATGACAGCTCACTCTTATGACAGCTCTCGTCTGGGAGGAAGTGAATTTGAAGAGGTAGCACTAAAATAAATGAATGAAACGGTGCCTCGTCACCGCCCTTCATTCCGATTGAGCCGATCGAAAAAGGAAACGGGGCGCACGGGTTGCTGGCACCGAGTCAGCCGCTGCCCAAACGCCCTCCGAATGCTAACTAGCGCTTCCTGAGTCACGTGGATGCGTTCGAGCCACGGTTTGAATCAACTACCGACGAATCCCCGCCTACGTATCGCCCGTCTGATTTGCACCAACGTGTGGATGAACGATGGAAAAGCACCGGGGCCGTGTTCATCAAAACGGAACTACATGGAGGCAGTACGTTCTCACCTGATGAGGAGGTAGTAAACTACCGCGCCTAATTAGGGGAGATTCCCGGCAGTGCCTTATCAATCACAGTCTTTCATCTGCGACTGCGATTTATTCCTTTCACACGGGAAAGAATTGGAGTTGGAAATGATTTGACGAATGAAATATCGTAGGAAACAATGAAAACTCCATATCCTGAGTGCTCGGAAATAATCTCACTCTTCTGAATGTCGAAATTTGTCAACACAAATACATTTTGTCTGTGACTCAGCCAAGACAAGTGTTTCCACTTTTCGAAGATGAATATTTTTTGAAAATCCTCTTTAATTGATTTTTGTTGTTTCTATAACATCCTTATCATAGTTTCAGCAAAAAACCACTCAAGTCTAATTTCATCATTTTACAGAGGAGCATTTTTTTGGACATAAATAAGTCTTTTAGCTGGGGGTCAAGGAATTTTTTGCGACACTTTTTTTTGCCACAAGAAATGCAACGCGATACCAGTAAACAAAATCATAGCTACATATCGGTAATAATGAAGCAAGGTTATCTAGAATACTGCTATGCATAACGTGCGATCGGAGAGTTTTTCTTAGAAAAAACTAAAAGTTCCTTCTCATCGTCATGTTTTGGGTTATAACACCCTAAGTTTTTCAGGAAATCAACGTTTCCTACTATTCATAAACAATTTTACCCGTCAATTCTTATAGTAAATTTGAAAAATTTGTTTAATTCTTCAGAAAAAGTGGTCTTTTGAAAAAACTCAATTTTAAATGCTTGCATACGAGTCTGCAACACATTGGGACATTTTCATGTCAACCACTACACAACAAGGTAGTGAAGTAAGGTTGTAACAGTTGATTGTTCTCTACGCAACACAGTGAGTCTATTTTATTTATTTTATTTATTTATTGGTCTGAGTCTATTTATTAATTTATTGGTCTGAGTCTATTTTATTTATTTATTGGTCGCGTGAGCAAGACTTGCTTAGTCTTCGTGACGATTTTTCAGTTTATGTGTCAAAGCAAAGACATGAAAATGTCAAAAAGTTGTTCATTCATAGAAAAAATAATAGGTAAGTACATGTTATTAGAAGAGATGCTACGTTGTTGATCATAAAAATTGACATAAAGTATCAACCTACTTCATGCTAATAAATTATCCATAAAATATCTTGTGTGTATTTTATTTCAACATTTTAATTTTCAGATTACACCTACAACAATGGACACATTCATGATCTATTGTTTTTCCAACTAACTTGTTTAGCAAGACAGTTGATTTCCACTGATTTGCTTAGTTATATTTTAGTTTGACGCAGAAATCTATCTAGATGTGCATTAAGTCACTGGAATTACGAAATTTATGTTTAAGGGGAGAAACGGGGGGTTATTAACTTTAAAAAATACAGCAAATTGTTACACAACGGTTCATCATTTTCATGTAAAGATCACCCGACTGCAAAGATGCGACTTTCCCATTATTAGTTCCTATATCAGCATATTTTTACCTATGTATTTTTGATGAAATTTCGATTTCCAAAGTACCGAAATTAGCATAAGGAGGGAGGCGAGTCGATTAACATTACAAAAATATACGATTTTAAAATATTTTGGTTCCAATTAAAGCTCACCAGTGGAACCTAAGCAATGAAACTCAGTGAACATAATCAATTTACCTCTGGGTTTTCATGAACTGTTCTTTGTGCTACCGTTGACCAAATCAGCGGAGTCAGCATGGTGCCAGGATACCAGAAGCCGCATATTTCGTGGGTGTTTCACCTTGAATAGAAAAGTATGGGATCTTTTATAGATTACCAATCAGAACTAAAGGATGGAAGTACAACATTCCGATGAATTACCCCTATGGTTGTATACCGGCACTGTTAGATGATAAAAGGGGGTGGTATCGTAGATCATGGATTTTAAAATGGGTTTGAGGCTCCACGTGAACTTCCTGGAGCAAAAATTCGAGTCCTCGAAGTCGAAACATCGGCATCCAAAATGGTAGGGGCATCGTTGCTCTGGTTTTCTCGAAGAACGTGAATATCTTCAATGTTCTAGGATGCACCCGTTCGAGAAAAAGGTTTGTGAGATCCATAGAGTAAGATAGGAAGTAGTATTATGGTTTGGAGAACAATAAATGGTGGAGGCTGAGATCGAGACCAAGGTTTCAAAATTTACAGTTGTTTAGAGGTAATCATGTGGACTTATGTACGTTTTCGCAAATTTTTTTTTTTTTTTGACACAAAATGTCATGAAAATTTTGACTTACGTGTTTTTTTGCGGACGCCAGAGAGAGTTGTATGTGACATGAAATCGAAATTTGCTTTGTGCTTGATAAGGAAGCTCAAATAGTGGCTTGAAAGTCCATTAGATACGCGAACAAATATACCATTTGACCTGCTGAAATTCGGAAGGAGATTTTGAGGGGGATACATATTTATTTTCTTGCTCGATTCCAAATGTTCATTATTGAAAATGATAATGCAAAAATCTATATTTTTTGAATCTTGGATCTTTTGTAATTGTTTTCAAGAGTCCGAACTTGATATCATTTAAATAGCAATTATCCTCACCCCCAACAGTATCAAGAACGGAGCACAAAACCTGGAGGGGTCAACATAACGACAAATCTCCGGTGCACACAACAGTTAGGTCCCTAACGAGGGTAATTGTGTTAGCTCACAGAGAAATGAGCCGCTTCGCCTCACCCGATAATCAACCACAGGGGTCCCCAAGCGACTTCCGTTTCGTTTTTTTACGTGGGTGATCGCTTTTTTTCGTAATTTTCTCCTAAACAGTTTATTTCTTTACCGAACCGACAAAAGACAAAAAGCCACACACGGGTTCGTTGATGGGTTTCCGAGAAAACATTAGTGAAGGCACGGAACATGACCACCTTTCGGGTTTCATATGTCGTGATCCTGAGTTCTGAAGAAGCGGAAATGGATGTTAGTTCACTCGGGAAATTTAGGTAAAGATAACGATTGAACCAATTACCAAGTAAAGCTCTCGAAGTGGTGCCCTTCAGTCTTAGCTTGATATTTTAATATTATTCATAGGTAAATTGTGTTATTTATGTGCGATAATGGTACCTACTTAAACTAATAATGGTGAATAGTACATAGAAACGAACTAGAAACGACCTTCTGGTAGAAAAGAACTAAAGAACCTGAAACGAAATAATTGCGATAATTGTTTAGATTCGTCTCAATACTGCAACAACACGTACTTGAACTTGGAAAAATGTTGTACCGTATCTGATAACAGAATTATTGTGAATGTTTTTATAGATTATTTTATTGTTTAAAACCCTGTATCCTGTTCATACCATCTGAAAAAAATGTTACCTATTGAATTGACTGAAATTTGTATTGTTTGTGTTAATTCTGTACGGCAGTCATAAATATGATATTTCTTCCAGTTAGTTCAAAAACTAATAATTGAACGATGTAGAGAAAATATAGTGATAAATATATAACTAAATATTACTGAAAGTAGGAGTGTCTCGAGGATGGAGGTTCGTGCGCCCATATGCGCATGCGCAAGGGCTGGGCCATTTTACAGCTGGCATAAGGGTTCCCAACTAGAGAAGTCAACCTACGCAGTTTTTACTTCAATCTTGTATATTAGAATGTGGGTTTTGTCATCATCAGTTCCAACCTGAGGTGTGCGAACAAAAAATTGAAATTTCTGCATGTTAAGGATCGACAAACTACGAGAGTCGATTCTTCAACTAAATTTAGTACGAAAGTGCCTTTAAATAATTTTTTGTTAGACGCTGAATTTCCGAGTTATTTTAATTTTAACATTTTTTTCGTGTTTTCGACCTTAAGCCATAAAAATGACCATAATTTTCTTAATTTATATGCAATTTAAAATCTCACTAGACCGTTGGATAGGGAGTTGAATTTACCATCTTTCTAGAGGTTATACAAACGTTTTGTAAGGTCGTGATGTGTGAAAACGTAACTCGTGAAGTCATTTTTGTCAAATCGTCAAAATTTCCTACTTTTTCATTTGATTGTTAAGGTATTTTTTCCCAAATGGTTTTTCACGTACCTATAAACTAAAAACTGCGCAAAAATCTGAGCTTTTCAACGGTATAATTTGTTTTAATTTTACTCCGCTAATTAGGGGTGAAAAACACGTTTGAGTTCGAAAAAAACGTGGTTACGCTCATGGAAATCGAGGTATTCTGGTTCTTTGGGCCTTGGGCAGGTTCGAGGAATTAGGGGTGGAATTCTACGTAATTTTCAATGATAATCGAATGATTCTATCATCGTTGCTATGTTATAGCTCAGTATTGAATTTTGGTGGGTCCGAATCTTTTTTTTTCTATTTACTTGGTATTTATGCACAAATTTAATTTTCAATTCTCGCAACTTTTTCGATTGTATGAAAAAAGATATCTTATAAAAAACGCTGCAAATCATTGCTCAAAGGTTTATTATTTTCTGTATAGATCACCCTTCTGTATAGATCACTGGTTCTCCATCAATAGCACATACCACTCAGCTGATCAGTGATCTGAGGAGTGAAGAAGATCTCCTCGAATGCTGGAGACGCCTGGAAGAGCACTTCCATTCAATAGGATTGAAAATGGCTTTGGAGCTCACTCAGCTGATAAGTGATCTGAAGAGTGAAGAGGATCTCCTCGAATGCTGTAGACGCCTGGAAGAGCACTTCCATTCAATAGGATTGAAAATGGTTTCGGAGCTCACTCAGCTGATCAGTGATCTGAGGAGTGAAGAAGATCTCCTCGAATGCTGGAGACGCCTGGAAGAGCACTTCCATTCAATAGGATTGAAAATGGCTTTGGAGCTCACTCAGCTGATCAGTGATCTGAGGAGTGAAGAAGATCTCCTCGAATGCTGGAGACGCCTGGAAGAGCACTTCCATCCACTAGGATTGAAAATGGCTTTGGAGCTCACTCAGCTGATCAGTGATCTGAGGAGTGAAGAAGATCTCCTCGAATGCTGGAGACGCCTGGAAGAGCACTTCCATTCAATAGGATTGAAAATGGCTTCGGAGATCACTCAGCTGATCAGTGATCTGAAGAGTGAAGAAGCCTTTGAGCAATGATTTGCAGCGTTTTTTACCCACCAACATTTTTTTACCTACCAACTTTTCTTTACCTACCAGCTAGGTACTACCTACCACACCATACTGGCTTCACACCTTCACAATCAAGTTTATTAGAAAGAACTAAACGCTTCACACTCGATTGGAAAAATAGAAAGCTTCATATGGAAATTTGATTACTGGTTACGCAGAAGGCAAAACTGTATACAAATCGAAGAAATGAACAGCGATCGCATTTTAGTCCGATAAAATTTGAATGGAGATTAGACCTCTTTTGCGATTCACACTCATGATTCTGTTTTATCGAAGGAAAACCTTCAAGTACTCGTAGGGACCGAACGGTTTGTCCTACAGAGCTCCGGGTGGTCTCAAAAATTTTTAAAAATTCAATACTATTTAAAATAGGTGAAAAAACGATACCTTTATTTCGAGAGTTTTCGAGCTAGGGCACTCTTGAAAATTTCAACCCTTAATTTTCACCCCTTAGATGTGACCTACATCAACCAAAAGCTTCGCGGCACAACTAGACCCCAAATGGAGCCCATATACCAAATTTGAACCAAATCGGTCCAGTGTTGCTAAGAAAAGTGCCGCGTACGGCGTACGGCGTACGGCGTACGGCGTACGGCGTACGGCGTACGGCGTACGGCGGACGGACGGAAATTTTTTTATTCGATTTTCGTATTCTACGTACCTTGAAACGTAAAACATCAAATTTTGAGGGGGGGTTAAAAATTTTTTTTTCTTGCTCGATTCCAAAGGCTTATTATTGAAAATAATAAACCAAAATAGCGTGTAAATTTGGAATACAAAATAAAGAGGAATAATGACTTTTTAGAGAAAGTAAATAATGTTTATGATTTATGATTTACCAAGTAAATAATAAAAGATTCAGACCTGCCAAAATTCAATACTGAGCTATCACATAGCAACGGTGATGGAATCACTAGAAAGATGGTAAATTTAACGCCCTATCCAACAGAGTAATTAGATTTTAAATTCCACGTAAACTAAGAGAGTTAAGGTAATTTTTATGGTAAGGTAATTTTTATTTAATTTTTATGGTTTATTTTTATGATTTAAGGTAATTTTTACACGAAAAAAATTAAAATTAAAATAACTCAGAAATTGAGCGTCTAACGGAAAATTGCTAGGAGACACTTTCTTACTCAAATTAGTAGTAGAATCGGCTGCCGAAGTTTTTCGGTCTTTAACTTGGGACACCCTGTATACAAATACTACAAAAATATGTTGAAGTATAGAGCCGTCCTTCCTCCATTTCTTTCATAGCTTTCAGTTGCCGTACCATGAGAGTACCCAGGCTCTCAGGAATAGACATTCAGCACTCATACAGGGGGAAAAAAGGTTGGGTCCGATCAAGGCCTGACGGCTAAAGGCAGAAAACATGGAGCGTGTTAAACCATTTCTAGCTCACCCAGCTGATCAGGAAGAAATATAATTTGTGAGTATATTCTGCACTCTTAGAGGGGCACCCTGTGAAATATCAGCTTCGTGGGCCCACCAGGAGCAAATTTTGATCACCCACCTGATCAGAGAGGAAATTGAAATTTCGTGACATCCTCGCGCTCAAAACTTTTGTTCCACACTTAAAGAACGTTCTTCCAAGGCTAAAGCTATAATAAAAGTAGGAAAATCGTATGTTAGCATGAAAATCCGTAAACCTACGAATCAATTCGCAGGGTTAATAATGCTGAGACCATAGAAAATCAAACTAGTCGTCCTGGGCTACTGATGACTTCCGCGACAATGGGAGTGGCTGTTGGACGAAAATCTACCTCAAATGGTAGAAATTGTTGGCTAAAAGTAGCTCAGTACGGCCAAAAATGTTGGATGTATCTATACAAACTCATAGAGGAATTTAATTGGGAATATAAGTATAGTATGTAGTATAAATATGTAGTTATTTTAAAAAACATAGTACCATCAGCTCAGTAAGATCACAAAAAAGCCCCTTACCACTCGGACATGACGTCCATGCCTGTCATGTTTTGTTGTTTGCTATACCGATTTTTGTTTTTGTTTATTTTAGTCAATAAATATGTTTTCTTCTTTTCTGTCAATATGTCCATAGCATAATTGGTGAGGGAGTAGAACAGGTGAAAAAAATGTATTACACTTCAAAATAAAAAATAACTCATCAATAAGTTCAAAATATTTCTAAAGCTTTCGCCAGGGTTAACTTTCAAGTTGGAAGGACCGCTAGACAGAAAATACTTCGCAATAGCTTCTCCATCATCGAAACTGGGTGACACGTCGGGATCCATTAGTGGAAAAAACACCCCACTTAGTTATAATCCATGTTATCTCTCTCATGCATATATCAACCTAACGATTCCAATAAATTCGTCCCGACGCGTTCGGGAGTTTGGTCATTCGAGATAATTTATGTCTCCTCTCCTTAATCCTGGTGTTCCCTTGGGTCTGATTTCCAATCTGAATTTTGATAGAAAAATCCGCTTGCAGAATTGAATAAAAATAGTTCTCATGATAGATATCAATTGGTAGGTGTCCAGCGCCCTTATTAATGTTTTGATCAGCTTGACGTTGGTTTGGGCTCAAACTAGAGGCGTCATAAGTTTTGGACAAGTTAAGACGATGTACTAGGTATTCATAGATCGAGAAATTAGCGGTTGAGTTACGTACTTTATTATCTAGCTCCGTAAGTACTATCTACTATCTACTCGTACCTTGATGATTTGGTCATACATGTGACGGATGTGAGCATGTGCTAAGTAGTTGATTTAATTATAATATTGGAGAAAACACTGAAATAAGGCTAACTAGGCATAGAACCGCTGAGAAAAGTGGTCAATGATGGTCGAAATTAGGTAAAGGCTAGTAGATTCGATTAGTCTATGAGGTGACCTTCCTTGATTTTAGGTGACAAATTAAGCTATTTTCCATTCCAAAAGCCGAAAAATGTAAGGATGCAGAAACCATCTATAATATATTTTAAGCAAATTAGATATGTTTACTTCAATAAGCAAGCTTTGTTTTCGAGCAATAAGTCAATGAAGTTGATTTTTCACCTCCAAAATCAGACTTTCCCTTCGTGTTGTGCATTTTACAGCTTTCTGATCAACATTGTTTCTTTGCCTGCCTGTCGTTGATCAATCTTTGTCCTGAGTACAAAATCATTGTCCGATTTTGATGAAATCTGGGCTGAACTCGAGAATAATGCTAATTGATATATAATCATGATCCGATCGGTTAGAGCCACAGCACGAACGAAAAAATCATCAGCACAATCGAGAATCACTTTCCAAACGTGATGCTGTTTGTTGACTCAGAAACATGGTCGTTTTACATCAACTACGAGAAATTCGACAAATTTATGCTTAAATCTACGAAGGAAGCTTTACAGCTCATTCAACTTGGAAAAAGTTTTTATCGATGTTAAACTCATTATTAGCCTAGACATGGTACAGTCTTTGATTTGAAGGAATGAATAACGCTAGCTACTACTTCTGCTGGTACCTATGCATCGTTCTGTACGATTTGGAAGAAGATAAATCAGGTCATTCAAATTCAAGTATCACCTACGTTCGGTTTTCAAATCACAAGAGGCCGTAAATAATTTGGGTTTCGGCGGACGTGGGTCCAAATAACGGTTGAACTCACGTTCAGACAATTTATTAATTTCCGAGTGATTAATAATTGATATTCAGCCGCTGCGGGACCGCCTCAACTTGTCGGCTATCAAAAATGAGTTGTAGGTTCTAAATCATGATAATACTAATGAATTTCACGCTAAAAGATTGACATTACTAAGATTCAGTCCGACTGTGGCTGGTTTGGGCTTAGTTAATGATTTGCATCATTCACCTGGGGCACCGAATTGAATGATATACAATTTTTATCGACCAATTTTGGTTCGATTTTGATGAGGGTTGCAGCAAATTTCTCGATTCTCAGTAAGTATCTAGTATCCACTTCTTAAATTTCGAAAATTACAAATTTTATTACACATTTATAGATGTAATATGATGTAAAATAGAAAGAAGATGCGAACAACTTTTTAATGCAAAAAAAAAGTATGTTAAATTTAATTAAAGACTGTTCATCTCATAAGAGCGTCATCGTGAGAGGATCCATGGGTTGCCTCTGCGCCTGAACAAACGAATAATCATGAGCAACACTCATTTCAGCTACAATTTTCATTAGATTCCGATACTTTTTTCTGAAAACTGTGTAATTTGGGCCTCAGGCTCCTCGTGGTACTAATATTATTAAGGTATTAAGGTATCAATTGTATTAAGTTTTGTGTGTGGTCAGACACGGAGAATATGCTAGAGAATATTGGTAAAGTCTCATGACAGACCTACAGTTCGCTAGGTAGCTAGGTTTAGATATCTGTAAGATGATGTTTGTTCTTGTATTGGTTCATTTCCGTCTTCATTAATGGCTACTAATTATTAATGTCTACATATCTATCGTAAAGATAATGACAGGTTTAAAATATACGATATACATGAGTGTGCTAATATTTTTTAAAGAGTATAAACAAATATTATGAGCCTCCATATTGGTTTAGTATTTTCAATAATCAACCTATTATTTGGAATCGAGAATTAAATCTTATCATGAAATTAATTGAGATTACACGTGACCTGGCAAAGAACTTCTCGACCTCCTCCCTTACCCGCCCCGCCTGGTCACTAGAAGGGTCATTTGAAGCCATGTTCTTTCCAGAGATTAATCTTTACAGATATTTAACATACCGTTGTGTGACAGTTTGCAGCATTTCATTATAAAATCGATAAACATCGGTTAAAACGGTTATAAAATTCGCTCAATAACTCATGATGTAAGACTGGACCAGTTTAATGCCATTCTATAAACTGTATTTCCATGCGCATACACGAAGTTCAAAGGTACTAACTCATTTATTTAATTGCATTTTGTTGAATACCATGTGGTACATTTCTCAACGACGGTGTGAAATTATTAGTCATTTCAAAAAATTCCGGTGTACTCAAAATTCATACCTTCTTTCTACATAATTCTGGTATCATTAAACAGATAAAATAGTAAGTTAGTCTCTAGAGGCTTAGTACCTAGAGTCTCTAGCTGTATATTCCCAGTTTTCTTAGTTTTATGCATCTTCCTTTAAATTAGACAGGTTCTATTAGTAGGTATCAAAGAGTAATTCAGAACATGATTGTTTTCGATGAAATTCGTCGCATCACTCTTAAAAAATATCTTTGGATAGTTAATAAAAAATATTAACAGTGGACAGTCTGAACGGATAAGCAAATAATGCACCGTTGCCAAATCTTGTGAGGTGGGCTGGAGCCCGCTGTGGATTAGGCCACCTCAGTATGTACCTACTATGGTTATGAAATGGTGGATGTGTTGGTGTTGTGGTGATTTGTGTTATAGATACGTAGGAGCTTACTTGTCAGACGTTATTTTTCACTTTTCTCAGCCCACCTGAAGAGTGAAGAGGTAAGTATTGTAATGTTCAGAAACATCAAATTTGTCTCTGCAGATACCTACGTGGCATTCAAACTTGTAAGCTGGATTTGGTCCATGTAACGCTTGCTCAATCAGAAATTGAGGAACTTTCGTGCCCATGTTGAAAGAGGAACTTTCGACACGTGGTTTGCGTAAATCAGTGAACCGTTTGGAATTCGGTATATCAAATTTGGATTTCCAGTTCCAAAATAAATGAATGGTGGTATTTTCTATATAGCACCTTCATTATGGGTTATTGCATTCTTGAATTGAATTGATGGTAATTCTACCAGAAGGCAATTCAGCGAAGGCTTTTCGTTATTCATGCAGCAACCCGGGGATCATCCATCTGAATTCAATTCGTTAACTAAACTCGGAGGGGGTGAGAAATGCGTGGACAAGCTATCAACACCTCTGGCACACGGGAGATTTACTGTGGAGGCAGACCTGGACCTCCCCAGTCCTACAGTCGTAGTGCACTTACTGAGCGCCTGTGGTGGTATTTACGCGCCTTTCTATGAATAACCAGACCCCTTTGGCAGTAACAATGGTCCTTCTGGTCGTTCGAATGGAGTTTCGTGACTAGTCGTCCAGGCTGAATAGGGCCGATTCATATGGTAAAACGTTTACGATATGATATTTGGAAATTTACGAGACGTCACTCCTCTCACTGGGGGGTTCGGGTTGCTAATTGGGTCCTGACCTCTGGTGTCGATGCTTTCACATTTTAACATTGGTAACACCCACGGACTGCTTACTGATCACGGTATACGCGGTTCAAAGTGTGGAGCCTCATTTCCATCAGCCAGAACGTGAGCTTGTTCATCATCGTCATGGGCCATAAAGTAATAGATCTCAAAATTTGAACGATTGCAAGTGAATTTTCAGGACGACTTACCGGACATTCACATTTGGTACTGCCTGTCGGATCAAATCAGCACTCTGAGTCTTATGGTTACATGGTGACATGTTTCATGTCTTTAAGATGGCCAGCAATTCGGGACCGTCAAAGATACCAGCTTATATGGTTTTTCACCATTCGTTGCTACTGAACTTTATCTTCACCATTTTTCATGGTACAAAAATCACCACTTGTTAGAACCGTGTGATTCTATTGAACATGGAATATTGGGATAATAAACTGAGCTCCTCCTTAATGAGCTGGGCAAGCTAGAATTGCATTTTGTGGCCCCAAGAAGGTGAAATTTCACAGGCTGCCTAGTTGGGACTGGTGATTCTGGATAACAAACTGAGCTCCCCCTTAATGATCTGGGTGAGCTAAATTTGACTCAGGAACCTAAAATTTTGCAGGGCGTCTATTTGTGACTGCAGAATTTGAATAAGAAACCTGAGCAACAAGAAACAAGTCCGCCTTTTTAAAATCTAAATCAGAAATTTTAATTCAAGAAGGTTAAATTATTAAAAAATTAAAAACAATTAAAATTAAGGATGGTCATACTTTGAACTATTTCGCAGTTCTTTGATTGAAATTATGGATCATTTTCCAAATCCAACTTCTTCTTCTTCAGTTTCACTGTTCAAAGGAGCTCAAGTACAACAGATATTGATAATTTGAGAATGTTTACTTCTCGATGCGGAGCTTTATTTTTACGTACGCATCCTTTTGCTAAAATTTCTCGATTGATTTTCAACTGCGTAGCAGCTGTGTAAATGGCAAGTTTTCCCGTATCTAGATGAATCTTAAGCAGAAAATATTTCTCAAACGAAACACCCTCCGAATTTCAAAAAGATCTCAAAGACTGGTCCACAATTCTTTTTCTCATTATGTCAATTAAGTAAGGATAGTAACAGACCTATCGAAGGAGGACAATAATTGTAGCAATTATTGCTACTTCTGTTGATGCAACTTCTCCTGCCTGTTAGGTCTGAAATAAATTTTCCAAAAATTGTATTACATTAGATCTTCTAGAGTGCCAAATCAGCCAGAACGAATGACTAAAGATACACCGTGGAAATGTTGAGACAGTTTTCTCTCGATAAGGATTCTACCGAAGGAGGACAATTGCTACTTCTGTTGATGCAAATTCTCTTGCCTGTTAGGTATGAAATATTTTTGTTGAAAATAGTAGGTATTATATTTAATATAATACTAATTTAGTTCTTCTAAGCCACCAAATTAGCCAGAACGAATGACTAATGATACACCGTGGAAATGTTGAGAAAGTTTTCCCTCGATAAGTGCCCTGCGGGAAATATTGGTTTAGAAAAGAAGTTTGTAAGTTTCGGAAAGTTGGAGAAAAAACGACAAAATTTACCGAACTTCAATTCAAACTTTGATTTGTGGCTTGAAAAACAACATTAAAACCCATTAGTGAGTATATTCTACAGGGAAATTCAACGCTATCTCCAATGGTATATTCATTTGCAAGTTGAGGAAGGTTAGGCTTTTTCGCTGATGAATGGTCTGAAAAACGCCTGCCAAGTTGGATGGGCAGTTGAGCTGACCTCACTTAGAATAACCAACTGACTAATAAAGTAGGATAGTAATTCATGGCTCCGCAGTATTCCATTACCTACGTCTGTTGTGATGTTCATTAGGTGACAGCAGGAATGTATCAGCTTTAAGCTGGAAAATGCTGATCCTGCATACCAGTAATAAAGTTTGATTGTGTTCCTATAGAATATACTAAAGAATAAGTAATAATTTCAAATTTATAAAAAAAATATTCTGTAAAGAAAAATTGAATGAATTTGTGGCAGAATGACGATTGGACGATGGAGAAATCTTTTCTTCACCATAGCTCTTCACCTGACATTCCCTACTATTATGCTCTGTGTTCGAGGGAAATTATTCTAGTAAATAAATAAGAATTATGAAACATGCCTCAAATCTCTCATTTTCAACACATAACAATCTTGCCGTCCCTACAACTCACAAGACATAGTTTGTAATTAAATGATCCTAAATTCAATCAAGGAAACTTCCGCTGTTGAGACAGAACTGACCTGGGCGGCCGTTTCGAGGGCAGTAAATTAGATTTGTATCATTTCATTAAAAGATTAGCAGTTGCTTTTGTCGTCGGAGGAGGGAGAGTGGGAAATGTCACAGGAGGTGATGTGAGGGGGGTCCCTTGAGTTGATAATGGACACGCAGGGTCATATTTCACATTATCATTAGATATGGCGTCCAGTTTACCATCGAGGACTGGCGAAAGAGGGTGAAGTGGATGGAAAATGGTTTTGATTTAAAAAAATAAAGAAGGGCGATAATTTGCGCCAATTCTGCCTACTCCGTTCTTCCATTTCGGACGGGAGCCATAACTCTCGGTCGCCACGGAAAGGAGGGTTCGGGTTTTGTGGTGGACGTTGGGCTCTTTATCATTTTAAGGGGTTCGGAAAGTGAGGTGGTAGAGAAAGTGGTGCCAATAAAAGAGTGAGTTTGTGTGAAGAGATGTGAGGGAGAAGTTTGGAATAGATTCATCTCAGGATCATAATCAAGGTCATTTTATACGTGGAAATTTTCTTAGAAATAATATTTTTGTTTGTACTTACTTCAAGCCCAACCAGTCACTCCATCCAACATCAGTTTCTTTCTTTAAAAAACCACCATCTTCATCATAAATTCCGTTTTCCTTTCCACAAACCATCCTTCAATAAAAAACTCACATTTTCACATCCTTCATAATTTTACATCACCGCTATCAGTCTTATCACCATAGAACAGTTTTTGCCATCAATCTCCGTACAGGTATATGCTACCTTACATCCATGTTTTTTTTTGTTTTTCATTTTTAAATGATCTCCCCTCAAAGACTACAGGTCTATCTGACGGAGGGGGCACGCCATAAAACAAAATAAATAAATAAATCAAATATAATGGGGAGGACGCCCAGGACTCACCCGACGCCGGCCCTAGGGATGAGGGATGACGAGGAAGGTGGGGGTGGGAGAGAAGGATGAAGGGAAGTGCCTCTATGAAATGACCACCAGTTTAAATATGAGCCGAGCAGTACGCGTCTGGTGATACCACGGAGTACACCTACCGAGATGCCCAACTCGCGCAACTCCGTGGACATTTCCCGCACCACACTCCGCGCCACGACAAGGTCGCAGCCATCACCCTGATGTTGTTGGGTTCCACTCCTTTTAGCTCTGACACTGCTTGCCGTAAATCATCTCTATCATACTTTCTTATCTTAGCCCGCCAGGTCTACTCCATGTCCAAGCTGCCATTAACAACCTGGGCATCCAGGATAATGTCGGGCTTGACGGCTACAATGTCAGGCTTCTTGCCCTGGTCACTTGGCATGTGGTATATGGATGTTATGGTTATGGTATGTTATGGTATGTATGGTATGGATGTTGTTTTTCATCCATGCCTGCTTGCATATTTATCTTAATATTGTAGTGCTATATTTTTCAAATACTTTAATTAAACTCTAACAATGTTGTCCTCTATTGTAAAATTATTGTAATTTCCGGGCTACGCTGGAAATCTTCTAATTAAATATGAGCTTCATGTTAACCCTGCTTGGAAACTTGGATTTTGCTGGCAGCCATGTTGAAGCATACTTCAGAATATTGTTCACTTGCCTACCTGTTCTCAGAAAAACGTTTTCCAATTTTATCTACTTTCCCTTGTGCGAATCCTCTAAAATATTCATCACATTTTGACAAGTGAATGAGACTTGTTCCCATAAATATAACTTCAGTGAGCATCATCACTCCAACACTGAATATTTTGGGACTTGGAAAAATGTGGGTTAGCTGGAACCACCTGTACTTTTTCTGGAAAGTGCTATCATACTACAACCTTATTTCTTCCTGGAAGCTGCCTTTCTTGGATTTCTACCTATCTTCTGGAAACCTTCTCATCTGGGACTGATCACCCCACAGCTAAGCTCTCTCTTTTTCTTACTTATCTTCTCACATGGCCATTTAGGGAAACAATAGACATTTAAATTTCGAACCACTACAAGTCTGCCTTCAATTTAATAAACTCATCTATCTGTTAATGCTTCATCAATTCAAACCTTGGTTTTTCTTCTTTATCACCTTATATTTCATTTATTCACCTAACCTAACTAAGTTTCATTCCTCATAAGGAGTGGTCCTTCGAGTTTTTACCTTTTTTTCTCTTTCATTTTGATCATTAATTTAATTCGTATTGGATAACTACTGAATCACAAAACAGTACTTCCAAACTAAACAATTTTCTTCTAGCATTTTTAGGGGTAGTTTTTCAATTGTCAATTTTCATGATTTTTTTAGGTCGTCTTTTCAGGGCGATCCTTAATAGGACGGGACGTCCTTATGCAATGAATTGATCTGAAATTGAGCAGGAAGAACAATAGCTATACAGGGTGGTCATGGTAGGATGGATCACCCTTTCTATATCCATTATTAAGAGAGTTATAAAAAAACTTCAAGCGGTAACCTCCCTTAATATTTTACGAGGAATTCAAATATCACAGTTTCTTGCACAGTGCAAATGCGCAACCGTGCGCTATAAATACCAATTTTGTTTTTCAGTTGAAACCCCTCTTTTATTAGTGCAGATTCGGAATTTACGTCAAATTCCATGAATATTTTACTTACTATTTTGCTTCCTCACTACCGAAGGTAGGGAAGCTTTGTATTCGTGAAAGAAGTGAAAAAAAAAATGTCCTCCAAAATCAAAATTTCCACTTGCTTTTTGCGTTTTAGAGCTTCCCGAACAATTTTGGTTCCGTGTCTGTCTGTCTGTCTGTCTGTCGGTCTGTCGGTCTGTCTGTCTGTCGGTCTGTCTGTGGTCAATCCTTGTCCCGGGCAAAACTATACCAACCTGTGGTCCGATTTTGATGAAATTTTCAGGGATTGTGCGGGTTAGGTCCTAGACGGTCCCCTATAAATTTCAGCACCTTCGGACCAATAGGAGCGAGTGCGCATGCGCAAACGTGAATTTCCTGGAACCTCGGTTTCTCGGTTTCTAATGAACCGATTTTGCTCAAATTTGGAGGTTAGTTAGGTACTAACTTCTAAGAGACACCCTATAAGTTTCAATCAAATTGGTCAAGCAATAGCTGCTGCGCATGCGCGAACTTTAAATTTATTGTTACAACCAAAACTCCGCAACTATTCAACCAATTTCGATGAAATTTTCAGGGATTGTGTGGGTTAGGTCCTAGACGGTGGACCGCTAATATTTTGGTATTCAATAACTCTTTGAATCATAATTTTTTCGCAAACTGATTCTGTACGTCCATGTTACAATGAGTGAGGAAGCTATACTGCCCACCCAACTTGGCAGACGTTTTTTTTACGAACCCAGGATAGCCCAGGAAGGTCTACGCGCTTTTACTCTCAATTTTGATACGACAGAAAACCCTCAGTTTGGCACAAGATTCTTGGCTAACTTTTCATTCTGAATCACGTGATGATGTCATTTTTTCCGCATTGTTTGTATGCCTATCCGGTACCCTCGTTTTTGTATAGGTACCGAAAGCCAATTCCTCTATGCTCCCCTCCCTACTTGGATAACTCTTGTAATGGAATTTGAAGGGTAGACTTGTTACCTCTAGAAAGCTGTGGACGTTACGGGTCAATACAGTAGGCATCCAAAATACGATGTGAAACCTACTATTGAAAAGATCTTCTGTACCACAGTAGAACGAAGAGAATGTTTCAAAACAGGAAACTAGTTTGATGAAGAATGCTTAGTCTTGCATCGAAGCCGTCAATGTGGAGGCAGATGATGAGTTAGCTCTGGAGCACAATGAACTATTAAAGCCGAGAATCTATACTTGGGGTTCCACGAGGATTCTGAAGGACGATATTAGCTCGTTTTATGCTGGTATGTATTTTGTAAGAGCCAGGTCCCCTATCAGCGTTTACATTGAAATACTGGCCGTAAATAATAGTCGGAAGAAGGCTGAATAGATATGCTTAGGATTGTTTAGAGTGGTGACACCGCATAATGGAGTGTGAAGGGGTGCTCCGTGACGTGGGTGTAGCGTTGCAGAGGTTATTCACGACCGCGGCCAGGGGACTGAAAATCCATCGCAAAGGGACATACGACCGTACATACACCAAGTTTATCTGCCACGAGTCTCGCACCCCTTCCACCGAAGCGTCGTAAACTTTGAAGATGGCTCACAACGTATCGGACGTGATCGCAATCCGAAGGGTTTTTTTCGTCCTCTTATCCCTTCTCTTTACTTCGGTCCTCTTTTCTGTGTTTTTCCTTTCCCTCTTCCAAACCTTTCAGAAACAAACGCCAGCGAGTTATGAACACCGGCCACCCACTTTCAGAGTACATGGGACGCATGCACGACTTTCAAGCCTATCAACTCTTCCCACCATCAGAACGGAGAGAATTTGAGCGGAAGATTGCAAGAAGTGAATTACTTCTTGTTGAGGAGATCTGGAAACCACCACTCGAGGGAAAGCGTGTTAAAGTTGATTATTTCCGACTTAAAATACTCGTAAATTAATCATCCTACATTAGAAGCAATCGTAATCAATCCAAAATCGTGATACAAACACGCAAAAACCCCAAAATACGTTGTGCATAATAATGATGTACTTACTTCTAAAAAATAAGTACAAATCGAAATGAAGAATTTTGTGCTGACTTTTTCGTGAGCTATTTTCACTGTAAATTTCTAACTCATTTCAAGGTATATTCATGTTATAATAGGTGCTTTGGTGGAGCTTAGATGCTCTACAAGAGTACAATTTTTAATACCACATATCAATCATCCTCCTGATCAATAACATCAGACCAACAGGAGCGCATTTAGCTCTTCAGATCTAGTTATATTTTGTACTCATCGGTCTCATCCCTGCGGAATGGTGGCTTTGTAGTGACAATAGATGCGAACTTCTCTGCTGTACTGGGCATTAAATGGAAGCATCAAATATAAGTATTACATGTAACTAGATAGTATTATTATTCAAATATTATTATGTGATCAAAATAATATACTTATAAAATATATAGATATATCGAAAAATTATATTTTATTTAATTGATTAAGAGTAAATAATTTAGACATACCTAATTTTAGGCCTGAGAGAACTCCATTGTTGAGATGAAATAAGCACAACGATCTGAATCCAAAAATTCCCATAATCCCATAATCCCATAATGGAAATGGTCCCTTCATACCCAAAAATAAATATAAAATAATAATAACTTTCGCTGCAGATAAGACTCACAAGACAACATTCCAAACTTCCCTAGGGTTAACGTATCTATTTCAGACATTTTATTTTTTATTTGCGGCTTTTGCCAATTACAAAAGTTGTTATAATTACTATTGTATTCATGTAAACTGAAAATATGTTTTTTACATGACAAAAAGGAAGAAAAGAAGAAAAATGATTTTGAAATTGTACATAAATTTATCTGGCGTGAAGACTTCATCAACTACTGGTTTGACATGAATCAATAGATCCAATGGTGGGTGAGCAGGTGGAGTTTGGAATAAGTATAAAATTATTATATAATACTTAATAGGTGCAATATCAAAACGTAGTGCATTTCATACTTTTTTGGAACATGAAAAACTGTGCTGATCTTTCTGGTGGATACAACTTGGAGACCGTATTTTCGACTTTGATATTTTGACACATACTCACACACTATCACATTTATAATGATAAGGGAACAAAAAAAAAACTATCCTGACAATTTTTTCGATACAAATTTGTTGTCGCCTTCAAGACCCATTGGCCGATACGGCCTTACAACTCGCCAATGCCAATTTTATGCTTAAATGTTTATGCTGATGGTTGATTCGAAAGTTAACACAATTGAATACTACCTTCACAACACATAGTAAGAGATTTTTGTAGTATGATCTACTCGTGCTTGAAATTCCCCTTCTTGTAAGCCACCCAATACATGGGTGAAAGGAAAGGAAAGTAGGGAAGGAAAGGTATCAAAACTGGGATATCCTGATTTATTTAAATATTCTGTACTGTCGACTTAGCGTGGCCGCCCGAGATTACACTCACGCACGAAAACGCAGACCCTCTCATACACTCATTTGATACCCTCTCCATCGTAGTAAGTAAATCATCTGGTCTGCCAAATCGCGATCGCCTATCTCCTCCCCCATAAGACGGCCAATCAGGCGTCGACCCTTCACCCGGGATTTTTCTTCTGCTGGTTTCTCATCGAGAAGATTTTCTTTGCGTCCCAACCATTTAATCTGGGATTCCAGGCCTGGATCCATCTTCTGCTTGAGTTATTTATATTTATGAGGTAAGACGTGAGTCAGCAAAAAACTAAGGGTATGATGAAACGATATTTCCCGGATTCAATCTTTACGAAAGCTCTCAGCCCCGCCGGAAAAACTGACGAGCAGACATCTCGTTTTTCCGTTTTATCACTGCCCCCCCCCCCCCCCCTCTCGCACCCTGTTTTTCATCAGTTTGCCAGGTTGGGACTACATACAAACTCCATCAGGAATGCGATACAGTGAACTATTGTTGTACGATATACGCTATCAAACGAAGATAGGTGGTACAGATTTGACAAACGTGAAAATTTCTCCCGACTTTATTACGAAAAAGGGAAGCTATGTTGAGAAGTCAAGTGTTTTTAATAACTATGAGAAGTCAAGTGTTTTTAATAACTTTAGCTCACTTGATGCGAGCTCAACAACTTGAAAAATGCATAATTTTTCATTGATAATTTACTTGAAGTCCGTATTTGGAGTACAAAAAAACAGGGTTTGAGAAAACGAGGTTTGAGCTCTTAGCGTGCTATTGGTCTAGAGCAAGACCTGGTTAACTAAAAAAGGGCGTTTTTGAGTTTTTTCATGAATCATTTCTCAATTCCATCTACTTTGACTGTGCAAGACCGCTTCATTTAAAACTAAGTGGATCAATAGTAGTTGATGTGTTTCAGAGTCGATATTCCTTGCAAAACTGAGATAACTATATGATGGCGCTGTTTAGAACGATAAAATGAGAGGACTATTCTGCACAATTCGTGTAAGAGAGGAATAACTTGCATTTTCCCCAATTATTGGTTCACTTATCTGGCTGTAAGGAGGGGTAAATCCCACTGATATCTGATAGGAGGTTCTTTGAGATGATCCCCTCAAATTTTCAACTTGATTGAATTACCAGGGAAGTGGGTACTATAAAAAGAAAGAAGCAGAAACTTCAAACGGCTCTCCGGATTTTTTTTTTTTTTTTTTTAGATAACTCTCTATTGCTCTAGACCAACAATATCATGTCAGTGTAGAATGCGATTTTGTTAAAAGCTATATTAACTTTATCGTACTAAATACGTCACAGTTAGAAACATTCGTTGTAACCTCTACACTATGTATTGTGTATGGAATGTAGAGTAGAGCACTATCCAGTGCACTCCATAAATTCATACAAGGCGGAGGTCGGAGTTTCATAAGGGAAATATAACTCAGGCGTCAAAGAGGTCTTGGGACGTTTTCCGCGCAAGAACCATAAAAACGGCGGGATGTTTGTGCTATCACTTAGCTAATCTGGGGAATGTCTAGATCTCTGTGGAGGTCTGAGTTTCTTTCATACCATGTTCTCATATGATGAGTCTGAGCACTCCGTTATGTTGAATCTGGATTCAGTTCATTTGGGTGGGCTACTGATCCCCGAAGCCCGAAGGCATACTGTCATATAGGTAGGTCTTATAAGAGTTTTATTACAGTAAAAGTTTTGTGTTGAGGGTGAGAGGAGAACGAAGACCCAGTAATGATTTAAGTAGGTGTATATGAATCACATGCTCACCCACAAGGTAGACTCCCTGGTAGCTAACTAACTTTTGTTAACAGTTGATGAACTTTTGCTTCCGAGTCTACCAAGGTAATTTAAGCTTTGTTTTCACTTTTCAAGGTCGAAAAAAAGTTCTTCTAAATCAATATTTCCACTCACTTTTTACGTGTCAGACCTTTATGAACAATTTTGGATCCGTATGCGTCTGACTGTCATGAAATCCTTGCCACAGCCATAACTTCCACAATTCTCATCCGATTTCGATGAAATTTTCAGGCATTGTGCGTGTTTTTGTGTAAATAGTCCCCTATGAAAATCTGTACCCCCGGACTAATAGTGGCCCTGCGCATGCGCAAACGTGGAATCCTTGCCAAACCCACTTGGCAGACTTTTTTTTTTTATACTTTCCTTTGTAAATTATAGAAGGTAATATGAACTTCATTTCGTCTCAGAGTGCAATAGAAATAATGAATATGATCCATAACTTATGAAACACCGTGTAAAATAGTTGGGACTTACCCAAATTCTTAAAAATACGTTGATCAAAAGTAGCAATTTAGCACAACACAATTCGGAATGAACACTCTAAGGGTCGTCCAACTCAGAATGTGGATGGACCTATTTTCTTTTGGACCGACTTCAAGGTACCTAGAAAGAAGAAATAATAGGTTACTCAGCTTTGTGCTTCATGGAATGACTATGTAAAAATCATTTGCTGAACTATGTAGCTGAATTCCGCCTGATCCCAATGAAAGTACGAGTATTTCATTTTTTGAAACCCGACATATTTCACCAGTGCAATGTCTATGAATAATGTAAATGAACCAATGAATCACCAGATGGGAACAAAAGTCAGTGTATCCAAAATTATTTCTTGAAATCGGAAGCGTGTCATGAGTAATTTGCTTTAATAATTCAACGTACCTACCATCTCCGAACCTCTGGGGAAATAATCAGCAATGAATGAGTTCTTCTCCAAATTACACACCGTGTCGACATCCAACTTTTCTAGTTTGTTTTCCCGTGATTCAGTAGAAATTATGAAGTAAACATTGTACAATTTGCGTATTTGGATAGCTTGGATGGGAATGATTGACGGTAGTTAGTTAGGTGGGTACATACGAGAAGTTAAACAAACAGCACTGTATGAACTCACGAGCTCGAAGTGGTTTTCATTAGTTCCCGAACGACTTTTTCGTTCACCAATAACCGGAAAACAGTCATGAACAGTTCCGAGCGGTTTTTCGCTTCAACAAGCTTCCGATTGGTTTTAATTATTGTTCCTCGTTTCTGAGCCGAACTTCCACCGAAAAAAGGCCCCGGGGCGGATTTAAATATCTACCCGTTCGCTCTAATTAATAAAAGAACAACTTGGGAACTAATTATTTGCGGTGATCACTGCAGGGAAACGGATCGGAAAGTTTGGGTGATTGCTGTGAGCTCGAGTTTCTACGTAAAACGTTTTTTGGGTGCTTGATATGGGAGAGTACCCAACTTTTCCTTGGGTTGAAAGAAGAGCTGCTCGAAAAGTTGGGAACTCAGCACCTATTTCAAGGAGGTTATGACGAGATTTCTCGCAAACTTCATAATTAGTAACAGAACTGACGTCAGAGAGCTGGTAATAGATCAATTAATTCGAAGATAATGATGGCAACGTTTATAAAGGCAACTTCCAAATCTTTGGATTTTCTTTGATTAGAGAAACTGAAAAAACTTTGGTAAGTGGATTAGTTACAGGTTCCTCCGGGGTTTGAATTTTGGGAGAGATACGCTATCCTTCGATCTGATCCAGAAAAATTGCTTGCATTACTTTAACTTTTCATGGTTAAAAAAATGTTCTCCAAAATTAAAAATTCCACTCAAGTTTTACGCTTTGGACCATCCAGAACAAGTTGTTTCCCGTGTCTTTCTACCTGTATGTGAGTTTGTCATAAAATCCTTGTAGCAGCAAGATAATACGAACTTATCGTGCCATTTTCAGGGATTGTGTGAGTTTAGATGTGATGTAGATGATCCCCTATGAAAATCATTGCCCCCAGATTGACAGTAGCCTCTATACCATGTGCAAACGCAAAAACCTTGCGATAGGCGAAATTTCTATATTTTCCATCCGAATTTTATCACATTTTCAGAGACTGAGCGTTGGCGTGTAGAAGGTCTCCTATGAGTGTAGCGCAAGGTAATTCATGATTGATGTTTTGAGATTAGCTATTAAAGCTCTTCCACACCAGTAACACATCGTGTTACAAACAGTTTTATAAAACGATGTTGTGTAACTTTTTTCTGTTATATAGCAGATTACATGTTACCCACAGGTTGTTGGTAAAGATCAAAGGAAGTAAGTAACTTGGTTGTATGACAAGTTGCAAGCTCGTCCACACACACCTGACCCCCACTTTGTGACAACTCTTGCCCTCCAGGCAAGGTATAGCATCTTTGCATGGCATCGTTCTCTTGCAGGTACATCACATAGATGATGTATCGGTGTCCTGCTTTGCAATAGTTCGGGCAACATTAATCAAGAGATATTCAAAGTCAGAACCCCTGATTCCCCCACAAAGGGGATCTCTACCGTCTTCCATCAGATCCTTCATCAGATGAGTTCCACTGTACCGATGTCGAGCTTCTAGCAAAGGCCGCACCCAGTATCTGCGCTCAGTTGGTTGACGGCGAGTTGATAAAATTACGCAGGCCGCTGCGGCAAGCACAACCTCTTCCTTTGAAGCCATGACCACTACTGAATCCTCAAATGTTTCAAAGAGTTGCATTTTATGTTACATAGTTGTAGACGCGTCTAGAGGGGACAGTTGTACAACTTAGTTGTACAACAAATTTTTAAAACATGCTATAAGTAGGTATAGCATGTTTTGAAACAATTACAATACAACTTTGCTATTTGTTACCGGTGTGGACGCGCCTTTATGCATAGGATCATCTATACAATTAACTTGTATCAATTACTTGTAATCTTTTGTTTGCGTCATTTATTACGTTGATTTTGGTTTATTATTTTCAATAATAAGCCTTTGGAATCGAGCAAGAAAAAAGTCAACGCCTGAAAAGTTAACGTTTCAAGGTACGTACTCGTAGAATCCGACAATCGAATAAAAAATTGTCCGTCCTTCCGCCGTACGCGGCATTTTTCTTAGCAACCCTGGACCGATTTGGTTCAAATTTGGTATATGGGCTCCATTTGGGGTCTAGTTGTGCTGCGAAGCTTTTGGTTGATGTCAGTCACTTCTAAGGAGTGAAAATTGAGGGTTGAAATTTTCAGGAGTGCCCTAGCTCGAAAACTCTCGAAAAAGGTATAATTTTTTCACCAATTTTAAATAGTATTGAATTTTTTAAAATTTTTGAGACCGCGCGGAGCTCTGCAGGACAAACCGTTCGCTCCCTACGAGTACTTAAGGGTTTTCCTTCCATAAAACAGAATCACGAGTGTGATTATTTTTAGAGGCCTCCTGTACTCGACTTGCTGGTTACGACGGATTCTCCAATACGGTCCGTAGATAATAATTCCAAAGGTTGGGGGTCAGCTGTGACCGAGCGAGCTACGGCGTATGTCCCTGGGGATGGTACTCGGACCGGTTGCAGGGGCCGTGAGTTCGAGGCCCGCCTCCGCGGCATATTTTCGGGGCGAGTCGGTCGCAGTTCCCCCTCGTCCCAACCCAGGGCGGTGAGGCCAATGGGAAGCCATGAGCGAAATCATCAGAACAAATTCTGATCTTCCCTTAGGAAGACAGCTGATGACGTCCGCGACGCCAGGAATGGCAGTCGGACGAAAATCCAACCTGAAATGGTTGTTTACTTTACTTACTTTACTTTAATTCCAAAGGTTTATTATTTTTTGTATAGACCTCTCCCTACCAACCATGAGTACCTACTAAGGAATTTTTAAAAATTTCAACCCTTCATTTCCATTTGGTTGGTGGTCCAACTTATGGTTGGTAGGGAGGGATCTATACAGAAAATAATAAACCTTTGGGCAATGATTTGCAGCGTTTTTACTTTTACTTTTTATACAATTAATTATAAATAAGACCAATCTATGTCCCACACAAACTAAGCAGACTTTTTTTTTCGTATAGTTCTGTAAAAAAATATGTACATCGTCACTTCATGAAAACCAATTAACTTGAGATTTATCCAAATCCCAATTCATACAGTCCCGAGGTTATTACGAACGTGAGAGAAAAGTATAAATTGATAAATTGTGGCAGTGAAGTCAACGGCTGTTACATTGAAAAATAAATATAGATAGTCAATTAGTCACTTGAGTGAATCTCTATTTTCCCGAGGACACAAAGGAAAATTTCAAGAATTGATGAATTCAGCTGAGCAGAGGGAGACAATAAAGAGCTAAATGGAAAATGCTTCCCAAATGTATTCGATCGAAAGCATTTTCTCTCCTATTCACCCTTCCCGGGGCGGGCGGCTCCTCTATTCACTAATTGAAAGGGCTTTTTAATAAATCCCAGCTGTTGCAATATCGCACGCTCAGTAGAAATTGGAATAGGAGGTAGGAGAAAAGTTGGACAATTCGTTTTGACTCTTCTTGATGAAACAGCTGCCACTTATCGACTAGGGATGGCGTGGGTGGTGGTAGGAAAATACGTCGCACGGTTTGATGATAAACGGCAAAAGGTCCGTGGTTTAGTAAATGTTCAGTGTAAATAGCGGGTTTTCTTGTGAGGGAAATATCTCCACAAGGAACACGGGCATGTTAGTCACAAATATATTTTTCCATGTGGATCCACCATAACTTCCAGAGGAAGCTCAGTGAAATGCACGCTTCAGGATATTGGCTCGATTGGAGCCTTTGCTGGAAGGTATCGCGAAAGCGAATATTTCATTTATTGTGATTTAATTTGGCAGCAAAATTTTGTATTCAATTTTCAGAGTTTAATTTCGACTGGTTTATTTTTGGGCCTAAATTAGTATTAATGTGACGATAGAAGTTTTGCGGTTATTGTGATTTCCATTGTTGAAAGAAAAAGTTAAGTTGAGCTGAATAAAAGCAAGAAACTTGGAAAAGACGAATTTGGTAGCAGAGCGTGGTTATTCCGATCCACCAATGAAACGGTTGAGAATTGAGGGGCTTCAAATAGCCAACGAAGTATTGACAACATTGATTGAGGACTATAGTGTGAGATTTGAAAGCAATAGATATACACAAAACAACGTTCAGGGAGCGCGAACCGCTGTAAATCTTTTGAGGAAAGCCATAGATCGTCTAGGGACAGCTAAAGAAAAAATCGTTTCGGTCGTAGCAGAAAGAAGATCAAGAGAACCTGTACAAGGTGGAGTCCCTGAAGCAAAAAGATTATCATGGCAGGCGGAAAATGTGATAGCAAGAATGGAAAGTGCGCTAAGTATGGTGGTATCAACGGCAAATAGTACTACTTTAACACCACTAACATCAGCTCAAATTAAATTACATAAACTCTAAATCGAAAAATTTAGTGGCGAAAATTTCAAATTCATGGAATTTCGGCCGCTCTTCTCAAATCATATCCACAAAAATTCATCCTTCTCGAAGATCGATACATTTTTATAATAGTATCTCATTTGACATGAAAAGCAAAATCACTTATCTCAGGATATGTAATGTCGAAGCAAAATTATGATACAGAATAAAATTGATCTGCTGAAAGAACGTTTTGGAGATGAACAAGTCTTGATAAATGTGATGATGTCTTTTTGTCTTGATTTAGTATTCAAATTTCAGAGTTTAACTTCGACAGGTGTGCTTTTGGCCCTAAATTAGTATTCATGTGATGGTAGAAGTTTTGCTGTGATTGTGGTTTCAATTGTGAAAAGAAAAAGTCAAGTTGAGCTGAATAAAAGAAAAATATTTGGAAAAGACGAATTACAATGCTTCGAATACAATTGAAGGAGCCTCTCCATTGACCAATGGGCTGATTCTAGTTTGCCCTGATTTGAGCTGCAAATCGACAGTGAACCCACTCGTCTATTGCATTTTAGTTACATATATAAATTGTATAAATGTACAACATTTTTGAAAAATTTACAATTTTTCAAGTTTTACCAATATCAGAGGTTTTATGATGTATCCGAATATACAATATGTCACTAGGATTATGATGGTAATATCCACAAAAATGAGAAAAACACGTTTTTGCCCTTTTTTGAAATTTTGACCCATTAGGTGGTCCGAAATTCCTTAGTAACGAACTCGTCATTTTGTTTGTTATTATGAAGATTTTGACATAACCTTGATATTTCTGCAAAAAATAACTCAAGTTATCATTCGGATGACAAAACACACATAATATATGTGTGATTTTTGGAAAAACTTCTGGAATAGTTCCAAAATAGATTTCCGTGAAAAAAAATCAAAGCATTCCATTCTAACAATTTTGAGTCTGTAGCAATATCTTCACTTTCCTTGAAAATTTGCTGAAAACAATAAATGTCGGCTTACGCAAGAATGGAAGTAGAATCTCGTGTTATCATCCCCTTTAGGGATCGACTTAGCCGTAAAGATGTTCGAAGGAGTGAGAGGAGAGGAAAGGCCAGTCACCTCCCATTGTTTCGGACTCGACCGACACCCTCTCACTCTTGTCTCCCTCATACATTTTCCATTATGTGTGCGTTTGTGCTTCGGCTGTTTAATCGCATCGAGGAAACTACAGGTAGAGCGACTCCCGCCTCATCCGAGAACCCTCAAGTCGCGACCACTTTGAATACGTAATCACTCCGAGGCCCGAAGTGTCTTTGCCTACTCCGCCAACCTCCTCACGTACTACTTATTAGTTGAGGCGACCTCTCCATTGGAAACATCGGGAGAGCGTTAATTGATACTCATCGAATGATTATTGAAGAATTTCCAACTCGAAGATCCATTTAAATGTCATTTTTAAAATGGTCGACTTGTCAGCACTGACGTTAGGGCCGGTTTCACCAACACGGATTAACTTGAGTTGATCCGCGACAGAGATTGAAATCCTGACTGTTTCACCAACGCTTTATCACGGATTAACTAGGCCTTATCACGATTCAACTCCCTTGGATTTGATGCTATCCATACAGGTGGTTTAATTCTCTGATCCGTGGATTATCTACAGGTCCAAAGCTGTCGCCAAATTTATGAAATGATATTCTACCAATCTTTTCCAAGGAAATCCTTTAAAATCATTTTAAAACTAATGCTGAAATAAGAGTGACATTGTAGTAATAATTTTTTAACAATTATTATGAAAAGGTGATACACATTGGACTATTTCGCGTCGTACTTTACTTTCAATTTAGAAACCTATCAACCAGATCGTATACATCATGATTCATGATTTGCAGTAGTGGGGCAATATTTTGTCAATAATTTGTACACCAAATAAAAAAAATAATAAAAAATTGTGGAAGCTAAATTTATTCATGCCAAATGGGGTATTTCGGTGGGTCGGAAATTCAGGTTTTTGACCTCAAATTTGGATTCAGCACCCTTGAAAACCTATATACTACAACTTTAAGCCCAATGATACTATAACATGTGGTAGAAAAATTAATTAAAGAGATCACACGTTTGAAACATATTGTTTAGTAATGCATGCATTCCATGGGACGTCCCATTGGATAAGCATTAGATCAGTTTAACCAGTTGTTAAGTGATAAAACTGTTTCACTCGATGTAATTTATTTATTACTTTAGGCAAGAAATAGTGACACCCCCCCCCCCCCACCATTATCCACCTTAACATTTCTAGCGGCATGGGAGCCTCGAATCTGAAGAGCATCTTAAAATCCATGATCTACGACACCCAACATGCGAATTCGAGTTCACCCCCCCCCCCCCCCAACGCCAACAATGGTGCCAGTCTGGCACCAAAGCGGAAATACGTCGTAACATTGAACTTTCATCTATTAGTTTTGGTAGGCAATCCGTCGAAGTTCACATCCGTATTCAAGGTGAAACACAAAAAAAACACGAAATAAGCGGTTTTTGGCATCATGGCACCATGGTGGCACCACTATTAGTTCCATGGTGGTACAGAGAATAATTCATTAAAATCCAGAGGTATAATGAGAATTTTTCCTCAATTTCAAAGCTTGGGTACAATTAGTAAGTAGTAAAGGAACCAAAATATTGAAAAATCGGATATTTTGTGAATATTATCCCCCCACTCACCCCCTCCCCTTACGAATTTTGGTACTCTGGTAAAATCATGTACAACTCGGAAGTTATTTGAGTCAAACAAAAAAAGAAACACGCAAATCGGTTGGAAATTGAGGCCTGGGCAGAGTTTACAAGATTATGCACGCAAACGCACGTTTTTTAAGCATTAACCCCCCCTTTCCCCCTCTTAAAAAGCAAAATCCGAAATTCCGGCGCCGTAGTGCACAACTAGATAGTATTCCGCGTCAAAGGAAAAAAGAACCACGAAAATCGGTTGAGAACTAAGGCCTGGGCAGAGTACACAAGATTATGCCCAAAAACGCACGTTTTTCGAGCATTAACCCCCCCTTTCCCCCCCTTAAAAGGCAAAATTCGAAATTCCGGCGACGTAGTGCACAACTAGATAGTTTTCCGCGACGAACAAAAAAAGAACCAGGAAAATCGGTTGAGAACTAAGGCCTGGGCAGAGTACACAAGATTTTGTCACACACACACACACATACACACATACACACACACACAGACATACACCTATGGTTTTTTTCGCGGATTTGGATTCAGAATGGTCTAAAACGGATTACTGTGTGGTTATTTTTTTTTTCTGTTGAGTGTTGTCCAACTTTACCCCAGATCGATCGCATAAGGACGCCCAAGTCTTACTGTGGGACGTCCTAAAAAGGCGGGCCGCTATAAATGCACACACACTAGGCAAGGACTACGCCGCGCGCGTGTGTGAGTACTGTTTTGTAGTATCCAAGAGGTCTTTCAAGGGTTTCCGTGCATGGATACTTTTTTCAAAGACAGTTGGCTAGCTACGTCACGATTGGCTAGCTACGTCACACCATTCAAATCTTCAACTTTCCTTAGCTTCTCTGATTTTTTAAAAACATTTTCTCGACGAACAGACCCGATTACCGTTATTCCTGAGCCATACTCTTTTGAAAAAAAAAATTAAAAAAATTGACCGAAATACCCCATTGTGGAAGCTGTGCCCTCCCAACATGACAGGCATTTTACACTCAACATAAAAATTTCGTAGATATAATCAAAGTTGAAGATGGTTTACAGCTCCTGAAAAGAATGTAGCAGCTGATAACAACTGAAGAGTTTTCTTTCAAACGGGCTTACTATATCCAATTTTTACAGTTTTTTTTTCACGTCTTCTGAATCTTTGGGATAAGGCTTATCACCTCACGAGTTGAATTCCTTTCGAAACAGTTAGTGTACCGCTTTAAAAGCTTCCTAAAAATCGGGTTTGCAAACAAATCGGCTTATATCCATCCCATTGTTTTCAATTAACACTTTTTATTCGATTTTCGGATTTTACATACCTTGAAACATAAACCATTAGATTTTGAGGGGGGTTAGAATATATTTTCTTGTTCGATTCCGAAGATTCATTATTGAAAATAATGCGTTACCTATAAAGGAAATTTAAAAATGAATCTTTTTTTCACACAACCAAAAATTCGTTTTTTTTTCCAAAGTAGCTCCATTGTTTTTCATAAATGGGTTAATATAAGAAAAAACAATTTGGAAAATGTGGGAACCTAAGACAACTTCCTTCGCCATGAAATTTTTGTTTTCCCACAAAACATTCCAAGTGGATATAAACCCGTTTGAAAGAAAACTCCTTAACTGCAAAATCCTGCAACTCATCAAGTTTTAAGGATTGTCGGCATAAACAAGATTTTATCAGGAAGGTTTTACCTTCGATCACTCGGTTATACCTGATGCTATGGGAACCATGGAAGGGATACAACCAAATTTCGTATTTCTCCTGTGTAGTCTTAAAGTTTCTCACCTGACCAAAGGCATCGTGGACGTCGGAATCTCTGACCAACCTCGGAACTCTTTTATAAGGCCTTAGTATGAATATTGGAAAGGCCACGTTTTTACCCCCAAACCCCCTTCAGCAAAGAACAGTAAAGTTATTCCTCGAGCTAGCCCCACTCCAAAAGGAACAGCTATACGCACGGACCCGGGACGTGCACGGCCCTCTCCTAAAATATCCAAGACAAATCGGGTAATCCAATTTTCTCGGGAAGACGAAAAAACCCCTCCCCTCCTTTATCCCGGTGGTCTATTTTTCAAATTGCCTTCTCTACGTAATGCATTTAAATTCCCGGCAATTCGGTCGCATTCGAACCTCCAAATGGTCGAGCGAAAATAAAGGCTTGGTTAGGGATTTTCCGTTCGTGAAGTCGTAAAACCCCGAAGGGATGAGCTTCTTGAAGAAACCTTTTGGCGGAATTGTTGCTTTTAAGGAAAAACAGCGAATTCAGTCGTTGTAAGAAAGCTTTAATGCTCTGTAAAATAAAACTACGAAATCCAGATTTATTTTTATTTGAAATTGAATTTATGTGGGTAAAGATAAAATAAAATAAAATCAAGGTATTTCATTGTAACATACCATACAGGCCTGGAAAAATAAACCAAAATTTCGTTACACAAAAATAATTTCAATAATTTCATTAGGAGGATAACAGGGCCAAGACTAACGTCGAGTAAGAAGAAAATCTGAACAAGTCGCAACTCTGTAATTAAATTTTTATCTTGTACATTTTTTGTAAAATAAACCATCTATCTGGATAGATAGATCGATGAATATCGATGGTTGTAACATTTTCAGGTATCCCAAAGCTCTTCCTAGGCAAGTGTGATCCTACTACTCTGGATGATTCGCAATGCTCGCAATTTCATAAGAACCTACCACGAACATGAATTATTTCCCAGGAATTAATAATAAAATAGGTTGTATAATAATGAAGCGTGCGAAGGTGAATGAGGAGAGGAGCTCACGGTAGAAAAACCTCGAAAATCGGCGGGCCGATCGGTAAAAAATTAATTGATTCGGCGGTAAACCCCATGGTTTAAAAAACAGGTAAGGATGTCCAATTTTTGACGGAGGTCGCCCTGAACGGTTCAATCAGGCGTGGAATAGATGAGGACACTAATGCTCGTCTCATACATATAATGTGTGTTGATTACTTTCGGTCCAGGCTTGATACGACTATCTCATTCAAACTGGGAGGATATTAGAAGAGAAAAATAATAATGAGAGCATGAATAATGCATTGCTAATCATAGTTTCATATCGAGAGCGAAAAGGGGATACGGTGATGTTTTTTCATGAGGATGCCCAGACAAACAACCGTGGTCAGCCGGGAGACGTACTCGTATAAATAAATGAGTTATATTTGCAAACGATGTACCTTGGTTAGCAAAATTCACATTTTTCACAACATAGTGAAGTCTTTGTTGGATCGAAATAACCCATTTACATGATGAATAATAAATTATTGACTGAATATTTTCGTTTCATGGTAACAAGATTTCCGGACCTCCAAAGCTGGACGAACAAAATGAGGTATTATAAATGATTGGCATTTAACGTTCCCCCCCTTTCGTTATCATATTCTCCATGGAACGCGTAATAAAAATTCAAATTCCAGAAAATCTTTTTACAGTAACTAGGTACCTATGTAGATCATGAACTCACAAAAATATAAGTTCAAATTCGACGAAAAGTTAAAGAATGATGTTTTGCCTAGTAGAGTGGAATTTATCCAGAGGTTGGGTTGAACAAACTTGACTTCAGTTTTCAAGTGCCTCATAAGTTTTGCAATTTGAAGCTTCTCTTTTTCTCATTTTCATCACTCACAACTAATTTCTTTTTCCTGTTAAAAATTACCACCTCTTTCAACCAATTCCTGACAACTGAATTGTTACCAAACATTGAACTATGAGAGGTATCGACCAAAAATAATCGATTAATGGAATCAATGACCATTCTATCCGAACATTATTAGATTTTAATCGATTCACCAATAAATTTAAGCCTTGAAAATCAATTAATCGATTATTTCAAAGAAGGTTGGTCAAGAAATCGGGTGTTATAAAAACGACGAAATTCGTTCACAGAAAGATTCACTTTCTCAAAATTTCACGACAGCAATAAATTATTTCTGTTGACGATGTGTGATAAAGATAACACCAGGTGAGATGGTGTACATTTCCTTGCCCTGGGAAGTATTCCGCGATCATCAGTAACATCTACCATGCGATGCATTGTTTTTGGTTTATTATTTTCAATAATGAACCTTTGGAATCGACCAAGAAAAAAAAATTTTAACACCCCCTCAAAATTTGATGGTTTACCTTTCAAGGTGCGTAGAATCCAAAAATCGAATAAAAATTTGGCCGTCCGTCCGCCGTACGCCGCACAGTGGGGCCAAATGGCCAAAAAGCGGAAAAAAGTCATTATCTTTTGAACGAATTACTGTATCGTCTTGGGAATGGTTTCATTCGATTCCGAATACGAAAATACATTAGAAAACTATGTTTTCTGACGTTTAAATTCATTATTTTAGAACTAAATCTTGAATTTTGAAGAAAAATAGTGTTACTCAAAGTGGAAAAGCGTGTGAAAAAAACAGAAAATCGGTTTTACAGGCGATGGGTGTGTGTTATTTTGTTTTCTTCTTCGTTTCGGAGGTTATAGAATACGATAAAGATGATTGAATTGAGGTTTCTTTATATAAGTATGTAAATATATATATGTAAATATATATGTGTAAATATATATTTATATATTCAATTTTGACAAAATGTTGAGTGATAAAAACCTCTGAAAATTGGATAGTAAGCGATCGAATTTTGGAACGAATCCAAATTAAACGTTTGCTAAATCTGAATAAGAGATTTTCAACGATGACATGTTCTCGGTATGTCACGACAGTACGAACTGACCACATTACTGCGAATGACAATCCGAAGAACCTGGTTTGTTCAAACAGAACCTTGTTGACTCTTAGCAGAAATATTTTACGAAAACGTCGCTATTTACATCATTCTGTTTTCCAATAAAAAATGTCTGCCAAATGGGTGTGGCACATAGCTTCCCAGTATCCATAACCCGATTGTATAGATGATCCGACCATTGTAGCCTTAACTTGACTCCATTACTCTATGATTGTAGCTAACAGCCCACATAGGGGACATTCTACATGTCAACATTCATAATCCCTGGAAATTTTATCGATTTCGAGAGGAAAATGTAGAAGTTACAACCTTTAGAAGGGTTTTACTCTGAAGCTGCGGTGACGGCAGAGACGGCGTTCTTGGTGTACCTTTAATCACATTTTAACCCACTACATCTAAATTCGGTGAAATACGGCTATGAAATTTTTACAGCTTCTTGATAATGGTCAGAACTTCAAGAAAATAAATGAGCCAAACCGAAGGAAGGCGAAGCTCGGTTTTTCCACTCCTCTAAAGTTGTATTTCGTTATAAAAACCCAAATCTGAAGCTAATGTTCAAGCTAAAATGTTATGAAAAAATAATCAATATTTTTTAGAGGTACTACATATATATATATCCAACATTACATAATTTTATTTAAATTTTTTGAAACACATAGAACGTGTTAGGAAATTTTCCAATTCCACTCTCAAAGTGCTTAAAATCTCGAAATATCAGGTTTGAGCCCCCATTTAGCAGTGAAAACAATTTTTAAACATTGAAGGTCCTTCACACCCTGATTCTACAGGTAATAGACTTTGAGAAAACCACATTACATTTCTTTTTTAGTCACTTTGCAAAAATGGAGTTTTTTCCACTCCGGCCCCACTGTGCGCCGTACGCCGTGCGCCGTACGCCGTACGCGGCACTTTTGCCACTTAGCATTGACCGATTTTGATGAAATTTGGTACGTAGGCTCCATTTGGGGTCTAGTTGTGCCCCGAAGCTTTTGGTTGATGTAGGTCACTTCTAAGGGTTCCAAAATCAATTTTGAAATTTTGAAAACGCCCTAACTCAAAAAATTTTGGTATAAAGGTATTGTTTTTCCTTCAATTTTGGATTCTATAGAATTTTTAGAATTTTTTGAGACCACGCGGAGCTCTGTAGGACAAACCGTTCGCTCCCTACAAAAATTTGAGGGTTTATATTGAAATATATATATATATAAATCAAAACACGAGCGTGAATCGCAAAAGAGGCCTAATCTCCGTTCAAATTAGAGCTGACCGAAATGCGATCGATGGTTGGTAATTTTTTTTGATTTTTTTTTTTCCATATTGGATGGTTGGTGATTTTGTAGACGAGTGATCTATATAGAAAAATAATAAACCATTGTGTAATAATTTGCAGCGTTTTAGCCATTAGGCTCTAAGCGGAAATCATCCGGGGGTGCAGGGGGCGAAGCTCCCGCCGATGCGCGCAGCGCCGAGTTTTTTTTGATTTTTTTTTTTTTTTTTCATATTGGATGATTGGTGATTTTGTAGACGAGTGATCTATATAGAAAAATAATAAACCATTGTGTAATAATTTGCAGCGTTTTAAAGTTGGGGCATAAATCTATTGCATCATCAACCTACCATTTCAAGTAATTTGCCTCAATGAAAGAAAATACATCCACCTTGAAATATGAAGTCACTGTGAAAAAAAAATGATAACTAATCTTTACAAAATAATATTTGATTAATTCAACGAATAAACAGTAATCGATTAATTTACATAAACAACTCCGATCAATCGATACCCCTAATTAAGAGGAAAATACATAGGATATTGCTTAAAAAATCAAGTTTAGTTTATATTTATATATTATATTCATTGATGGCCACAGGAACAAGATGCAACGTAATCGCAGCAGCGGTTTTCGCCACAAAACTGTACGGACTGAGTAACACTAACCTATCTGCAAGTTGTAAGATATTCCGAAAATTAATTCAGTTTGTAGGGAACTCGTGAAGCTCTTGACTAGAATCAGCCATAATGCATTTTCTAAAAACGCTATACATTATTGGAAAATGGTTCATTTTAAACTCGTCTGCAAAGAACGAAATAACATCGTTATCCGAGAGTTGGGTGTTTTCATTAAGAAATTCGGTTCTTGGTTTCTGAGGAAGCACAACTGAGTACAACACAAAACTCAATTCAAAGAAACAAAAAAATGCCGAAAATTATTATTATTTTCCTGTACAGATCACTCGTCAGCAAAGAACACTGCTTTGCCATTGTCAATAACTACCAACCATGTGTTTGCTTCACAATCAAGGTTATTTTGAATACGAATATTTTCAGTTCATAGAAATAAAGAGTAGCGGAAATTTTATTACTGGTTGCTAAGGACGCAAACCTGAGTACAACTCGAAGATAAGAACAACAATCGAATTTTTCTCAGCTAAAATTTAAACAGAGATTAGGCCTCTTTCGCGATTCACATTCGTGTTTCGGATTTATCGTAAGTCCAACCCTTAAGTTCTCATAGGGGGCGAACGGTTGGTTCTTCTGTATGGTCTCGTTCGGTTCTAAAAATTCAATACTATTTTAAATTGAAAAAACAATACCTTCATATTGAAATTTTTTGAGCTAGGGCGTCTTCAAAATGTTAGCCCTTATTTTCAATCCTTTGAAGTGTGACATATCAACCATAAGTATCGGGGCACAACTAAATGGATCCCAAATGGATCCAATATACCAAATTTCATCATATTCCACCCATACATTTAAAATTTTGTTCACTTTAAAGCATTTTTGATACCATCTAGAGCTCTGTGGGAGCAACTGTTCGCTTATTAAGGATAATTAACCACCTAATTACTTTACTGTTCCATGACATTATTTCTTAATCAATTTAGATAGTGTTAATTTGGTATCGATAATACCACCCCAACGGCCAATAATTGTTAACTGCGCGTTTATTGTGAAATTTATCAGAAGATTTGTGTCTCTCAAGCTGTGTTCTGAGACCCAAACCGCTCTCCACCCACCAACCCCCGGTCCTTAGAAGGTAGTTGGGTGGTTTATACAGAAAAATAGTGAACCGTTGAGTAATAATTTGAGGCGCTTCTTATCCAATTTTATGATTTTATACCTTGACTCGTAAACCATCAAATTTTGATGGGGTTTAAATTTCCTTCTTTCTCGAATTTCCTTATCATTAAGGCTTTTGTCTGGAAACTTATATCTTTGTTTTTGTGAAAAGTTGTATGATTCTAAAAATAACCCTAAATATACTCTTTGCGTTATAAGTGGAATTAATTGCAGTCTCACTCGTCTGACAATCCGCTTCACTGAATGAGGCACTGATTTTAGTATTCTTGTTGTGTGTTATTCATATAATCGTCAGTTCGTTTTTCGTGCCAATTAAACGTTGCGAAGAATCTTCTTGTGCTTTTCAGGCAGAGCTTACGAGGTTGTGTGGGAGACCTTCCATTTCGGCTAGTTATTTGCGATTTTTCAAAGGATGGTTGTTCGTCTAATTGCGTCGGTTGTGGAAGGAAGTTCTGAAAGGTTGATGTGGAAACCTCTCACGAGTATGTTTCGGAGTAGCGATGATTATAATTTTTTCTTTCATCTTTTCTGCACGATGATGATATAGCTCACTGCTGTACATAGTCACTTAAACGAAAAACAGAAATTATCATTAAATTATCATTATTTAGAGCTACGCATGCGAGTCAAGCGCAAAATTTGCAGAGACCACTCCAAGAAAGATGATGAGAATTTTCAAAATTGAGAAAATCGATTTTGAAAGTTTCAAGACTCGCACTCACTATTAAGAACATTACAAGATGATGATTAGGTGGTGCAAAATGTTACCTAGCCCTCTAAAATCAATAATAATTTGTTGGTTTAGCAAAATATTACATTGTTGGATAAAATGTAGACGATAAAGAGAACCCCTTTAGAAGTATGCAAAAAACAAGTTGGCAAAAAAAAAAAAATTATTGTCAATCAAATCACTATGGAGAACGCTGGAAAAGAGAGATTTTGAATATTAGGATTCGATTGGGAAAAAAAAAATTTTAAATAAAAGAAAATGTACATATAACTCATAGTAAGAGATGAAAAATAAATGAATGAAAGAAAAAAGTTGTTTCCCCTTCCCTCCTTTTGTCTTCTTTGTAGACTGTTGTCTTGTTGTAGTCTACAAACAGTAATAAACTACAACAGTAGAATACACTTAGTATTTATTAATAACACATTAATCTATTTTGCGTTGTCAGGAACTGACTCTCATCCTTCTTGCATTGTAGTCCCAAACTTTGACGGCGATTTTAGCCGAGACTCTCATTTTTGGGTGATTTTGAGGTCACATTCAGTTACTACTCGGTCAGGAAAAACTATTGCCAACCAAACCTCATCTTTCTCGGAGTGGACCCCTTCCAGACATTTTTTGGCAGTCACAAAAAGCAAGAGCCGATATATTTATAAGAGGCCCTAGTATACTCATAGGAAAATATTAGACCCCTTATATTTTCTGAATTTTAAAATCCCCGGGAAATTTTACTATCACTTTTTTTACGTGAATGAGCTATGAGGGTGCGTAGGCTGCAATTTGAGCTGAAACTTTCGGAAATTGTAGAAAATCCTCTAGGCCCTCCCACAAAAATCTTTACAATGTGTTTATCACAAAGATTCCCAGAACATTTGGATCGAGATGGCTGTTTCAACGCTGATTAATGACTTTTGGAAATTTCGTTCGAAGGGCCACCGAAAATGTTTTATATCTGACTGTAATATGGTTCTTTTAATTTCTCAATAAAATTTTTTTTGGACATTCATCATTTTGAGCAATACTATAAAATATTCTTTCATGTTTTCAAAAACTCTCAAAAGGTTGCCCAAAAATTTATTTTTGCTTATTCTTAATTGATTTAGTTACCATGCCTAATGCCCTGCGTGCGTCGTCAGGGCCGATCCTAAGCCTTGAACGCTCAACCATCTCATGTTTACAACGATGATCAAAAGCGACAATTTAAAAGTTCCAGGGCCTTTTTTTTTTCACCCGCCTGCAAAGTCTCGTCATAATGACCACCTCACACGTCGGCCGGGATGTAATGACAATTAATTGGTAGGTAGCTACCGTGTGAAGTCAAAGCGGCCTTTGGCAGTTTTGAACCAAACGAAGGCGCCCGAAGAAAAAACGTTGACCACATCTACAATACCAAATTGACGTTGGGCCACTTTTTGATGTGGTTGCGACTCACGGGTCACACAAAAAGCAACGAAAACGAAGCAAATGTGCAGGCCAATCAAGAAGCTTTTTACTCAAATTGTCCCATTATTATTATTTTTTTCATTCTGGATTATTCACCCGATTTTATTTTTTGCCAAAGCAATTTGTAGCTCATCTGTTTTATTGTACCGGCGAGAAAAATTTGCATGACTGAAGAGCCGAAAAGGATATTGATTAAAATTACCAAACAAGCTCATCAATCAACTTTGTGAAATAATAAATAATTCAATATCATGTTCTGTAACATGAAGATCAAAGGTGTACTTATTTAGTATGACACGTATCGTATAACCAATTATAGGGTTCATAATCTTTTCTACTTCAGAGGACCTCTTTTTATTTCAATTCTTCGCGGTTTGAGGGGCCATAAAACATTTTGTAAATCAGTATCATAGCAGACTACCTTTCATTCTGTCGAAAGTTACAATGACATGTTGTATTCCATCTAATTATATAAAACGCCAACCGTACGTACGTACGTATGCACGGAGGGGTCTTGGGAGGTGGGACGAGTCGGAGGGGCGGGAGGGGGGGGGGAATCGGAGGCGGGAGGAGCCGGAGGGAGTGGGATGCGGGGAGAGTCGGAAGAAGCGTTTTGCCTACTTTTAGTAGGCTTTTCAGCTAGTCTTCAATAATTCAACAAGATGATTTGTACTAATTTACCAGTTATTTGTACTGCTGGTCCCTATCTAATGGAAGCCTAATTTCCCGGCGGAATCGGAAGGAGAAACGAGTCTGTTAGGTACTTCGAAATAGCTCTTACCAATTCGAATAATTCATGTTTTTTTTTCAAAGTCTTCAATGTATGCCAAGTTGGATGGCAAGAATAGCTTCCTCGCCCAGAATAACATGAACACATTTGCTTATTGGTTATTTGTGCAAAAAGGATTGATAGTTGTATTTATTATAGAACAGTATTGGTTGCAGTGTTATGGAGCAATAATTAGTAGAAAACAGCAACACGATTGAGTAATCGTTAGCTATAATTTTGACGATTCTCATGTATCGTAGCTCATATTGATCGGACCGGATGATATCAAGTAGCGTTCATTTCGTTCTTGGCCTCCAAAGTTAATCAAAATCGACGATAGAATGACAAGATAGGAGCTCAGGAGGCCGCAGGTGGTGATACCTCGGAGTACTTTTGCCGAGATCTTTAGCTCGAGTAACTCCATGGTATTTTTATCACATCACGATACATTTCTTTAATATTGATATTCTAAGAGTGCCATTTTGGTGGCTGAGTTTTCACTGATTACGAGATCAACTTCACTTTATTAGTCAAGTCTTCTTCCTGATGCCTGGGGGGTCGTCAACGTCGAATGCCTGGACTGCTTCTTCGTTGTTATGTACTTGAAGCCGCTTGTGGTGGACTATGGTCCCCTCCAGCAGACTACATCGTTCGTTCACTCAAATTCATGATTCATCCATTCACTTACTCTTGATGTTTGAAGACAATGTCGACTAGTTGCTCAGATCATACTGTTTTAAAATAACTAATCACGTTGAGAGTTTTTTTGTTATACTAATGTTTTTTTCCAGAGCTTCAGTTGTACGATTGGATAAATTATCCTTCTCAACCAATGGACTGTGAAAACGAGAGCGACAGACCCGGCAGAGTCAGAACATTAGCTGGAGGTTTTCGGTTGGAATCGAAAAAAGTTTGGGGGAGCCCAGCGTTTGATCGGCGAATGGAAAAGGGAAGTATGTTGCGTGAGTGTGTATGTGTGTGTTATGTGTCTGGGAGGAATAAGTGTTTGCGAGTGTGCGAGTGGCAGGGAAGGGGGGATGTTCTCTATATCTCGCTCTATTGGAAGCCCGATCAGAAGGGATCACTCAGTTAGAGAGCTACACGGTAGAGGCGGGCCGTGGAATGTAAATTGGTATTTTAACTACCGTCCCGACATAATTTATATATGACTTTTTTCTCTCCCGTTAACTCACACCCCCAAAAAGGCCTTTCAACGCGTTTCAAAACGGAAATTCAGGGCACAATGGTTCGGGTGGGTGTGGTTTTTCTATGGCACTCGTACAATAGGATAATTACTGTGGGATCTCCGAGAGGGCGGTTGAGGGACGATAGTAATACAACTAAGGTTTTCTAAAATCTCCCCATACTGGACAATGATTCATAGACATGAGGGTTTGCCAAAAATGAGGAGAAACGAGCCTTAAAATCATCGGGCAATTATCCATGCTTTAAGGTTTTATCAAAAGTTGTAGTAAACGTATAAATTTTACTTGATCGACCCATGATTGATGGACTTAATCAACATTAGAAATGACGTTATGAATTTAAATAAATACAAATCAGGTCTAGATTATTTCCATTACCCCCAAAAAATACCATTATACTTTTTCATGTCACTTCATGCACCTCAATCTCTGTGGTTATCGAGTTTTACATAACTGTAACATGTTCTATCTTCTGCACTATTATGCCTCATAGTACCAACTGATCGCTATTGCCAGATGAGAAAGGTGCTGACAGGTGCCTTTGTTCTTCCGAACATCCGCAAGAATTTCGCTCTTCTTGTGGTGAAAGAAATCGCAAAGAAAATTCAAAGATCCGAAGCATAACAGAGAAAAGGGCACTTCTCCAGCGGTTATGCCCGAGCAAACATCAGGCAGACACGAGGTTCTACAGAGCAAATATATTTTCGGAAGCATGAACGAAGAGTATTTTTTACCCTTGGTGCAAAGCCGTGTGCGGGGAAGTGATATTTGCGTTCAAATGTTTACCGAAGATGGTGCCTATTTGACCAGGGTTGCCTTTCAACTACTTGGTTTGATAACTAATGGGCCACCTTTAGTATAACATCCATTTGCTCGCGTGGGAGTTTCGCATTTCGTTTTGTACTGTAAATACTTTATCTAAAGCCATCGAAATGGTATTTGTTCACGAGTTTTAATAATAATTAGTTATATCCTATTTGCAGTGTAATGTTTAACTGCCCTAAACCCACTACCTACCCACGTGAAATTATTATCCGTCATTGACGCCATATTTTGATGATTTGCCTGGAGTTATGCAATCTGGTAGGGTGGCTATCGACCAACGAATAATTGATTAATGAAATCAACGATTATTTCTTATGGATTAATCGGTTCACCGATTAATCGAGCCCTTAAACGGGAACTAGGAAACTCATCGAAAGGACACTCATCGAAAAAATCATGGAATGGCGTTTTCGATAGGTTTCCAATCCAGAGTGGACACTCATCGAAAAGTGACGTCTGAGAAACTCATCGAAAAGTAGAGTCCACTCAATTTAATAGATTAATTCAGTTATTTGATCGAATAATTTTTTGATTCGACTTAAGTCCAGCACTGTCGAGACACTCCTCGAAAAATAGCTTCGGGACACTCATCGAAAGTAGAAGCTCGGGATACTCATCGAAAAATCTGATTGACAGGATATTCGTTACCTTCGGGTCAACCCTGAACTACCTGCTATTATAACAGCCCAAGGCCACCTTGAACACCAGGCCAAAACCCTCACCTTCTATAGCTCTGACGTAGCCCTACCTCCTTTGTTAGGGCTTCACTACCTTCAGTGAAGCTGTAGTTTGTCTAATTACACACAAATTATGAGATTATAAATTATGAGATTATAAATTATGTTCACAATTACCATGATCGTGTGTTGGAACGATTGACTCTCGCAACCATATGAAAGATGAGTGATTTGAATGGTAACACCCAGTCATACACATGATAGCAAATATCTTCGTTTTATTTTGTTTTTCAGTTATAAACTATTTAATTCAATACAATATTACAAGACAAGAGGAAATACAATATTACAATACAATATGACAAGAGGAAATTAGTAAAAAGCTTAAAAATATAGGTAGGAAGTATGGAAACTGGAAATAAGACTTATGAGCTACGCTTGGTATACACGAATGTAGGTGCATGTAACCCTACAAACAGGGCATAAACCGTTCGTCAGGTGTGAAATGCACATTTCACAGAAACTAAGGTGGCCACATGGCGTTGCGATGTGGGTTCTTGGATTCTCCAGACATATAACACAAGCCCGTGTTCCCCCTGTGGAAATACCAAGAAAAACTCGTTAGTCAACAAGAACTATAAAGGTTCACATAGAGACACTTTGATAGCTTGATGGAATCAGTCCCACCTACGGCATCCTGAACATTTTCTTGAATGTCCTCCTCCTCTTCTTCCTCTGCTCCCTCTATTTCTCCAATAGACAAGATAGAAACAAAAAACGCTGCAAATTATTACACAACGGTTTATTATTTTTATATAGATCACTCGTTTGCGAAATCACCAACCATCCAATATGAAGAAAAAAATATTTAAAAAATAAAAAATAAAAAAAAATAAAAAATAAAAAAAAAAAAAATAAAAAAAAATAAATAAAAATCACCAATCATCGATTGCATTTCGGTCAGCTCTAATTTGAACGGAGATTAGGCCCCTTTTGCGATTCACTTTCGTGTTTTGATTTATATATATATATGTTTCAATATAAACCCTTAAATTTTCGTAGGGAGCGAACGGTTTGTCCTACAGAGCTCCGCGTGGTCTCAAAAAATTCTAAAAATTCTATAGAATCTTAATTTGAAGGAAAAACAATACCTTTATATCAAAATTTTTTGAGTTAGGGCGTTTTCAAAATTTCAAAATTGATTTTGGAACCCTTAGGAGTGACCTACATCAACCAAAAGCTTCGGGGCACAACTAGACCCCAAATGGAGCCTACATACCAAATTTCATCAAAATCGGTCAATGCTAAGTGGCAAAAGTGCCGCGTACGGCGTACGGCGGACGGACGGCCAAATTTTTATTCGATTTTTGGATTCTACGTACCTTGAAACGTAAACCATCAAATTTTGAGGGGTGTTAAAATTTTTTTTTCTTGGTCGATTCCAAAGGTTCATTATTGAAAATAATAAACCAAAAACGAAGTTATTGCAATGGCCTCAAAATGTTTTGAACAACAAATTTTGATAAAAAATGTTCTCCAAGGTTCAACAAACCCATAAGAGTTATTTTTAACGGAGCTTTTCTTACAAGACTTGGGTAATTAACACATCTAAACGAAAATTAAATGAAACTTACTTGTTGCATTCCTCGTCGAAGATGATCCGTAAGTCTTTGTTCTCCGATCCACATCTTTCGCGAATAGTCTTTCGTAGGGTATTTACCGCCTCAGTATACTCGGTGGGGAGCTCATGCAAATGTTCCTTGGTGAGGGTGACTGTTGAATCGGTCAAAGATTCCATTGGAACCATCTTCCCCGTGGCCTCACACTTCGTATCGCTACATCTAAGATACCACATTTTCTCAGTTCTTTTATAAACGGTATATAAAGAACCTCCGCACTCATACAACTTAACTTAACAACTTAACTTGACGACTTAACTCATACAACACTCACGTTGACCATCCACTAAGCGCACCATTTCGATGTGAAAAATTTCGGAGAGTTGAATAGCGAGAGCAGTAACGATAACGTGGGAAACTAGAATGGGTATGATGCCATGAGGATATGCGCCATCATTATATAGGTGGATGGGCATACTTGAAATTGTGCCAGGCAATATGGACTTTGGAACAAGGCATACCTAGAATAGAATAATCCAGAATAGGGATGGGTACCTACCGTTCTTACTAATAATACCTACCCTTTCACTGTGGACCACTTACGTTTTACTTCTATCCAACAGATTAACTTCGTCAGAATGTGGGTATCCCATCCCTCAGGTATCCCGCGTGTTTTGTCAACCCATGATGATTCATGCCATTGAATCAGTGGTAGGAGGTCCCTGTCCAATAAGGTTTACCTACACAGTGTAGAGGGTAACTGGAAACTTTCCCACGTAGGTGTTATTGGGAAGATATTATCGTGACCTCTTCAGTGACCTACAGTGACTTAGTCACTGTTGTTTGGGGTCATCTCTATGCTTGCTTGTTGGAAGAATGGCACATTGTAAAATCGCCACTTTTCATAGAGATACCTTTTCAATAAAGGAGGGGGGGTTAATCAATCGAAGCTACATAAATTAAAATATTGAATACCTATGTGTTTCTTCCGCACAAAGAGGATATTCCAGGGCTCTAGGATGATTAAGGGAGAATTCAGCTCTATTGCTTACCCAGCTGATCCGACATTCCTGAGATCCTACCAATCACTTCCAGTGGTCTCCTAGAGGGTGCGTACCACAGTTTAGTGCTATAGGATAAACTGGAGAGAAGAACACTATGTTAGGAGCTTCATAGCTCATACAGCTGGTCTTGGCTCCTAGAAGGCAGTTCACCTATAACCTTGCTACAGAGTTCTATGAAACTCTGAGAAAGAAAAGTAAGAGGAAAATAGCGCCAAACGACTGTGAAGTAGTTTGCGATTATGTTGACGTTTCCCCCCGCTTTTTTGTCGTTCTCAAAAACGTCGTCAAAAAGTCGTCGCTCAAAAACACACTCGGGGTTCCCCTAAACTCGTTACTCTCGTCGGCTCCTGCTGATCTGACTCAATCAGCAATCCTCCTTGGACTAATCCCGAAGTTTCACGATCACGATGAACTCTCCGTCAAGGAGCCAACCCGCACACACCCTGAAAATTTCATCAAAATTGAACCATCCCTTCATACCCTTGGGGGGGGGGGGGGCAAGGGATTGACCACAGGCAGACAGACCGACAGACACGGAACCAAAGTTGTTCAAAAAGCTGTGAAACGCAAAATGCGAGTGGAAATTTTGATTTTGGAGGACCTAAATTTTTTTGACTCGCTGCACGAATACAAAGCTTTTTTATCTTTCGAATAGTTATCCTCTGTATTAGGGCTCTAGTTAACAAACGGTCAGAAAAAGCAGTTTCTTGCATGTTTGACAGTAAATGGGGTGTGCGCATGGTTTTTTTGTTTGTATATTTCCGAATGATGGATCTCAGTGAGAGCTTTCCAAAAAGGTGCAACATGCAAGCGGAAAAGGGTCTTGAAATGCATATTTGTGACGTCACGGGCCCCTTTCCAGGTGTTTCATGGCTTAACCAGCCGGAGTCTTAAGCTGAAAATTGGCAGATGGGGTTTTCGGGAGCGCCGAACTCGAATTTGAGGGTGAAAATGCGAATTTCCAACCCATGCGCACACCCTATAGTTGCATGCCGACCTAAGCTCAACCAATGGACGATGGAAAGACAATGGAAGCGTGTGAGTGTGTAACATGTAATTAGGTACCTATGTTTAGCGTGAATATGTACTTATTTATACTAATGTATAAAGAAGTTGACTTCGTGAATTCGAACTGATAATGATTTTTATTAGAAACGCAACATGTGGCAAGATGCCAATGGGTTGTTAAAAATGAAATAATAAAATTAACTGTAGAAACCGCCACATATGTACAATTAAAAAAATTATCTTAAAAAGGAAGCAGAAATTTATTTTAGATTATGAATAGATCCATTCTTTCTGGGGCAATCAGACAACCACTGGTAAGCGGGGGCTTACAATAACGAATCAACTGAGGAGTGGTGTGGCCTGTTCTATCTAACCTCCTTGGAGGCCCTGGCCCATGTACCTGACAGCGAGCGTTACGGTATAGGTAGTAAACCCTTCAGAGGTCTAGTTTGAGGGCTTTCCTTTCGATGACTGTCCCTTAGGAGTATTTTCGACGAGTGTCCACAGGGAACGAGAAACTCATCGAAAATAATTATCAACTAGTTTTATCATTCAATTCATATCTCCAATGTCCGATTAGATATTTTCGACGACTTTCCCATCCTCCAGTTTTCGACTAGTGTCCCACCCTATGAGGATACTCCTCAAAAAGCTTCGAGCTCACGTTTTCGATGAGTGTCCTTTCGATGAGTTTGTAGGGACCCCCTTAAACATCCATTAATAATCGATTATATCAAAGAGATTCGGTTAAAATTGGGTAGGTACAATTAAAACGACAAGAAACGTAAAAATTATTAAAATTTAAAATTACATTTAAAGTAAGAGTGAAAAAGAGAAAACATTTAACAACGAAAATAAATAATACGTGTATAATGATTTAATTTTTCGCTCCAAAACTTTTCATCAGTGTTCTTCAGAAAAAGGAGTTTGTTGGCCGAGTCGGTGGTCAGCCGATTCCTCTGTCCCCTCAAACATCTATTCTATTCCCTTTTGTAGAAACGTACAAAAACATATAGTATTTCCATAAGAAATTAAAAATTGAGCTCAATTGACAGCAGCTCAATGTTCTAACGTAACCAATAATTTCCCTTTAGCACAAAGCATTCTCCTTCTTCCATTATCGGTAAATTCCGGATGAGTCGTTCAAAAGTAATCGGGTCAGGACAGGTTCGGCTAATGAGGAATTTCACCGAATTCTGTTTGCATTTTTTCTGAATAGTTAATGGTGTGGGATAGATGAAAATCGGGTTGATTTCGGAAAATAAGTCTCCTGTTATTTTTGGGAGTCAATCAAAATTTATGATTCCAAAAAATAACCGGGAAAACGGACCTCTTCAACGTGAAGCGGGAACGCTCGCTGATTGGCTGTTCGGATCGCCGTCTCCTCCCAGTGTTGCCTGTTGGTACGACGAAATTGTGTTATCTAAGAGGAAAGTTATCAAACAAAAACAGGGGAAACCTAATTTTTCCCATCTTGCTTTTTCTATTTTAACACAGAATGTGGTTTAGCCATGGACTAACTAGCCAAAAACAGCTAACGAAATTTCATAACGAAATCTGGGACGACAATATGGATACCGATGATACGGAACTAAGGATCGTGTAACCTGGTGTACCCTATGAGATATTTTGTTATGACGCGATTTTTGTTATCGCAGGTTCTTTGGAGTTCTGATTTAGTGAGAGGAAAGTAGCGAAATTATGTGAAACGCGTGGGCTAAAACACAGGAGAGTCTAGCCCCCAGCAATCCTTGTCGGGTTTCAGCGCTACCTCCCGCCACTTCAACGAACTACCATTCCTGATCACCATGACTACCATTCTAAAGATTGTTGTCTCGTAATCTTCTGTGTTTCCGATATTTCTATAACATGAACCAGTGACGATTTTGGAGATCAGCTTTGAAATTGAATGAATTTAGGCACGTTTCGACACTTGGCATAATTTTCAGGTCCATAACTCTCAGAGAGAAACAATGAGAGAAACGAAAACGAACATGAGAAACGAAAACGATTACTACACAACAATCTTTGGAATAGTAGTCATAGTAATCAGGAATGGTAGTTCACTGAAATGGCGGGAGGTAGCGCTGAAACCCGACAAGGATTGCTGGGGGCTAGACACATTCTGTGTTTCAATAATTTCGTCCAAAGTATGTAAATATTGTAGCGGAGGTAACGAGGCGCGGAGAGCCAAGTTTTTCTTCAGTTTTTCGATTTCGATCTTTACTGGTTTTGTGAAATGTTGCCTCCGAGGACTATACGAAGTGAGATTTCACGATCTCAGCGCTTCATGCGGCCGTAAATGAACTATTCCAGGTTGACGTCTTCCTCCCGGTTTTTTTAAATGTTCATATTTTTTACACTGTTTTGTTTATTCGTAAATTAGGAAGTACGGGCTGAAATTTTGCCGTAAGGGGTTTTTTGAGGTGCTGAATCCGATTTTGGGGTCAAAAATAGGAAATTCTGACATGGTGAAATTCCTCATTCCTGGGTAAGGCAGGGGTAAAAATTGATTCAGATCTACTGTTTGGATAAATGCGATGCAGAAAGGCCTAAAACGCACAGAAAGGCCTTCGGGCGGGAATTTCGTGTGAATGTAACGAATTCGGTGAACATTCGGTGGAAAAATTTAGATGTAATATTTTTTGGAAATACGGGGAGACAAACTACCGACACGGAGATATAGGTTGTTATTGTGATATAATTCAATAATGTAAAGTTATAAAGTAAATTAAAGTAAACAACAATTTCAGGTTGGATTTTCGTTCGACTGTAATTCCTGGCGTTGCGGACGTCATCAGCTGTCTTCCTAAGGGAAGATGAGAATTTGTTCTGATGATTTCGCTCATGGCTTCCCATTGGCCGCCCTGGGTTGGGGCGAGGGGAACTACGACCGACTTACCCGAAAATATGCTCCCGAGGCGAGCCCCGAACTCACGGCCCCTGTAACCGGACCGAGTCCCGTTCCCAGACACACATGCCGCTTCTCGCTTGGCCACAGAATTCCCATGAAAATTTATAATATAGCTGTCATTTCTGTTTCTCCTTCTAATGAATCATCACAAAAGTCTAAAAAATATCACGAAACGTAGGTATGGTAAGGAAAGACTTTAATTTGTGTCTAAACCTCAATATTCTTCGTGGTTGTATACCCTCTGTAATCTCCTTGTCACCTCAGTACTTGAATATTCAAAATTCAACAACCTTGCCATGTTTTCTTCGACATTGCAGCCACGAAAACCCTTCCTTTGCCTTCTATTCTTTCTAGTATGCGTCTGCTCTGAAATTTCCTTGGTAGTTCCCACTCCAACAATACAAGGAGCGAAAGCTTCCCACTGGATGAATAGAAGACCTCTGACGAAGACGGAGAGAAAAATTTAGTATAGAACGAAGAATTTTTTCCCCTATTTTTTCCTAAAAAAGAAAAAAATACTCGTGGCTGAGGAAAATTGTGGAAATGAAAACCCGGTATGAGAAAAAGCGCGGTGATAATATTAGCTTTTCCTTTTGCCACGACCCGATGGTTTTGAAGAGGATGAACGGATCGGGTGACCTTTTCGCGGTCCATATCCTTTTGAAGTTAACTCGACGGGGGTATAGACAAGGGATGGTTAGGGGAGTGGAGGGGATGATACAGAGGAGAGGGGGGACCTATTTCCCGAGCTTTCTCATCAAAACGGTTCGATTTCCCAGTCTAGTCGACGAAGAGCCCCGAATTTCCTGCCTCTCGGAAAACCCCGAGGGTTCTTTCAGGCGTCAAGTGTTTGTATTGCCGTGTCCGCCAACTCGAATCGGTGTAAATTGAGAATATTCATTCTCATTCATTCACGCTTAAACGAATTAATATTCAAGGGAAAATTGAGTGGAGAGGTCGTATTTCTAATGCTACGAGAACCATGTGTAAACATATCACGTAAATATTTCAACATTCATTAACTATTTCTTGTTAGATGTTAACATTTGGCTTACGTTTTACTGTAGTATTAGCATGGAACATGCTTTAGCCATCGCCTAACTGGGTAAAAACGAGACAAAACCGTGGAACAAAAACAGCGCGGGATTTTTTAAAATGATTTTCACTAACAACCGTCCCATTTCTGGGCAAATGTATCGCCGTTAGTTTTCATCCCACGAAAATCGTTTGTCACTCGTTGAAAAGTCCTCAATTGATGCGTAAATTATATACTGGCAAAGCAGCTTCAATATGGACGAAGCTGAGATATACCTCTGATTTAAAGGAACTGTAAACAACATTCGCGGTAAAAACCAACATCGATTTAGTGGATTATATTGATGTTGGTTGGCTTGGTTTTTACGAATGTAATCAAAGAATCTTGAAATAAAGGCGAGATTTTGTTATGGATGCGGGATTTTAGTTGTGATATGTTCTTCGACGCTTCAGATGTTTTCGATTTGTTAATAATAAGAATACCTTTGTTGTGACTGAAACCTTCTTCTACGTTTTAGATGTTTTCTATTCCTTAATAATAATAATACCTTTGGTACATCAAGAGGCGTATGAAATGACGAGCAATTTGAAAAGCAGGCCCATAAAGAGCTAAATTAAAACAACTGACAACAAATTCCTAGTAAAAGGAATCAGCGAACAACCTAAACACGGCTAAGCCATGTTCCATGTTTCTTGAATTTCAGCCGAAGGGTCTAAGCAGTAACTATCTGGGGGTCCAGGGAGATCCCCTGGCGAGACCCGAAGAGCCGAGTTTTTCATTCATTATTTTCATTTTATTTTCTATTTTTGAAAATGTTTGTTTTTTGAAACTTTCTTGACCTCTGGTGGTTTTCTCACTATTGAAAAAATAGACTTAGTTAAGTTCCTAAGTCTCATAATAACGAAATAAAAATATTCATCATTTATCAACATGTTGCTAATAAGTTGTAACTTGGTGTGATAAAGAGTTTTCAAAGAAAAACATTTCTATTTGTCTGTTTTAGTAGTTTCCATGGTTGTACAAAAATATGAAGGTAAATTATTGCGTTCAACGCAACTAAATGAAAAATCATCTTCCTCTTTCTCCTTCATTATTGTTCATCTCCTCAGCTCTCAACAAGAGTTGTGTCATCACGTCTCTCATTTCATGTAGTCTTCTTCTGGTAATCTTATTCAACTAACATAGCAATTTCTCATAGTGTTGGCACATGATTGTTCAATTTCACTTGTTTCCTGCAGGTACTTCTCTGTAGTTTTATTATGGACATTCCTTTCTCTCAGATTGGTTTCTTCTACATGATTGATTGGCAAATTTTCAGTATTTTTCGTTCTTCGTTGTAGTGTCTTTATGCGAGGATTATATTGTTGATCGTCGTCGATTGACATATTTCTATTCCATGAGTTTTATTTGCATGTAGTACTGAATCCAACATCAGCCAAAACCTGTTTCACCATGCCTAATCTGTTTTCTATCTTCTATTGGTTTATTTTATCTCCACAACTTGTCCAACTACACAAAATTTGCTGTTTTTTTGTTTCAAGCTGTTGATGTACTATAAACCGAAAATTATAAAAAAGGTCTATCCCAAGTTCGAAGGCCCTTGCTCTTGAACCTAAACTCAGACAAAATTAATTATTTTTTTTTTATTTGAGAGAAAAAACAGTTTATTGAAGATTGTAGAAGGAATGAACGTGGACTCTAGTAGTTGTCTAAACGTAATGGATTTGACGAAAGTTCAAAATTAATTAGTTAAAATTAAGTTTAATTTATTAAAATTATTTATTAATCAGTTAAAATTAAATGAAAGCAGGCACATATTATACAGGCTTTGGTAGAGAGCTAGTTAGTTGTGCATACAATTTTTTCATCACAAAAATTAATATTTTTCACTGAAGGATAGAAAAGGGGGAATCAAATTCCTAAATTGCTCTTCTCTATAACCTTCAATAGTGAGAGAAAGTTCATTTTTTCATCAATTTTAAAAACGAGAGAGACCAACCAGAGCTCAGTAAATCCCAATTTTTGAGGTTTGCATCTTTGAGTCACGTCATGTTTTTACCTGGGCGTTTCATTTTTACAACTGCTACTGTTGTTCCCCCCAAGACATTCGGACTAACAGAGATTTGTAAGAATCTTAGGTAGGTACCTATCAGATGATGCAGTTTTCCCATTCTAAAGTAATTATAGGAAAAATCTCTTCGCACCTTTTAGATGGATCGAGATGAGTACAAATTTTGGGATTTCGTTTTTCCCGAAATGAGTAGAACACATATCACTGGATATCACTCATCAAGGCTGTTGACCGTTAGTCACCTCAGCTATGAGTTCAAGGTGTTACTTTCAAAACAAATTCGTTAGTCACCTGGCACATGGGAGCTGGAATGACCCCTAACGTTGTAAACTACCGCTATGATGGGGTGATAGGTAGTCTCATCGAAAAAATAATTCGTTTCCAGTCTACTAGGGCCATTAGATGCGACGAAGAGGAACCAGTATGATTGAAGTCACTCATATTTGAGCCCGTATTGCTGACAACTTCATTTTAGGCTTGGGTGGACAAGCAGGGCCAATTAGGGGGGCAGTACTACTTTTTTTTTAAATAAAAATAATACCTATGTAATGTTTTTTTTCCTCGTGAGGGCCACATTGGAATGAAACAGGAAGTAATAACTGTGTGCCTTATAGGGGAATGTTTATTATCTTCGATTATGCCGTGGGTAGTTATAAGTACATGATTCAATCTATAAAATTAGATTAATTTTCATGCGATGATAAACGGTGCCTTCGGAGCTTCCTGGGCAACTTTTGGTTCAGTGGAGTTAATTCTCGCTCCGGGAATAACTCCAACATTCATAGTCCAATGTTGACGGAATTTTCAGGAAAAGCCTTTCCTTGCGACGCGGACGTCATCAGCTGTGTTACGAAGGGAAGATCAGAATTTGTTCTGATGATTTCGCTCATGGGATCCCATTGCCTCACCGCCCTGGGTTGGGACGAGAGGGTAGATGAGCCCATGGCGCACGAAAACACGCCCCGGAGGCGAGACTCGCACACACGACCTCCCGCAGCAGCCGGTCCGAGAATCGCCATCAAAGAACGCGTGTCGCAGCGAACACGGACAAATCGCTCCCCCAATTTTCAGGATTCTACTAAAATATCTCACGAATTTCATCAACATCGCATGAACAGCAGAATGGACCCTCGCAGACGTAATTTTACTGTAACGCTAACTTCTCAATTGTGACGGAATTACCAACAAAAAAGCTTTAACCCTAATCGGACCATGGTGTCACTAGTGTCACTAAGAACATCTTAGTCATCCCACAGCTGTCCCAAGGTGTCACCAGAATAACTAGATTTAAATTGCAATTTAAAATTGAACAAAGCCAACCAGTACACAAAATTATTATTTAACATTTTTTGAACTATTTTTTGTAAGTCATTAGAAGTCAAAAAATTATGTATGACAAAAATGATGAAAACTTTTTACATCAATTTCCTTGGAAATATTTCGAAACAAGGAAATATTAAATTTAGTATGCAATTTAATTTTGGTTACTCTGGTGACACTTTGAGACAGCTATGGAGTTCCTGAGATTTTTCCGTGACACCAGTGACACCATGGTCCAATTAGGGTTAAAAACGGGGTAGGTATGACCCTAATTTTTGACATATCTATCACCCCTTAGAATTGTAAAAAATTTCTGGCTAATGAAGTAGTATTTTGTTTGTTATTATAAACATTTTGAATGGTTTCAAAATTCCCCATGCTTAATAATATTAAGCAAGCAGATTATGATGGTTCCGTTGTTATTGCTTCATTTTCTTCGAAAATTTACTAAAATTAAAAAAATCTAACGAAATTGTGAATGACTTTTCAATCGTGTTGCTGTTTGTCGCCAATAGAAACCATCAACACGTTTGTAACAGTTTTTATACGGAAGATTCATTAGTTGTACTGCCCTAATTATGTAACTACGTTGATTCCATTCTATGTATGGCAGGTATATTTCCCTCCCAACTTGGCAGACGTTTTCAAGTTCTGCTCAACCCAGAGAGGACGCGGCCAAAAAAATTAATTTACAAGAAAACCCCAAAACTCGCACCTGGAAGGTTAATCTTAACCCTTGACAGGGCTCAACGCTTGGGCTGTTCGTCTTTGAAGTGTATCAAAGTGAGAAATCCAAGACAAAAGAACGAGGAGAAGGCGTGAAAAAAAGGGAAAAAACAAAGCGAGGCGAAGTTCAGACTTGAAAGAACTCGACGCCAACAAAAAGTTATCTGTTAATACATAATTATATTTCGGGAAGTCATATTTTTCCCCGAGAAAAAGCAAAGTCTTTTTTTGGAAGTATTTTTTTTAACAGGGTTTGCAAGGCACTTTTCTCATTTCCCCGAGGTGACACTCGTCAGGTGTTCTTCCATTTTCACTTTTTCGAAAGACGAACAAAGTAAGGAAAAGAGAAAAGAATCGAGTTAGTTGGAAAATGAGGACGGAAGGATCTGAAGGGGGGGGGGGATGCAGTAACCTGTTTTTCTCCTCTTAGTAGCAAATAACAGGTGGCTCCGGGGCGTGGAAGATTTTAATTTTAAGTTCCGGAATAAAGTTTGCAAAGTCATTGGTTATTTTTGTCACGTAACTTATAGTGATAAAACCTATAACCAGAAGTTGTGAAATTCTCAAACAACGACAACTGTGATGAAGTTGCAGTACCTATGTAAAAGCTACTTGTGCTTGAACTAATTCGTGCGGTTACAAGGTGTCCTAATTCGAGCTTTATTTACTACTTTACTGCAGTTTTCTCATTTTCTTGAATTTAACAGGACAGTATTTTTCTATTTAAATAATTTTGGTTTATTATTTTCAATAATAAGCCTTTGGAATCGAGCAAGAAAAAAAATTTTAACCCCCCCCCTCAAAATTTGATGTTTTACGTTTCAAGGTAAGTACGTAAAATACGAAAATCGAATAAAAAAATGTCCGCCGTACGCGGCACTTTTCTTAGCAACACTGGACCGATTTGGTTCAAATTTGGTATATGGGCTCCATTTGGGGTCTAGTGATGCCGCGAAGCTTTGGGTTGATGTCAGTCACTTCTAATGGGTGAAAATTAAGGGTTGAAATTTTCAAGAGTGCCCTAGCTCGAAAACTCTCGAAATAAAGGTATCGTTTTTTCACCAATTTTAAATAGTATTGAATTTTTTAAAATTTTTGAGACCACCCGGAGCTCTGTAGGACAAACCATTCGGTCCCTACGAGTACTTGAAGGTTTTCCTTCGATAAAACAGAATCATGAGTGTGAATCGCAAAAGAGGTCTAATCGCCGTTCAAATTTTATCTGACTAAAATGCGATCGCTGTTCATTTCTTCGATTTGTATACAGTTTTGCCTTCTGCGTAACCAGTAATCAAATTTCCATATGAAGCTTTCTATTTTTCGAATCGAGTGTGGAGCGTTTAGTTCTTTCTAATAAACTTGATTGTGAAGGTGTGAAGCAGTATGGTGTGGTAGGTAGTACCTACCAATAGTTGGTAGGTAAAAAAAATGTTGGTAGGTATAAAACGCTGCAAATCATTGCTCAAAGGTTTATTATTTTCTGTATAGATCACCCTTCTGTATAGATCACTGGTTCTCCATCAATAGCACCTACCACCATCTGTATTCTCCCTTGACCTTCCCTCTCAAATTTGAGCTTCCTGCGTTCAATAGGATTGAAAATGGCTTCGGAGTTCACTCAGCTGATCAGTGATCTGAAGAGTGAAGAAGATCTCCTCGAATGCTGGAGACGCCTGGAAGAGCACTTCCATTCAATACTATTGAGATTGGCTTCGGAGCTCACTCAGCTGATCAGTGATCTGAAGAGTGAAGAAGATCTTTTCGAATGCTGGAGACGCCTGGAAGAGCACTGATCAGCTGAGTGAGCTCCGAAGCCATTTTCAATCCTATTGAACGCAGGAAGCTGAAATTTGAGAGGGAAGGTCAACTGAGAATACAGATGGTGGTAGGTGCTATTGATGGAGAACCAGTGATCTATACAGAAAATAACAAACCTTTGAGCAATGATTTGCAGCGTTTTTTTACATGATCTGGAAGGTCAGTCCTAAGTACCTACAATAAACTTCATGAAAATTTGGCCATTATGGTGGACGTGAAAATAGCTAGAGTTGCGATGAATTTCTTTACATGGAGATAATATTGCAGAAAATGTTGAATTAGGGTTAAAATGGATCCATAAAAATGAACTTTTTACAACGAAAAGTTTTTCTTGGCTCTAAAATAATAGGAATTTATTTTCTTTTAAGGTTACCTAGTTTCAGGTCCGGGTTTAAATCTTCCAAAGTCACTTGTGAATGAGGAGAAGTTGCGGGTTTGTTTCAAAGAAGAAAGTCTGCCAAGTGGTTGTGGCACATAGCTTCTTAATATCATAACAAGATTTCATAGATGGCACCGATGCATAGTAGCTCATCTCAATACTTTTGCCCTCAATAAATTGATTTCCCTTTCACCTAATCAAGATAATTGTATATGCTATAGAATTACAGGCTGAACATGATTTACCTCGTAACACTTAAAATAAAGAGATGCAACAATTTTATCGATATTGAAGTGGAATATCAAAAAACTACAATTAGAGCTACCTTTTATAATATCTGAGCACATTCGCGTTTTCCGATTTAAAAAAGGTCATAACTTTCTGAGCAAAACTTTTAAATCTTTTGACCCCGCAACCAGCGCCATCTATTTTTTGAGAATCATACTATGTGGCTGTCCACCATCTCATGACGATGAAATTTATAGGAAACTATCCGGAATCTGAACAACCCTTGAAACAATATGTAGAACTTGATTAGGAGAGTTTCAAGTAAGAACAAGTACAGTGGCTACCAATCATCCGATCACGATTAAATTGATGAAACAGCTTCTTGTTTTATAAGTCCCTGAAATTTTCACTCAATATGGATGAAAAATAGGTAGATACAGATGTTATGGATGTCATATTTTTTGCTCTTAACCTTCGTTAAGATTTATTCTCAGGAGTGCGTGTTATCCTTACAATCCACCTTTTACGACCCTGATATCATTTTCTCCCTCATACCATACGAAAAACGTTGTAGTATCATGTGCTGATTATTGTGTGTTTTGGCCGGTTAAAGATTTTCTTTCTGTTAGTAAATTTGAATTGCTCGTTCACATAGGGCATTGAAGTATTATACAGAAGACGAAGAAATCGCGGCGCTACTTGCTCAGTTGGAAGAAGAAGATATTGAGCTTGCCACACATATAAATAATGCTTCATGCATAGAAACAAGCTACAACGTTTTTATTTCATTCCAAAACGTTTTGCAGATTAGAGAGAGACTGGATTTTGATATATTTATGTTGAGAAGTATAGTAGTTTTTATTTTTTCAGTTTAGTTTTCCCACATTTGTCTGGTAATGTCCAATTTTTTTCAAAATTATTGTACGGTGGGCTAAATAAATATTTTCTTTGACACTAAAGTTATATTAATTTTGTATTAAATGTTGAGATACTATCCTGCAATCCTGGGGGCATGAATACATTGAAAAAACCATAAAAATGACGAAAAAACTGAAGAAGATATAGTAATGTCAAGTTCATAGTAGTGTCTACCGTTGAACTGGTCGTGATGAGTTTCATAGGGATTCTTCTAGAGTATCACGGTTAGTGATGAATTTGTGATGAGTTTCATCTATTATATACCTGCTAGTTTCACACTCAAGAGGGGGGGGGGGGTCTGTTATTGTCCGCATCGCAGATCTGACATTCTCCTAGTCACTTCCTCTGGTCCGTAGTGGGCTGCGTACTAAATGTTATCTAGATGTGCAGAGGAGAAGTTAGCTTTAACAGTCACTTCTCCCATCATCATGTATTGTAATCAGAATTACCCGATCACTTCTCGAAGTGTTTTGTGTATTTACTGACCGCTCAGAGCTCCAGGATAACTTGTAGTTATGTGATGAATCACACAGCTAATCTGTCTTTCTCCCAATCACTTCAGTGTTTCCAGGCTGCCGTTCACAAAAATCCAGCTTTCTACAAGGGAGAGTAGAGAAGAGATGGATTACCTATATTTTCATGGTGTCTGTCGGTCATGATGGTCTGTATGCAGTCAAATCCTAGTCTCACCCTTAACTTGATTCCTGAAACGCTTCACAGTTAATTTGCGCTCTTATTACTATTATTGTAGTTATTTTGCGGCCCCATTGTCAATGAAGAAGTAGGTTCTTACGAACAGTTGGCCGTTCCTTCTGATCCTTGGCTATGTGTCTCCATCTTCTAACATCAAGAGAGAAATCTTCCTTTACATCGTCCACCCGACGTCACCTTGGTCTCTCTCTCAGTCTCTTTGCCCCAGGAAACTCATACATCAACCTACGACGACATCTTTCCAGAGGCAGTCGCCCCACGTGACCCAGTCATCTTAATCTTCCACGCCTGATGAAAGCCTCCTCGGTTGAACTTCATTCTTCCTTATCCTCCATCTCCCATTCTTGTGAACAGGTCCAAAAAAGTTACAGAACATCCATTCCTATAGGTCGAGTGCAGTTTCAACAAACTGTTGCCGTGATGGATCCACGTTAATTTTTCCAAACCTGAATTTATCACCACCGATTTTGCAATGTTGGAAATTAGGTACCTAGTTTATTATTGACCACATGGTTGAAAATAAGGAAAATCAGTTAATAAATTTTCCTGAAAACTCCGCTCGATAAAACATTAAAGACTTTCTCGTAATGACCCTACAACTACGTTTAGAAGAATCTCAGCACTAAAAATACATATACCCAATTACATTCAACTGAAGTATCTTGATGGAGTAATAGTGGTGAGCACCCGAGTTAGACACAGTACTTGAAAGCCGACTTGAAAGCGAGGTAGCTAACTCAATGGACCCAGTTGATCACTTCAACTCTTGTAAATAGACTTGTTCTTAGCAACTACCTCGGCAAGTCCTGAATCCAAACTCCCTCCGACAAAAGACCAACACTTACCTATCCAGCTGGAACTCGGAGCCTCTTGCTAACTGCAATAAAACAATCGTTAGGAACTATTTCCGCTCCTTGTCTTTTGGGGAAATTGACTTTTGAAAAGGAAAGAAGAGAGTGGGGAAGACGAAATGAGAGAGAACCAACAGCGCTGTGGGGCGGCCATTCAGCGAATCTCTGACTGGGTGGTAAAGTCGGGAGTGCCGATGAAAAGACGATAATTACTGCAAGTTTGACGAAGGACTTCCCCCTTTTCCCGCCCAACGTTCGAGAATTTTCTTGAAAAGAGCCTAAAGATGACAAAACTACCCCGACTCTTTTGTCAGCTCCGTTGATACGTAGGTTCTCATTCAAACCACTTTTACCTCTAGTTCTCTTTTTATTATAACGGAGATTTCACTCCCCTCTCCGGCGCCCCGTCATCCATAGAAATATTAATCTTCATCTCCTCTCTTGGAACTTGACTAATAAACCCTGCCGCGTAATAATGATGAAAAGATAAATAGAAGGGGGACAAAAAAGGTGGAATTCACAGAAACTCCTCATTAATTACGAAACTTTCGCAATTACTTAAATTTAACGTTTTAACTGCAAATTACCTCGTTGATTCCATAAAATAACCCACTTTCTCTCATTGCCATCCCCCTTCCTTGGGGCACTACTTCTGAATAAGACCAAACTAATAAAAGTTGAGGGTGAGAATCCAATAAATAAATGCTCCAGATGTAGTGGATACGTTTTCGTTTGAGGTGAAACTGTAACTCAAAACAGGGTGTTCTTTTCATTTTGTAAATCGGTTCATAAATCAATTTTTTCTTATGTATAAATTGCCTTTTTTCCAAAAATTAAGTGCTATATGGGCTATTACCTGTCAGAACTTTGTTATTCCCTTTAGAATATTATTTTCCATGGCATTTTCCACGCATTGATCAAATTGTGTACCAACTGTAGTACAAGGTCAGAAATGAAGTGCATTATCAGTGTGGAGTTCGTTAGATGGGAGATATGTATACTGTCCATACTTGGAAATTATAACAAATTTGTGAAAAAATGCCTTCATTAATATGGAACTGTATCTTTTAATTTGAAAATCCTGATGGATATAACAAAGATTACACAATGTGCTCAAATGTGCGATATAGCAGGAGGAATGGATGGATGGTAAATTAAAGGGAGACTGCAACATCAATTACCAGTAGCAGAATGACATCGGAGCCCATTCTTGTAAGTTATAATATATAGGTACTGAGGGAGGACAGATGCCTGCAGGTTACACCCACTTGAGAGTCGTGGATACACGGTTATGGCGTGATCGCTTCAAATAACCAAGAGCTTCCTCTTTGAGGTGGAACAACCCCTCGTCGGGTGGACGTGTTCTGCCGTCATGCCACTTCCTTCCACCGCTCATGGAATTTGCTCAAAGTGAAGGTCACCGAGTTATCATCGCACAGTTCGTTTTGAAACAAGCATCTTCAACTATTGGTTTATTATTTTCAATAATAAGCCTTTGGAATCGAGCAAGAAAAAAATTTTTTTAACCCCCCCTCAAAATTTGATGTTTTACGTTTCAAGGTACGTAGAATACGAAAATCGAATAAAAAAATTTCCGTCCGTCCGCCGTACGCCGTTCGCCGTCCGCCGTACGCCGTACGCGGCACTTTTCTTAGCAACACTAGACCGATTTGGTTCAAATTTGGTATATGGGCTCCATTTGGGGTCTAGTTGTGCCGCGAAGCTTTTGGTTGATGTAAGTCACTTCTAAGGGGTGAAAATTAAGGGTTGAAATTTTCAAGAGTGCCCTAGCTCGAAAACTCTCGAAATAAAGGTATCGTTTTTTCACCAATTTTAAACAGTATTGAATTTTTAAAAATTTTTGAGACCACCCGGAGCTCTGTAGGACAAACCGTTCGGTCCCTACGAGTACTTGAAGGTTTTCCTTCGATAAAACAGAATCATGAGTGTGAATCGCAAAAGAGGTCTAATCTCCATTCAAATTTTATCGGACTAAAATGCGATCGCTGTTCATTTCTTCGATTTGTATATAGTTTTGCCTTCTGCGTAACCAGTAATCAAATTTCCATATGAAGCTTTCTATTTTTCCAATCGAGTGTGAAGCGTTTAGTTCTTTCTAATAAACTTGAATGTGAAGGTGTGAAGCAGTATGGTGTGGTAGGTAGTACCTAGCTGGTAGGTAAAAAAAATGTTGGTGGGTAAAAGCGCTGCAAATCATTGCTCAAAGGCTTCTTCACTCTTCAGATCACTGGTCAGCTGAGTGAGCTCCGAGACCATTTTCAATCCTATTGAATGGAAGTGCTCTTCCAGGCGTCTCCAGCATTCGAGGAAATCTTCTTCACTCCTCAGATCACTGATCAGCTGAGTGAGCTCCGAAGCCATTTTCAATCCTATTGAATGGAAGTGCTCTTCCAGGCGTCTTCAGCATTCGAGGAGATCTTCTTCACTCTTCAGATCACTGATCAGCTGAGTGGGCTCCGAAGTCATTTTCAATCCTATTGAACGCAGGAAGCTGAAATTTGAGAGGGAAGGTCAAGGGAGAATACAGATGGTGGTAGGTGCTTTTTGATGGAGAACCAGTGATATACAGGGTGTCACCCTAACTCGAGGACCAAACTTCAAGGATCGATTCTACAACTAATTTGCAAACTTTTTTGTCTTTTGACATTTTTTATTTAAACGCTTTAAAATTATACTTTTTCCACTTTTAAGATTTTGTTCGTGTTTTCGACCTTGAGCCATTAAAACGGCCATAACTCCCTCAATTTACTGGATAAACTCAAATATGAGTATACCGTTGAAAAGAACGTTAAATTTCCCATCAGTTCATCAGGACACAAAAGCTTTTTAAGCCTTTTGTATAAGTGAATAAATTGGTCAAAGTCAGAAATTTAAAACTTTCCCGAAAATCACCATTTTTCAGGCTGACTCATCTCATGTAATAAACAGCCGTATCGTCGGGCACTCAACGGAAAAAACTTGCCCAGAATCTCAGCTTTCCAACGGTTTATCAATTTTTCTTTTTAACATTCAAATTGGAAGAGTAAATGAAGTTTGAATGCCCGAAAACGTGTGTTTTACAAGCAAATCCAGTGTTTTAAGCGGTTTCTGGTCCCCCTCGACCTCAAGATGGCTTGACGATTTTGGTATCATTTCCTATGTAATTTTCTACGCTGAATCAAATAGTGATACTTCCGAATGGTTCCGACTGCTAGAAAGTGGAATTTTTAAAGAAAACCTTCGTTTTTCGTACATAAAATACGCATTATTCTTAAATGTGGTAGTGAGCATGAAGTAACACCTTTTAACTCAATAAAAACACCGAATTTCTAGTTGATTGAAGTTTTTGTTGAGTTCAAAGGTGTTACTGATGAACTGATAGAAAATTTAACGTTCTTTCCAACGGTATACTCTTATTTGAGTTTATCCAGTAAATTGAGGGAGTTATGGCCGTTTTAATGGCTCAAGGTCGAAAACACGAACAAAATCTTAAAAGTGAAAAAAGTATAATTTTAAAGCGTTTAAAAAAAAAAATGTCAAGAGACAAAAAAGTTTGCAAATTAGTTGTAGAATCGATCCTTGACGTTTGGTCCTCGAGTTAGGGTGACACCCTGTATACAGAAGGGTGATCTATACAGAAAATAATAAACCTTTGAGCAATGATTTGCAGCGTTTTTTACACTGTTTTTCAACACAAACTTTCGTAAAAGGGGTCTGCGCATGAATTGTTAAGACAATTTTGTTGGAAGAGTGATCAAAACAGAGTCATCCTGCATTTACGTGCTTTCCTTATTTCCACGTATTATTTTCCATTGCCTTAATTTAATGAATAGGAACATTCCACGTTTTGGAATTAGTACAATCATTGTCTCCGTACCATATTGGAGAATCCGTCGTAACCAGCAAGTTGAGTACGTTAAGCTGGTTACGACAGATTCTTCAGTTCGGTACGTAGACAATAATTGTATTCTTATAACTAGCGGAACTAGCCCCATACATTTAATACCATTTGGGATTAGGGCTGGCCAAACATTCAAACTTGCTACTCATTGATAGAACGAGAGTAGCCGTAAATTTTCAGTTTCAATACAACGTGAAAACTTCAAATCTTTCAATAAGTATTACAAATTTAATTTATTACACCAGCAAATTTATTTTTCGTCGCCTCAGGTAGCGTCACAAGTCAGAGCAAAAATACAAGGAATGTATTTTTTCCATTCTTATTTCTCAAGAAGTCCTCATTCACCGTTCTTGTTTATTTATGTGTCTAGCTACCAAGATACCCATTGATAATATGCAAGAAATCGTCCCAGAGCGACCTACACTATGATATTAATACAGTCTCCCAAGAAGTAATATCTACGAACGTCCGAACCACACTGGCAGCTTTAGTTAATGTTTCCTCCGCTGGGGATAGTAGAGCGTTTTCCTTTGAATCAGATGGGATAAGCTGAGGAACCTACTTTGTTAAAGCTCGAGTTGCGAAGCAGCTGATTCAAGGGAAAAGCGCTTTAGTATCCCTAGAGGAGGATAGTGATGAACTAATGCTACCTGTATGGTTTGGACGTTTGTTTAATATTTTTGAACTACTGGGGATTTTGGGTTTTTGGGGCCGTCGAAATAAGTACCATATAGGCTCTCATGTTATAATAATGCTTGCTAATTGATGCCTCCGTTATACTGAGGTTTGCAGGGCTTGATTGGAACCGATACGCGAAGAATGACCCCTGCTTAGGGTTTGAGGAGGCTATATCATTCTAATAACTAGATAATAGCTAACGGGAGATTGATACTCTTAGATGGGTTTTAGGCAGTAGGTAAAAACTTTGGAGAAGAAAAAACAAGTAACTTCCAAGAACTGCCAAGTGGGTGTGGCACATAGCTTCCTCGTATCCATAACCTGATTGTATAGATGATCCGATGCATAGTAGTTAACCTCAATACATCAATCACTAAATACTTTGGACTATCTACACTCCACTCGTCGGAATCGGATGAGAAATGTAAAAGTTATGGCTGTCTGGGAGCAATGATTTTCATAGGGAACCATCTACAACAAAACCCGTATGATTCCTGAAAATTTTATCGAAATCGGATGTAAAATGTGGAAGTTGTGGCTGTTACAAGGAATTCACGTTTGCGCAAATTTTGATTTTGGAAAACTTTTGTTTTTTCAACCTTGAAAAGTGAAAACAAAGCTTCCGCTACCTTGGTTGACTCGGAAGCAAAATCGTAAACCATACAATTTTGAGGATTAAATATGTTTTTTCCTTGCTTGGTTCCAAAGGCTCATCATTGAAAATAATAAACCAAAATAGTGTCAAATAACGAGATTTGAAGTTTTTGTGATCAATCCCGTCATGGTTAGAAAATTTGGTATAATTATTCAAAATCAGTACGAAATTTCTGATTAGAATTCAGAGATTAACAATTGGCCAAAATTGTTAGTACCTACATTGTATACACACCAACTCCATGAGTTCAAAGTACAGAGTAGCGCATACACATGACTTACTAAAATTTAAAAAACATATTGACATGTGCATAGACAGTATGGCAGCATTGTATACTGAATATCAGAAAACTCTCTGTTCAATTTCTCCCTTGCGAGGGAAAAACATTAAATCATGTTTAATGTTTTTCCCTCGCAAGGGAGAAATTAGATTGCCGATCACTCAGCTGATCAGTGACCACTCAGGCGCCTTCAGCATTCTCCATAGACCCTGCTTCTCAAATTTCAGCTTCCTGCGTTCAACAGGAGAGAAAATGGCCTTGGAGCTCACTCAGCTGATCAGTGACCATCTTGGTACAACTAGACCCCAAATGGAGCCGATATAACGTGGTAACTAAGAAATCGGTCCGTGGTAACTAAGAAAAAAAAACGTTGCAGATTTGCGTGTCGGAATTCACAGAATGACCCCCAGCCCTAAAACATTAAACATGTTAAAAACATCAATACCGTATTGATACTCCTAGAGTCCGGGGAAACAAACCGAAATTCGAGGTTTTTTGGAGTAAAAATTGGAAAATTTGAAAATGTATTAATTTATCATTTTTCACGAATTTTATAGTTGAAAACAATTCTCAACACCCCTCAATTCAAGAAAAATATCGGTAGATGATGCCTCATTTCTTCATTCGGATGCAAGTTAAAATTTTGATAGTTTTGCTTCCGAGTCCACCAAGGTAGCGGAAGCATTGATTTTACATCTTTCTATCATATTCATGTAAGATGAGTAGTTGTTAAACGACGGACAAAGGACGAAATTGAACGCCGAGTTGATAGAAAATTTTATGAACTCTCTAGACACGTGGTGCCGGCAGACGACTGAGTAGGAAAATGGAACCTGGTAAGTTGATTATAGGAATGATATTATTATTGATTGAAGGGGACGGGGGAAGTTGCCTTCGACTTACCCCAAGGGAAATGACAGGTGTTTATTAGTTGTGGAACTAACGACCCCCATCCGCCTCGACGGCCGATAAATCATTCTGTTTATTGGTTGAGATGGCGACACATTTCTCGATAACGTGCAGCTGTCCAACTAACAATAAGTATAGATCCTTACTTGTGGCGATTTCTGGTGGAAGACTGTATGAGAGTTTAAAGATCGCGAGGAATTTGTCTGTTCAGAAGGCGGCTTGAATGGTTTATTAAATAAATTTTATTCAATGAGATGCAATATGAAAAATGACCAATAAATTGTGCCAAGATTAGTTAATAAAAAACGCTGCAAATCATTGCTCAAAGGTTTATTATTTTATGTATAGATCACCCTTCTGTATAGATCACTGGTTCTCCATCAATAGCACCTACCACCATCTGTATTCTCCCTTGACATTCCCTCTCAAATTTCAGCTTCCTGCGTTCTATAGGATTGAAAATGACTTCCGAGCTCACTCAGCTGACCAGTGATCTGAAGAGTGAAGAAGATCTCCTCGAATGCTGAAGACGCCTGGAAGAGCACTTCCATTCAGTAGGATTGAAAATGGCTTCGGAGCTCACTCAGCTGATCAGTGATCTGAGGAGTGAAGAAGATCTCCTCGAATGCTGGAGACACCTGGAAGAGCACTTTCATTCAATAGGATTGAAAATGGCTTCGGAGCTCACTCAGCTGATCAGTGATCTGAAGAATGAAGAAGCTTTTGAGCAATGATTTGCAGCGTTTTTTACCCACCAACATTTTTTTTACCTACCAACTTTTTTTTACCTACCAGCTAGGTACTACCTACCACACCATACTGGCTTCACACCTTCACAATCAAGTTTATTAGAAAGAACTAAACGCTTCACACTCGATTGGAAAAATAGAAAGCTTCATATTGAAATTTGATTACTGGTTACGCAGAAGGCAAAACTGTATACAAATCGAAGAAATGAACAGCGATCGCATTTTAGTCCGATAAAATTTGAATGGAGATTAGACCTCTTTTGCGATTCACACTCATGATTCTGTTTTATCGAAGGAAAACCTTCAAGTATTCGTAGGGACCAAACGGTTTGTCCTACAGAGCTCCGGGTGGTCTCAAAATTTTTTAAAAATTCAATACTATTTAAAATTGGTGAAAAAACGATACCTTCATTTTGAGAGTTTTCGAGCTAGGGCACTCTTGAAAATTTCAACCCTTAATTTTCACCCCTTAGAAGTGACCTACATCAACCAAAAGCTTCGCGGCACAACTAGACCCCAAATGGAGCCCATATACCAAATTTGTACCAAATCGGTCCAGTGTTGCTAAGAAAAGTGCCGCGGACGGCGGACGGCGGACGGCGGACGGGGGACGGCGGACGGCGGACGGCGGACGGACATTGCAAATTTGGATTATACGCACCTTGAAACGTAAAGTGACAAAGTTTGAGGGGGGGTTATAAAAATTTTTTGCGATACGATCACATAGGCTTATTATTAGAAATAATAAACCAAAAATTACTTGGGTTTTATTACGAAATAATTTGATTTTTGAGATTTATTTGAAATTAGCAATTTTTAACTTACCGGTTATGAATGTGAACTTGTGTTGTATCACCGTTTTGTCAAATTTTTGTCTTTAATTAGGGTTCTCAAAAATCAAAGTTTCCTCTCACGTTTTGAATTTTCGAACTTTCTGGACAATTTTGGCTCCTTGTATGTTTATCGATTTTTGGAGGTCAAGTCCATGTTCGATTTTGATGAAATTTGTAGGGTTGGTGTATGTTAGCCAAGAGACGGTCCCTAACGAATGACATACCATAGGACCAATAGCATTGTGCGAGCTCGCGTAAACTTGATATTCCTCTGTTTTCCCCTATCCCGATTATGTTCCTGTTTTGCTCAAATTCTGAGGGAATGGAGCTTGGTTAAAGAAGGTTTTTTTTTAGTGATTTCAGCTCGTCCTGGTTGAGGTGTATTAGTTAAACAATCATTAACTTAATTTTGATTTTTGAATTTTTTTTGAAATTTTCATTTTGAAAAAAATTCATTTTTCAACCTTGAAAAATGAAAAAAAAAATCTGCTACCTTGGTAGATTTGGAAGCAACAGAATAAATTTATGATCAAGTGTAAAATAAAATTTCTCTCATAAATATTTCCTGACATTATTATTTTGAGTCTTATTAGGAAGTTTATTAAATTAACATATCACCACTAAACCTTCAAGGTATAACTGAAGAGAAAATGTCAGGATTCCTCTGAAATGTGGTGGGACCGGGAGTTCATTGGCAGAATTTGATTGAATCTTTCACCAAAACCGAGAGAGTTTGACAGCGCACCGGCTGCGTCTTACTACGACCTGAAGGCCCACTGTTTGACCGGTCACATCTCTTTGTCAGGCCATTGTGTCCCCGAACCCACATATTTTGACAGTCGTGGCTTCACTGTGAACAGCAGCTGCTTCTGCAACAATGACCTTCCTCAACACCCGCCGGATTATAGTGCCATTATAGTGATTTCTGCGCGTCCTCCTGGGAATAATAACTTGGGGGGTCGTGGGCGCCCCTGGTTTTGAAACCATTAAACAAGTCGCCACTCCATTACGGTATAATAATACCTCCGTTTGCGGAGGGCAGATCCCAATATCACGCCTAAGCAAAGTCGACGTGAGGTCACTAGGCCCTTTTGTGTCTGTAGCGATTCAGGTTAAAGCCAGCTGAACGAATCCTTTGAAGACCGTCCATTCTCGTATAAGCACTACCGGGGAGAAGAAAACCACTGACCGTTTGTATCACGATTCAAAGGGGATGAATATATATTTATGGTCCATGAAATTGGCTTATCCTCCGAAGCGATGCTGTCATAGAACGATATATGACGCTAAGGTACCTTCGTATTAATAAATTCTCAATTTCTGTTTGTTCTCTTAATCATTGAAACTGATTTCTGTAGATGAAAAAAAAACTTATCGTTTCAATTTCTTTTTCTCTATTATCTATTTAAAATTTCTGACGAACAAATTCCATCTTCAGTTATTATGGTTATACATAAATATATGACGGCTGATAAGGTTGATTATCCTGAATTTCTCGTTCCTCAGGACCCGAATAATCACCCATGATGAGGATGTCTTGGACTAATCGGAATTGTTCAAATCAAACTAGGGGCTGTATTTGTACACTTTTGTCAGGAATGAATATTAGGAGGCTTTTAATTGAATTATTATTGATTTGATTAAGTCAGCTCATCAGCCCGGAACACCCCCCCCCCCCCCCGATAAAAGTACGATTGCAGTCGGTATGTGACCAACAAACAGATAGTACCTTGTCAAGGCAGAACTCTCATAAAAGTGTACCACAAAGGGCCTCGACGAAGGGGTTAGGGACTGCACCCCGTCCATGTGAATCCAAAATAATACTACCAGCTAGGTAGGTATTCTCTGAGGGGTTTTTATCGAGAGTTCATGGACCTAATGTGTTTGCCTTCAGAGCTGAGCTTAATCCAATCTTACAAATCAGTACCTAATTAAATTATGAATCATATTGATATCATATTTGATGAAATGAAGGAATGAAGAGTGTAGAAATGAATATTGAATAACGAAGGAATTCCCGCCTACAAATATACATTTAAATTCTAGGGCGAGTTATTGTCTGAACTGACACACTCAAGGTAATGCACACGCTGGTATTCCTGGCAAATTGAAAACTTTTCCACACCGAATTTAACCTTCTCCAAATCGAATGAAACTTTTCTAAATCGAGATGAAACCATTTCAAATTCAAACGATTGATTTCATTGGTGGTTGGATGATGAGTGGCAGCGGCGGCGGCGCTGTAGACCATGGAGTCCCCCCGGCAGAACTTTGATTTCGTTTTGAAGGAAATTCACGTTTTTTTTGCGTTCAAACACACATTTCTCCCCTTAAAAAAAAAAAAAAAAAAAATGGATAGCTGACGTTTTGTGGTTATTTTTCCCTAGAAGAGAGATTGGAAGGCGGCTAGGTATGACAAACCACGTTGGATTATAGAAAGTTGTGATTTCAACAAATCAAACAGTTTCGATGTTTTGGGTTACTTTTGACCCTTTAGTCCTCCATTTAAAAAATGGTTTGACAACGCTTTTTCCAACGGTGTTTTTGTATATTACTTTTTTCCCCTCGAAAATTGAAGAAATTATGGTCATTTTCGTCAAATCTTAAAATTTAGAGAAAGCTTGGAAAAACAAGTGGTTAAAACAGAATGCTAGGAGGAATTTTTTGTGGGAATACCTTCAGAATCGATCCTAGAAGTTTGGAGAGTCGAGCCTGATACACCCCGTATGAGATTGTCTGGAACGTACCTGAATTTGGGTCGTAACAAGACATCCCGAGGGTTCAAAAACTGTTGAGAATCGGTTCCTAGTTCTTGTTGAGCCCATGAAGGATAGTTAGAAATAGTAGTCAAGGAGTTTGATTCCAAAAGGTTTTAAAGACTATTTTTATCGAAATTGAGTTAACACTTTCCCAGAGTTTTAGGGGGGAGGGGGTAGTTCTAAACAAAAATGCGATCGTTTTGGAGTAAAATATAATCTATTTCCTTGAAAAACGAGGGTGAATATTCCGATTAATTTCAAAAGGTACTATATCCAGCACCTGACGGTATCTTATCCCTTTCATTTCTAAAAGTACTTTATCCACTTTGTTTGATTCCGAAAAGTACTAAAGGCAAGGTTTTGCTTCAAAAAGTACTGTATCCGTAAATCTGATACTTCAAATCTCGTTCAAAATTGTTCTAAACTTTTAATTAATTTACCTTTTTTTTCCAAAAACATTTATTATAATTTAGAAATATATAAGAAATAACATCATTGGTTTATAGCACGCTTTTCAGGTCACTATGGTTTTTTCGCGAATTTCTCACGTTTGACCAAAATGGAAATAGTACCTTCAGCAATTAAGCTCCTCAATTGGTGAACAAAGAATATTGAGTTAACCTACATTTACAAGACACTCTTATTCAACTCACTAAGGCCCGGCCGTGAACCGTAACAATAAATTTGCGCCGTGAGAAAAGATTGGATTGAGGTACGAGTAATGCTGGGAAAACAATAACCGTGAACTGGGTGGGGACGTACACACTTTCATTAGATCAAAAACATAAAATTTGATCAACACCCACATCCTCGTTCCCCCTTGAAGAAATATGAACAGTAGCCGAGAGAGCCGAAAAGTAATCAAAGCTCACCGCCGAAACCAAGTGAAAAAACCACTTCAGTTCCTTCCCCGCGACCCCAACCCTTTCCTGCGCTGCCAAATTGAAATTTATATAATTCCCAAGGTTTCAATAAGAGTTCGAACCCTCCACAGTGCGTACGGCTGGTCCTGAAGGTCCCAGAGTGTCGGGCAGTAAAACGGGAGCGGTGTATCCCGCCCGTGGGAGTTACCCTCAATAAAACGCCCGAATCTTTTTCCCCCTCCAGCCGAGCTTGTATCTTCGCTTCCTGCCGCACCGGTGGGATCACACGGAATCACCTATCATTGGTCAAATAATTTCGCTCGAGTTCACGGCGCAGTAAACTCAGGGTAAATTGTGTGTTGCTATATCGCTGCCCACCGTGGTCGAGAACACCCGGTCTCTTGGAAACGATGATCGGCTGAGGACTCACGAACTACCTAGAGGAAATACTCGTTTACAGAACGAACACTGTTACACACTGCAGTGATAGTGGAGTACAGCCCAAGGTGAGCATAGGAGAGGCCTCTCCTTCACTCACCTTGGGTACTGCCGTTTCGATGGTGATTCTGTAACGTTATTTGATGATTTATATAATCGTGTAGTACGAGGTTTAGGTCAAAAGTAAGTTTTATAGGGTTCAAAAAATCTCATTCAATCATAAAAACGTCTCCCAATCGGGCGTGGCACCTTGCTGCTATAACCCGGTTGGATGGATGATCTGATGCATAGTATCTAAACTCAAAACATTAATCTGTAAGTACAGTGTGCGGCAGCATAACTTCCTTTTTTCAAAACTGAATAAAACGCATAGTATGAATCAGAAAGTTTTTAATTGGTTTTTACCTACAATGTAGGTTGTGAGAGAGCAACAGTTGTTCTGACACCTGATTTGTTTACCTAAAAAATCCAAACGTTCATTATTGGATATCAATACATGATGAATGGAGGAGAGCAGGCAGGAAATTCGTGGGATCAGGAATGGCAGGAACATCCAGGGGATCAGGAATGGCAAAGCCCATATTTCCAGATCAGTCTCTGAAGAGAGGAAGCGGTGATCCATCTTCCAGTCCCAGACTTCTAGATGGATTGTGGCACCTCAGCTCTTTTCGCGTCCCTCGAAGTCGAAGTGATACAGCTCGGATGACTGCGAGTTGGATCTTCACTCGAACCCATCCGGCTATGTACGACTGGGGCTTGCTCCACTTGTCAGTGAGTGTATCGACGAGTCGCTTCTCGAAGTTCCTGAGTACAGCTTCACACGAGCAAACCAAAGGTGTAAAAGTGCCGCGAAGGTCCTCTGCTGCAGTGTAGTACTTTAGGTGTTTCGTTCTTGCGGCTGACTCGGCTATGTCGGACCATTCCCGGGTCGAGTAGGAAGTGGCGTCAGCGTTAATAACGCGGTTGGTTATTTGATGGAACAGTTCCTTTGTTCCCCCAAATCACAACTCAGGGATTGCTCCCCAGCCTCATTCCAGACATCGATCTGTAAGTACCATACTTTCATACAAGATCAATTCCCTTACCCTCGTGGTTCAAATCCAAAGATCTAATAGGTAAACTGTATTGATACTTCTCCCCCCTCATAGATAGATACAAGCCTCATTGATTCTAGGATAAAATATCTATTTATCTTTCCTAATTCAATTTGCATCTTACATTCATCATCCCTAGTCCTAGGTTAATCTGCACCAAGGAATAGGTATTCTAACGAAACGTATAGTTCGCTAGGGGTAGAATACAGCAACGATTAAATTATTCTCATTAATTAATCAGATTATCCAGATCCCCTAGAACTGTTTCAAGGTACACTACTAAAGTTTTTGACATTTTCATGTCTTTTCTTTGGCACATAAACTGAAAAATTGTCACGAAAAAATGCTCACGCGACCAATAAATAAAATAGACTCACTGTGTTGCGTAGAGAACACTCAACTGTTTTCTTATTTTGTTGCTTGGGTACATGAACTAACAACCTTACTTCACTACCTTGTTGTGTAGTGGACACATGAAAATGTCCCAATGTGTTGCAGACTCGTATGCAAGCATTAATCTCCTTCTAGAATTTTCATTAACGTTTTTTCAATACATTTTGGATTTGTATCAACGTAACTAACCGTTGTCATGCAGAAATTAAAAAAACAATTCTCACAAAAAAGTTTTCCTTCTATAGTACTCTTATTTTGCCCATAAATATACTTTTGAGCGATTTTTTACATAGTTTTGAAGATGAAATTATTTAGGTGACGTCCCTCATTCTCAATTCATTGCATACTCCGATTTCTGGCTTTTGTCATGACCCTGATGTTGGAAATTCCTTCCTAATGTCGTTCTTTAAATCTTAAAGGATCCTTGGACGGTTCACGTATACACGGAATTACGGGACAAAAAATACAAGGGGACAAATTGGGAGATCTGGCCACTGCTAATCGCCTCTGATTGAGATGAGGCGTTCTGGGAAGTGTTCCTTCAAAACAGTTATCTTGTTGTACTGGGTATTACAGGATTTTTCGTTTGTTTGTTTAAAGGACATCCGGTTCTCAGAATATGGCGCAAAGATGCTAGAGCATCGATGACTCTTTTGAGGGAACGCTTCCCAGAACGCTTCATATTTGCAGTGGCCAGATCTCCCAATTTGTCCCCTTGTGTTTTTTAAAAATTCTGTGTTTAAGTGAACAGCCCAAGGATCCTTCAAGATTTAGAGAACGACGTCAGGAAGAATTTCCAATATAACGTCTGCTATGCTTGAAAGTGTCTTGACAAAAGCCAGAAATCGGCATATTCAATGAATTGAGAATACGGACGTCACCCGAGTAATTTTATCCTCAAAACTATGGGAAAATACTTTAGTAGTGAACCTACACTGTAAAAACCAAATTAAAAACTTTCTGATTCATACAATGAATTTTATTCAGTTTGAAAAAAGGAAGTTGTGTTGCCGCACCCTGTACCGTGCACTACCCTCATACGAGTCCATCTACACTGCGACCCATAAAATCCCGGAATATTTCATCAAATTTGGATGAAAAATCAAGAAGTCATGGCTGTTAAAAGGATTTTAAGTTTGCGCATGCGCAGAGGCTAGTATTGATCTGGTGATGTTGATTTTCATAGGATTCTACTTGAACGCTAACCCCCAAAATCCTTGAAAATTTCATCGAAATCGGATAATAACTTCGTATGTTTTTGCCCGTCACAAGGGTTTTATTGTATTCGGAGAAGCTGGCAGAAGGAAGAACCAATCACTTCACAATAATAGTTTTATTCACTATAAGCACTCAGTCGTACAAAACAGGGGAAAAGCGTAACAAACAAGGGTAGCACACGCGCAAAACCACTCCGCTCTCTGGCTCGACTGACTGCCTCCCCTCAACGGGCGTTACCCCCTCCCAATCTCTCTCCTCCATACACAACATCTCTCCCCCCTCCAATTTAGGCGAGAAATTCACTTAAAACCAATTTCGGGAACTAAGACTGAGTTTGGAAACCCCTATAAACAAGTTACACAATTTAACCTACTTTTCCTAAAACCATCACATTTTACAAACTATCAACATCACAAAAATACACTTTTAATCGCGCTTGAATACTGTCAAGAACATGAAATAACATTATTTGAAACTTGACACCGAAACATAACACAATGTAATTGTTAAATCAACCCGACACCTAATCATAACATGTAATTGTTCAATCAAACATAAATTTTTTTTCTCGCGGCTGCCAAACAAAGAGTTCAATTAAGAAGGCAATCCACCTGAGAACAATTTCATTAACATTAGATTCTTATTGATAGTAAATTCGAGAATAATACTGAACTTAATCCGATTCTAAAGAATCGACACCTTCATTATGCCTTTTCCTCATGTGATTTATGTGACAAGACCTTTTATGACCCGAATCAAGAATTACTTCACAAACTAGAGGTGACACAACCTTGACTACACGAGCTTTCAACCATTTCACACGAGGTTGTTTTTGTCCTACATTTAAAACATAAACTAAATCGTTATCTTTGAATTTACATGTCAAGCCATACGAAGCTGGTGTTAATGACGGTGAAACCTCCAGGTTGGGATGTAACATAGACAATGGAGTCCTGACAGGTTTCTCAAAAATCAGAGATGCAGGAGATCTATTGGTCACCGTGCACGGTGTAGTGCGATAAGCCGCCAAATACCTATCAATAGCTTCAATGACCTCAACTTTTGTTGGCCTGCCCTTCAGCATCTTCCTCAAATTATATTTGACTTCTTGTACTTGCCGTTCTGCGGACCCATTTGATTCAGGGTGATAAGGTGGGGAAAAAATGTGCTTAACATTGCATTGATCCATAAACTGTTTGAATTCCGATCCGCTAAAGGGAGGTCCATTATCAGTAACTACCACCCAAGGTATACCATACCGAGCGAAATGCTGTCTAACCACAGGTAGGGTAGCCAAAAACGATGTGGAAGATATCACATTAGCTTCTACCCATCGACTATAAGTGTCCACCACAATTAAAATTAAAAAAGATTCAAACTGTAGAAAATCCATGTGAATTCGTTCCCAAAATCTTGTAGGAGGTGGCATAGGAAGAACCACCTTCTTGATAGTATTTCTTTGATTTTCTTGACAAGGTCCGCATGAAGTAACCATCTGTGTCAAGTCGCTGTCTAACCCAGGCCACCATACAGCAGATCTTGCCAGTTCCTTGGACCTCACAATCCCTGGATGTCCTCTATGAATGATATGAAGGACTGACTGGCGTAAAGCCGAAGGTATAACCACTTTATTCCCAAACACTACGCAACCGTGTTCCAACGATAAGGCGTCCCTCAATTTGAAGTACGAATCCAACCCTGAATCCACCCGAGTTGGCCAACCCGTCATTACATAACTTTTAACGACTTGAAGCACAATATCTTTTTCTGTTTCCTCAGCCACTGTTTGATAGTTGAAAAATTTACCCGCACTATCAAAAGTTATTGCCGAAACGTACAGATCACTCACCTCCGGCAATGGTAGCCGACTGAGCCCATCAGCATGAGGGATTTTCGACCCTGACTTATATATTATTTTATACTGAAACTGGGACAACGTTACAGCCCATCTAGTAATTCTACCCGACGCCACTGAAGAAAGTGACTTGGAGGGATGGAACAACGAAACCAAAGGCTGATGGTCCGTGACCAAAGTAAATTGTTGCCCATGCAAATATTTCTGAAATTTAGATACCCCGAAAATGATCGCATAAGCCTCCTTTTCGATTTGAGGATAATTCCTCTGAGCCGAAGAAAGAGTCTGAGATGCGTAACAAATTGGATATTCAACACCTTGCACTAAATGGGATAAAACAGCCCCTACCCCATACTGACTCGCATCTGTCGTCAGCAATAGCGGTAGTTTTGGATCAAATGGTTTCAGTATCATTGACTCACAAATCAATTTTTTCGCTGCTTGAAAAGCATGTTCATGCTCAGACGACCATTTCCAATGGGCTTTTGGACTAGTGAGTTCGTACAAACAATGAAGGGTGTCCGTGGGATCTTTGATGAATGATCTATGAAAATTGATAAGGGCAATAAACGCTCGCAGCTTATGAACATCCGTGGGGCGAGGACAATCCTTAATTGCTTGGATTTTATCCGGATCTGGCCTACGCCCTTTTTTGGACAAAATGAAACCCAAAAATTTTAGTTCGGTCTTGAACCAGTTACATTTTTCACGATTTAACTGCACATTTGCGTTATTCAATTTGCTGAGGACCCTAACCACATTTTCCAAATTCTCCTGCAAGGTATGACCTCCAATGATAATATTGTCCAAATAAATACCAACCATTGAACACCCTTGAAGCACCTGCTCCATTAATGCTTGAAAAATAGCTGGCGCCGAAGCCAGTCCCTGGGGCAATCTATTGAACTGATAGAGACCTTTGTGAGTGTTTATGGTCAAAACCTCTTTAGAAGCCTCATCCAGCGGAACCTGCATGTACGCATTTTTTAAATCTATTTCCGTGAAAACCGTACACCCTGTCAAGGAATTTACAATGTCTTCCAGTTTTGGAAGAGGATAATGATTTATTTCACATCTTGGATTCACAGTCTTTTTCAGATCCGAACAAACCCTGATTCCCCCACTGGATTTTTTAACTGCCACGATCGGACTTGCCCATGAAGAGGACGAAACGGGCGAAATAATACCCCCTTTCACCATTGCTTCCAATTCATCCTCTAACATAGGCTTCAAGGAGTATGCTGGTTCATAACGTCTAGCAAACACTGGAGTAGCACCTGGCTTCATGGAAACAGTCACTGGATTACAAACAATAGGTTTTGAATTCGGATGAAAAGAATTTGGAAAGCGCTTAACAAATGACTCCACTATTGTTTCCAAACTTTCTGAATCCCGTTCATTCTTGGAGCCCTCCACAGAATTTAAAGAATCCGCGGAAACATCGCTGCGCTCTAACAATTTGTCAAGCCTTTCAATTTGCGATTTGGGTTTTGGTAAGAATGTACAACGCCAATTTGGCCATAAAACATCCATAATATCCCTACCTAACAATGGACAGACCAAATTACCCTCTACTACAAAAAACTTTACTTGATATTTACGTTTATTGTACAACTGAATCGTACAATCCAACTCACCCTTTACCTCCAATTTCGTGTTATTGGCAGCTCTCAAGGACGTGTCAACCTTCTGTACAATTGAATCAGGAACCTTATTTTGAATCAAGGAATACGGGAGCACCGAAACTGATGCTCCACAATCAATTTGCAATAACGTTGTGATATCAAATGCCGGAAAAAATACAGAAATACTTATAGGTTCTGAACTATTCGAATTCAACAACTTAATGAATTTTTGTGGTCTTAATTTAGGCACAATGACAACATTTTTTGAAATTCCATTACCTTGAGAGTGTGCGAACTTCTTGAAAAAACGGCAGGCTATTGCTTTGTGTCCCATCTTCTTACATTCCAAACATTCCAAATGAACGTATGCGCATTCTTCATCCTGGTGTCCGTTCCCAAGACATCTTGAACAAGGCAGGGAATCTTGAAGACGCTGCATATTTAACGCACCTCCTCGCGTCGGTTTCTTCTGATTTGGTGAACGATATTGTCGCTGAGATGGCCAGTTATTACTCGCTGCTATTGGTGACGGAAATCTACCAAATTGTTGACTGGACCACCCTGAACCATCGTAATAAGGGAAGGGCGGCGGGAAGCGCGAGTAAAAAGGTGCACCGTTACCATGACCTTGAGAAAAAGATGAATACGCGTCACCGTGGTGGTACTGTGAGCGCCTCCCATAGGGGTAGGGGGGTTGAAATGGTTGAGCGCCAACATGAGACACTCCGCTGGTAAGGCGGGGAAGGGGGGGCCCATGATCGCCAGGCTGTCTACCCCCACCCTTAGCGCCATGCACGAAGAATAACTCCCTGTGACCAAGGTCCTCGACCCCCAATCCTTCGGAATCAACCTTCACCTCAGATCCGTCAACATCACATTCAGCCCCCGACGCATGCTGTATTTTCAAAGCGAAATTTTGTGACGTCTTCTCCACCTCTTTCGTGGAATTAGCTTGAAGTTTATTCATGGCAAGATCAATTAGTTTGCTCAATTCGCTTTCAGAATTTTCCATAAGCAATGCCTTCAAAGAGGGGTCATGCAATCCATTTATGAATTTGTATTTGAACGTGTTATCCGTATCAAAACCAGTATCATGCCCTGTGTCAAAGCCACAGTCGGTAGCTGCTAATCTAATCCGATGTAAATAGTCCTGAAATCCCTCATCGGCCTTTTGCACGCAACTGAAAAACTGCTCAAATTTCCAACCCGCCGTAGGTCTGGGTTTATAAATACCTATCAATCTATGTTTCAACGTGGTGTAGGTAGCAGTATGGTAATCGGAAAATGCTCTCAACCGATCGGACGGTTGTTTTGGTAGGTTAACGAGTAAGTTATACCTCCACGCCCTTGGTTCTATTTCTTCAAATTCAAAACCTTCCTCCAACAAATCAAAAAATCGACCCACGTCGTCCTCGGAAAACGCCGGAACCTTGGACAAAACTTTAGATTTTTTTGGTGCCATGCTTCCCAATAAAAAGTTCGTGTTGATGTTACCTTAGTATTTGCGTGGTGTACAGACTCGTCGCCAATATTGTATTCGGAGAAGCTGGCAGAAGGAAGAACCAATCACTTCACAATAATAGTTTTATTCACTATAAGCACTCAGTCGTACAAAACAGGGGAAAAGCGTAACAAACAAGGGTAGCACACGCGCAAAACCACTCCGCTCTCTGGCTCGACTGACTGCCTCCCCTCAACGGGCGTTACCCCCTCCCAATCTCTCTCCTCCATACACAACAGGTTTCATGACAGAGAAACACGGAGTCAGACACACGTACAGACCGAGACAAAACAAAATTGTTCAGGAAGGCCTGAAACGAGAGTGGACATTTTGATTTGAAGAACATTTTCTTTTTCATTCTTGAAAAGTGAAAACAGTGCTTACCTTGGTAGATTCCTAAGCAACATGAGAAACCCATCTCACATCACTACTCGACAGCCACGGCTGATTCTAAATATTTTTGGTAGCGACACACTTCTACTTCCTTCTTCATCCGAGAGCAGGCAGGGATCTCATCGGGCACGAACTTTTGAGATCGTTTTTAATGATCCTCATGACGGTTGAAAACTATATAAGTCAGCGTTCAAGGGTAATAAAACTCATATTTTGTCGATTGCACGCCTGTCATACTCGTTGGGAATGCGCTACACTGCAGCATTGTTCCCATCTTCTCTTCAACGTACATCGCAGGAATGCAATCGACGAAATCCGTGCTTCCTTACCCTCGAACACTGACATTTTGTACTTCAGCGGTATCAAAAACTTAACTGTCGCTACCGAACATGTTTAGAACGGCCTGGTGACTGTCGAGAAGTTATGTATCCTCACGTATGTAAATAAAATTTTAATTTAATTTTTTTAAAATTTGATTTTCAGAACAATACTTACTTTTAATGTAGGCCTCGTAGGCACCAGGAGGTACCTACGTGTCATCTTTACTCAGCACACGATTTCCTAGTTCGTGGATTCTGTACGAATTTTTTCCTTACTCACGTTTCACCCCCAGTGAGCGGGAACCCTTATAACCTGTGAAAAGACAGATGTATTTCATTTCAATGGAAGGAAACATTACCACTGGTCTTCACAATCAACAAACGACGAGCAGAAGGCGACCCTTTGACAAACGACGGCAAACACTCGGAGTAGGCTCAGCAGGAGGGGCCTTATGGGTTCTTCTTCACACAAACAACACCAAACCGCACTCTTGGTTTCTTGTAGGAGGAAAAGAAAAAAAAAATACACAGGAAGAAGTTATAATACGGTGGCCTCCCAAGAGGGTGCTTCGTCTACTATAAATTATTTTTCCAACTGCCTCAACCGATTTCTGGTTGAACTGACTGCCGTCCCAGGCGAATTCACTGTGTGACGGTGGGAAGGGGCCATAGGTCATTAGTATTCATGATATCTCATTTTTCAACAGCCAATTGTCGGTTGCCAGGATCGATCGCAACACTGAAATCGTCTAAACCATCTAAATATTAACAATATAACTTATTCCTACTTAAAAATTCAGTTGTAGAATATTCAGAGCAGTTCAGGTTAAATTTATAGGTTCAGCTCCAATCGATATTGAGCCTATCACAGTGAAATTTGCAATATTCAGGAGCGTAGATTAAACGAAACATTTTCAACCACCTCAAAAATGCTGCAAATGATTACACATCGGCTCATTTTGGTTTAATATTTTCAATAATGAACCTTTAGAATCGGCCAAGAAAAAAAAATTGTTCACCCCCTCAGAAATGTTTACGTTTCAAGGTACGTAGAATCCAAAAATCGAATAAAAATTTGGCCATCCGTCCGCCGTACGCGGCACTTTCCCCATTTAGCATTGACCGATTTTAATGAAATTTGGTATGTGGGCTCCATTTGGGGTCTAGTTGTGCCCCGAAGCTTTTGGTTGATGTAGGTCACTTCTAAGGGTTGAAATTTTGAAAACGCCCTAACTCAAAAAAATTGACATAAAGTAATTGTTTTTCCATCAATTTAAAATAGTATTGAATTTCAGAATTTTTTGAGACCATGCGGAGCCCTGTAAGACAAACCTTTCTCCCCCTACGAGAATTTAAGGTTGGACTTACGATAAATCTGAAACACGAGTGTGAATCGCAAAGGAGGCCTAATCTCAGTTCAAATTTTAGCTGACTGAAATGCGATCGATGTTTTTCTTCAAGTTGGTTGGTGGTGACAATGGCTAAGCCGTGTTCTTTGCAGATGAGTGATCTATACAGAAAAATAATAAACCTTCGTGTAATAATTTGCAGCGTTTTTCATGTAAAGTTCATGTTCTAAGGACTAGGGGTTGATGGGATGGGAAAGGTTTGGATCCTTAGGCCTAGGCTGGAGAGACGCACAAGTTCAGACAAATTTCACAATAAACGCGCACATAACAATTGTTGATCGTTCGGGTGTTATCATTCGTTTCATAAAATTTAGCACTAACTAAAGAAAGTCGAGTAACACTCATTAATTAGGTAGGTAATTAATTATCCTCAATAAGCTAGCAATTGTTCCCACAAAGCTCTGAGTGGTATCAAAAATTCTCTAAAATTTAGGAAAAACAATACTACCCTGTGTTTCGAAAGTTTTCGAGGTAGGGCGTTTTAAAATATTCTTCCCCTTTTTTACCTATTAGAAGTGACTGAGGGAACAACTAGGCCCGTTATGGAGCCGGTATACCAAATTTCGTCTGAATCGGATCATGTGAATTGGGCTAAGTGTCGACGGAGATACATTACCTGAAACGTAAGCCATCAAATTCTGATGGTTTGAGGGGTTATAATTTTTATTTTCTTCCTCGATTCTAAAGGTTCGTAATTGGAAACAATGAACCGCAAGTTTCTTGATTATTCGTCATATTCATATTTTAGAACATTGTAAGGTTCATATGTCATCTTAACCTGTGCAAATTCAGGATTGAAGTGTTGTGGAGGGGGAGGGGGGCACTCGGCGGTCCTTCTACCATCGTATTACCTGAATATGACCAAGTTTTGGTCCAGGTACAATTGGTACATAATTATGATTTTGAGTTGAGAGTGCTAAATCTTTATAATTGGCGAAATCCCGTCAAGCAGAAGCTATTATTTGTGTGAAGAATGACCAAATATAGCCTCGCTTAAGACTAAGTTGAGTGTCGTATACTCAACTGTTGAAGACTCGACTTCAGCTTCATTATTTAACAACGATTATACTCAATTCCTGCCACCCGCATCAAAATTATAAGGTGGCCTGGAAGTGACTTGAGATTTGTTGACCTGAACTTAACTGTAATAAAGTTATCTTTTGAACACGACTTTTCTGTTAATTACTCTTAATCGAGGGGGTGACTGCCGACCCCAACGTACGATGGGAGGGTGAGTTTCTGAATTGAGCTAAATGTGCCTTTCATTGCCGTTGATTAGAGAACCGGGGTGGGATGGGAGTAAAGGCGTTTTCTCACATCATGCTTCTGGACTCCCCCAGAGCGTTCCATCAATGCCATTCCACTGCTCGGTTCCTTTAAACGGGTAAACGAGAAATTATATGACTCCTTCATCACGTGCAAGAGAAAAATGTTCATTTGGGACGGCTCCGCTCTTCACAGGGGATCTCATTCTCACGCATTTTTATTTGTCCGACGGTAACCGCTTTTGCTCGGTTTCAAGCTGTTAGTTTTTTCCGCGTGGGATTCGCCTCAACACGAACTGCAAGGTGAGAATTAGTTTTTTCATGGAATAATAACACATAACAGTTACCTTTAGTACTCCTACGTGTAGCTGGACTTACAGTACGCGTACTCGATAACACTCTAGTTGCTCTAAAACTTCCAATTCCACTAAAATGAAGAACTTCAAAGCATTACTTATACTGAAGTAGTGTTGTAGCAACCTTAGAGCCCCTACTAGGTAATATTAAGGCCATGGGGGACGACAAGTGTGCGAGTGAGAAGGAAGATGCCTGTAGTTATTAACACTTATCTCAGCTGTCGGTTGACCAATTTCAAAATTTCAAAGTGATCTGAGTTCATCTCAACCAAATAAAGAAAGCTCTAATTGCCGATTTCGCGAAAAAAAATAATTGATTAAATGTTTTCCTGTTTTCTAGGAATTAATCAAATATTTGTCAAAAACGTGTCCAGTCCATAAGCATACTTCAATATTCAATAGGATTGAAAATGGCTTCGGAGATCACTCAGCTGATCAGTGATCTGAGGAGTGAAGAAGATCTCCTCGAATGCTGGAGACGCCTGGAAGAGCACTTCCATTCAATAGGATTGAAAATGGCTTTGGAGCTCACTCAGCTGATCAGTGATCTGAAGAGTGAAGAAGCCTTTGAGCAATGATTTGCAGCGTTTTTTACCAACCAACATTTTTTTTACCTACCAGCTAGGTACTACCTACCACACCATACTGGCTTCACACCTTCACAATCAAGTTTATTAGAAAGAACTAAACGCTTCACACTCGATTGGAAAAATAGAAAGCTTCATACGGAAATTTGATTACTGGTTACGCAGAAGGCAAAACTGTATACAAATCGAAGAAATGAACAGCGATCGCATTTTAGTCCGATAAAATTTGAATGGAGATTAGACCTCTTTTGCGATTCACACTCATGATTCTGTTTTATCGAAGGAAAACCCTTAAGTACTCGTAAGGACCGAACGGTTTGTCTAAAAGAGCTCCGGGTGGTCTCAAAATTTTTTAAAAATTCAATACTATTTAAAATTGGTGAAAAAACGATACCTTTATTTCGAGAGTTTTCGAGCTAGGGCACTCTTGAAAATTTCAACCCTTAATTTTCACCCCTTAGAAGTGACCTACATCAACCAAAAGCTTCGCGGCACAACTAGACCCCAAATGGAGCCCATATACCAAATTTGAACCAAATCGGTCCAGTGTTGCTAAGAAAAGTGCCGCGTACGGCGGACGGACGGAAATTTTGGTTTATTATTTTCAATAATAAGCCTTTGGAATCGAGCAAGAAAAAAAAAATTTTAACCCCCCTCAAAATTTGATGTTTTACGTTTCAAGGTACGTAGAATCCGAAAATCGAATAAAAAAATTGCTCAAAGGTTTATTATTTTCTGTACAGATCACCCTTCTGTATAGATCACTGGTTCTCCATCAATAGCACCTACCACCACCTTCTCCCTTGACCTTCCCTCTAAAATTTCAGCTTCCTGCGTTCAACAGGAGAGAAAATGGCCTTGGAGCTCACTCAGCTGATCAGTGACCACTCATGCGCCTTCAGCATTCTCCATTGACCCGCCCTCTCAAATTTCAGGTTCCTGCGTTCAACAGGAGAGGAAATGGCCTTGGAGCTCACTCAGCTGATCAGTGACCACTCAGGCGCCTTCAGCATTCTCTATTGACCCGCCCTCTCAAATTTCAGGTTCCTGCGTTCAACAGGAGAGAAAATGGCCTTGGAGCTCACTCAGCTGATCAGTGACCACTCAGGCGCCTTCAGCATTCTCCTTTGACCAGCCCTCTCAAATTTCAGGTTCCTGCGTTCAACAGGAGAGGAAATGACCTTGGAGCTCACTCAGCTGATCAGTGACCATTCAGGCGCCTTCAGCATTCTCAATTGACCAGCCCTCTCAAATTTCAGGTTCCTGCGTTCAACAGGAGAGGAAATGGCCTTGGAGCTCACTCAGCTGATCAGTGACCACTCAGGCGCCTTCAGTATTCTCCATTGACTTTTGATTATGGAAATTTGATTACTGGTTACGCAGAAGGCAAAACTATACAAATCGAAGAAATGAACAGCAATCGCATTTCAGTCAGAAAAAATTTCAACGGAGATTAGACCTCTTTTGCGATTCACACTCATGATTCTGTTTTATCGAAGGAAAACCTTCAAGTACTCGTAGGGACCGAACGGTTTGCCCTACAAAGCTCCGGGTGGTCTCAAAAATTTTTAAAAATTCAGTACTATTTAAAATTAGTGAAAAAACGATACCTTTATTTCGAGAGTTTTCGAGCTAGGGCACTCTTGAAAATTTCAACCCTTAATTTTCACCCCTTAGAAGTGACCTACATCAACCAAAAGCTTCGCGGCACAACTAGACCCCAAATGGAGCCCATATACCAAATTTCATCGAAATCGGTCCATGGTAACTAAGAAAAGTGCCGCGTACGGCGTACGGCGTACGGCGTACGGCGGACGGACGGAAATTTTTTTATTCGATTTTCGTATTCTACGTACCTTGAAACGTAAAACATCAAATTTTGAGGGGGGGTTAAAATTTTTTTTTTCTTGCTCGATTCCAAAGGCTTATTATTGAAAATAATAAACCAAAAATTTCCGTCCGTCCGCCGTACGCCGTACGCCGTACGCGGCACTTTTCTTAGTTACCATGGACCGATTTCGATGAAATTTGGTGTATGGGCTCCATTTGGGGTCTAGTTGTGCCGCGAAGCTTTTGGTTGATGTAGGTCACTTCTAAGGGGTGAAAATTAAGGGTTGAAATTTTCAAGAGTGCCCTAGCTCGAAAACTCTCGAAATAAAGGTATCGTTTTTTCACTAATTTTAAATAGTACTGAATTTTAAAAAATTTTCGAGGCCACCCGGAGCTCTGTAGGGCAAACCGTTCAGTCCCTACGAGTACTTGAAGGTTTTCCTTCGATAAAACAGAATCATGAGTGTGAATCGCAAAAGAGGTCTAATCTCCGTTGAAATTTTTGCTGACTAAAATGCGATCGCTGTTCATTTCTTCGATTTGTATACAGTTTTGCCTTCTGCGTAACCAGTAATCAAATTTCCATAATCAAAAGTCAATGGAGAATACTGAAGGCGCCTGAGTGGTCACTGATCAGCTGAGTGAGCTCCAAGGCCATTTCCTCTCCTGTTGAACGCAGGAACCTGAAATTTGAGAGGGCGGGTCAATTGAGAATGCTGAAGGCGCCTGAGTGGTCACTGATCAGCTGAGTGAGCTCCAAGGCCAATTCCTCTCCTGTTGAACGCAGGAAGCTGAAATTTTGGAGGGCGGGTCAATGAAGATTGCTGAAGGTGCCTGAGTGGTCACTGATCAGCTGAGTGAGCTCCAAGGCCATTTTCTCTCCTGTTGAACCCAGGAACCTGAAATTTGAGAGGCAGGGTCAATGGAGATTGCTGAAGGCGCCTGAGTGGTAACTGATCAGCTGAGTGAGCTCCAAGGCCATTTCCTCTCCTGTTGAACGCAGGAACCTGAAATTTGAGAGGGCGGGTCAATGGAGAATGCTGAAGGCGCATGAGTGGTCACTGATCAGCTGAGTGAGCTTCAAGGCCATTTTCTCTTCTGTTGAACGCAGGAAGCTGAAATTTGAGAGGGCGGGTCAATGGAGAATACAGATGGTGGTAGGTGCTATTGATGGAGAACCAGTGATCTATACAGAAGGGTGATCTATACAGAAAATAATAAACCTTTGAGCAATGATTTGCAGCGTTTTTTTATTCGATTCTCGTGTTCTACGTACCTTGAAACGTAAAACATCAAATTTTGAGGGGGGGTTAAAATTTTTTTTCTTGCTCGATTCCAAAGGCTTATTATTGAAAATAATAAACCAAAATCACTCAATTAGGCAAGTAGCAAGGGGTTACCAAGCCAAGAAAGGACTGGGAAGAAGGTTGGGTCCTAAGTGGATACCCAGGTAGATGCTAGTAGTTAGAATTACTTCCAAGACTTGCTTGCCAAAGAACGAGAGAGAACCCACACTTCCTGCAAGTCTGAAATGTTGCTCTGTAGTCGGAAAATATCAATATCTCTGTTCAAGATTATAGTTGAATGACAGAATTTATAGTAGAGTTATAGAATTATAGTTGATGATTTTGCCTTAAAATTTAGGCAAAATCTGGTCACTATCTAGTCGTTGTATAGCAAAAATCCTCATCAAAATCGGTATACAACAACACCATTTATTACAAACTTGTTGTTCAAGTTATCATTTCAAGTTTGATAACTATTTCTGCATCCTGCATTTTTTCTCAGAATTTTACTGGTTTAATTTTATCTTTTATTATTTGTAATAGTGATCATGAATATTGTGCATTTCTCATATCAATGGGGAATCTGAATACCTTTTTCCGGTGAGAAGAAACAATTCAAGAATTAGGAAATTATTCGAGGGATTAAATTATCTTGTAAATCTTCCTCAACTAGGTACAATATATATGTTGCCGCCCCTACATATAGTAGAGGCCTATCCCGAGTAGGGGTCGTCATGCCAAGCACCCTGGAAGAAGAGTGAGGGCCCTGGGTTCTCCCTAGATACTTCTACAATCAGAACGAGCCAGTGAACTGACCGCAAGGGGAGTTTGGGCGGTCTTGTACTATCTAGAGCTATGTAATCGATTTATAATCTGTTTTGAGCCAAGTTATTGTAGAATACAGTTGTTTATTTATACGCGAGTGATTTATGATCCTCACAACCAACTGGAAGAAGAGGAAATACCGGAGAATGGAGTTATCCCATCTCCATCATATAAGTGAGGCTGAATATCTCTGGTACCTACGCAAAAGAGAAAAAATGCGAAAAAAGAAAAATAACGTTACCGTTGGTCTAGCCGTCAGTGGTATTTGAATTATTTTTGAAGACGATTTTTTTTGTTGAAAATTCATGGTAAAAATTTGTGTACGATGAGAAGCCCATTGATGCTGTGGAAGACGGCGTATCATTAAGAGGGGCCTCAAAAGCATGTAAAGTAATTTGAAATGTAAGATTGGTGCCCCGAGATTCGTCCTGAACTACCAGCCATGTCGACAGCCGTATCAAACAGATCTCTTATCTCCTTTATCTTAATGATCATCCAAACTGTTTCAAACGGGCATTTGCATTTCGACCAAGGAGGCGGACGGTTTTTTCAAAGCTTTGTTTGTATCTCTTGTCTGTAATTACCCTGTAGGCCATCAATTATTGATTAAAACCCTTGGGTATACTGTGGGGTTCTTCCCATGTTAGTTACAATGCATTCTCTTCCTCTTTACAGCGGTTTTATGGGAGCGGGGACGGCGCGACCCGTTTGCGATGGCCACGGCGCCGTTTCCGACCGCAGAGGATGCAAAAAATTTGTAGCCGCCATAATTACGAGCTGGAACTTCTTTCGTGGGCCGAATGCCATCTGCTTCTGTAACAGGGGTTTTTGCATTTTACTTATTACGGTTCTTTCATAATTATTGAATAATACAACTCAATCTGGCTATTTTGTACAGTGTGAAATATCAGTGTGTCGAAATATAGTATTATATATTCCAAAATCGGATTTAGCACCCTTGAAAACCCTCAGATCGTTTTTCAGCGCGAAATTCTGTATAGATCGGCTCTATTCAGAGTGAGCTGAATTCATTTGCTTGGTAATTGCTGACGACGTGATACCCAGGGCGGTGAGGCAATGGGAAGCCACGAGCGAATTCATCAGAACAAATTCTGATCTTCCCTTTGGAAGACAGCTGATGGCATTCAGACGAAAATCCAACCTGAAATGGTTGTTTACTTTACTATTTTACTTACAATTCAGAGTTAGAAAAGTTTTTGGGTGACGTCACAACTGTTATCAAAGGACGGCGCCGCGCATACGAGAGCCGTATTGGTGACGCCATAACACGATATTGCGAAACTCGTTTTCACTCCAATATCTCGAGTAAATCACTTTTTGGAAAGCTCCGAATAAGGTATTTTCTGAGTTGAGTTTGAGTCTGTTAGAAATATTGAGGGGCTGAGACTTTTTTTCGTTCGGTTCCAAAGATTCATTATTAAATGAAGTTTTGCCGGAAATAATCTTTTCACCTAGTTCCAGGATAATGATGTTACGAAAGTTCTTGGCGATGGAACATTTGGAAATAAGCAATGGATATGCGGAATGTGAAAACTTTCTTCGGCTGTCGCAATTGCAAATGGGTTGAAACAAATTTGAACTCGGATGGGTTGCAGAGAGAGCTATTACGCAGCATAAAGAGATCACCGGAGGAAACTAACTTTGCAGTCACTAGATCCGACGGTTAGTTCAAGATGGGGGTGTCTGAGTGAATGCAGTAACGAAGTTAAGCGGAGATGGCACCTGCTACACGGTTTCTTACCAACTGGATTCGACCTAAACCGATTTGGTCCGTGAAATAAAACAGAGCACCTGCTAACACCTTTGAACGATCTCGGGGCTTTTATAAAGTGCTGTAGTGACGAATGATGATGTAACTTTTGTAATGGGAGAAGTTTTTAATCATCCCTCCTCTCACCGTCCTTCTTAGGCTCGACATCTATATTAGTGGATGGAAACTAACACGAGAAGCGTAGACAGGAAGCTTTTTGATCAACTTCATCAGTTACCAATCTCAAGTGAATTTTAGTTTTAGAATTGGTGACTCAACAGAATATAGATAAGTAACTAGTTATGAGTGTGTAACTGTGACTGTCATAAACTAATAGGTATGTACTGGCATCAAAGACGATGGATGGGAGGAACAGTTTTCTCTTGGATTATGGGGCCAGCTGAATGTCGAAAATCACTTCAAACGTGTAAGGTAGAGTGGAGCAAATTCTAAAGGTACAAACGGTACTAAAGGTACTAAAGGCACATAGCTTCCTCGTATCCATAAACCAATTGTATAGATGATCCAAAGCATGGTAGCTTATCTCAAAACATCAATCTTTAAGTACACTCTCTCTTGCACTACCCTCATAGGGGACCATCACAATCTCTGAATGTTGATGGAAAATGTAGAAGTGATGGCTATCACAAGACGCATGCCCACAAAATACTTTCTATTTGGGGGCCATGATTTTCATAGGGGAACGTCTACACTTCAAGACGCATAATTCCTGAAAATTTCATCGAAATCAGATGGGAAATGTAGAAGTTATGGCAGTAACTAGGAAATACTCGTTTGCCAGCAGTGGCGACAATCAGTCCGAGGGTGATGTCATTCAAAGGGGATTATTTACATGCCAAACCGCACAATCCCTGAAAATTTCATCGAAATCGGATGAGAAATGAAGCAATTATAGCTGTGGCAAGACAGACGGACACACAGACCGGCAGACAGACTTGGATCCAAAATGGATCAGTAAGGTCTGAGACGTAAACCGCGAGTGGAAATTTTGATTTTGGAGAACATTTCGGTTTATTATTTTCAATAATGAACCTATGGAATCGACCAAAAAATTTTTTTTCAACCCCCTTCAAAATATCTTGGTTTACGTGTCAAGGGACGTAGAATCCAAAAATCGATTAAAACGCTGCAAATTATTACACAATGGTTTATTTTTTTTCATTTTTCTATATAGATCACTCGTCTGCAAAGCCACCACCCATCCAACATGAAGAAAAACATCGATTTCAATTCTAAAAATTCTATAGAATCTTAAATTGAAGGAAAAAAAATACCTTTATATCAAAATTTTTTGAGTTAGGGCGTCTTCAAAATTTCAAAATTCATTTTGGAACCCTTAGAAGTGACCTACATAAACCAAAATCTTCGGGGTACAACTAGACCCCAAATGGAGCCTACATACCAAATTTCATCAAAATCGGTCAATGCTAAGTGGCAAAAGTGCCGCGTACGGCGTACGGCGGCCGGCGGACGGACGGCCAGATTTTTATTCGATTTTTGGATTCTACGTACCTTGAAACGCAAACCATCAAATTTTGAGGGGGTGTTAAATTTTTTTTTCTTGGTCGATTCCAAAGGTTCATTATTGAAAATAAACCAAAATTTGGCCGTCCGTCCGCCGTCCGTGGTATGCGGCACTTTCCTCAGTTAGCATTGGCCGATTTTGAGAGAATTTGATATGTGGCCTCCATTTTGGGTCTAGTTGATGTCAGTCACTTCTAAGGGTTGAAAAATAAGGGTTGAAATTTTGAAAACGCCCTAACTCAAAAAATTTTGATATAAAGGTATTGTTTTTCATCAATTTAAGATAGTATTGAATTTTCAAAGCCCACGCGGAGCCCTGCAGGACAAACCGTTCGCTCTCTACGAGATCTTAAGAGTTGGACTTACGATAAATCAGAAACACGAGTGTGAATCGCGAAAGAGGCCTAAATTCTAGCTGACAGAAATTCGATCGAAGTTTTCCTTCATGTTGGTTGGTGGTAACCATGCCAAAGCCGTGTTCTTCGCAAACGAGTGATCTATATAGAAAAATAATAAACCTTTGTGTAATAATTTGCAGCGTTTTTTCTAACCTTGAAAAGTGAAAACAAAGCTTCCGCTACCTTGGTAGACTCGGAAGCAGAATCATTGAAGGAAGAAGAACGTCAAAATTGGCTGGAACTATTGGAAACGCTTTACCTATCTATGATCCAGGTGTCTCGAAAAATGGTATATGCGAAACAGAATATTTCCTGCAAATATTTATTTGGGTTATTTTAGCGAATTTTCGAAGAAAATGATGCTATTTATATCGTTGTAACCTCCAAGTTTCAAACTCATATTACGTTCATTATGAATTGGGGAATAGCCAACATGATTGTGAATCACCAAATAGGAGATATGAGAATTACAATTAAAGAATCAACTTGATTTGGATTGATTGCTAAGTACTACTAGCGCTCACCTTTCTATGAATATTGTAATGTCCTAAGATTCTAAGCTCAGAGCCAAAACGTTGAAAATCTCATTTTTGGTGGCTTACTGTTCCAAAATTTGTGGAATATAATAATTCTCTTACTAATGAAATTCTTAAAAACAAAGGGTATCTTCAAAATAAGCGTCAAAGTGCCTACAACGAATGAGAAGAAAAATTTTACCTACCTCTAAAAAATAAGAAAACTTTAACGAAAACTCGATAAACTCGAGACATAATTAAAAAATTTAATTTTGACCAATGAAAATCAAATTGACCAAATGAAATGATACATTATTGTATTTCCCGTTCGTTTCATAAAAGTAGTTTACTGTCATTTTTAGTGAGACATAATCGACCACAAAGATTTTTAGCTCCAATAAAATTTTATTCGAAAACCCATTGTAAGTTTAGTGAGTGTTTATGGTATAAGAAAATGAGGTTGAAAAACCTTTGGAGGTTCTATGGGTGTTTCAGAAGGTATTGAAGGTATGAGAAAATTGGGAGAAATTAAGAATTATTTGAAGTTTTCCTTTACTCTGGTACGACAATAAGTACCGTTTGAAGAAATCGTTTATTAGTAGAACTTCAAAGCTACCTACCTATATCATGCTACTGTTCGAGGAATTCGGACAACTCAGGAGCTATACTCATGAACACATCGATTTAGTTGTTGCTTACACAAGGAATAAATGAGAGAAATGCATTAGTATATACATCAATATACATTGGTATTCTGTTCTTCTTTTGTTTTATTTACATTCCTTCTTTCACTTCACTTTTTGTTTCTTAGAGTTGTGTAGCTCTCCCTCTCAAAATTCACAGATCCCTATTATCAGCTTCCTCACCATCTGTCTCCGCCCCTTTAGCAATAAGGTTCTTTCTGTCTTACTCGATGTTTGTCTCGTGGGAAAAAAATATTAAGGGGAGGAAAAGAATGAGGGTTTTATTCGTTTTCGTTCCGTAGCGAATAAAACTTACGATGTTTCTGGAATGTTAATCTGATCTACATTCGATATGGCCGAGGTGGATCGTAAGTAAACAATAATTTAAGTCTAGGTAGGTAGTTATTAACAGAATAGTTTAAATCGTATACATATTCATTCTGTTTAAACTACGATTTTGTTATCCCGAACAAGCAGTAGGTACCAAACAAATTAGTTGAGAGATTTGAAACGAGGTAGTATAGTTCTTCCTATCTTGGATTTAAAATTTATTCATTATGAAAAAAATTTAATGTTGTTAATGTTGTTCATAATATATACAAGTAGGAGTTTGCACTATACTCATAATTCATCACTGAATTATCCATTAAAAAAAAACTCAAATTCGTAATTGAAGGAATATCAGATCACGAAGGAATAAGGTCGATTTCCGGAGATACGAATCGCATAGGAACGTGATTAGAGGTAAAAGTGTCTAATGAAAATCCAGTTAATCACGGTGAAACTGTCCTACGAAACTATGGAAAGTTCCTGGTCAGGTTGTGGACTATAATGAAACCCTAATCCCCTTCCTTTACTCATAGAGTTGGACGAATGATAAGTCAGAAACACGAGCGTGAATCACTCATGAACGTTGTCGAAAGTGAGTCAAATTTCAGCTGGTCAAATGCTAACATTTTTCGTTTCTTCAAATAAAATTTAAAGTGACTCAGTTGAGCTTCTTTTCTAACCAAGATCCAAAATTCGTATTGAAGGCAGTCACAACTCGCGGATAACGATGTTTTGGCGGTAATTTCTGTCGTAATAAACGTGGTTGTTGATTGATAATAGGGTTGGTAGTTGATATCATTGGAAACGTTTTTGCGGAAGGGTGATCTTTACAGAAAACTAATGAAGCGTTTATGTAATAACTCGCAGCATTTTTTGAAATCAGATTAATCATGTTCCTTGACAGTGAAAACGCTGCAAATTATTACACAACGGTTTATTATTTTTCTAATGGATCGTCTGTGAAGCCACCAACCATCCAACATGAAGAAAAACATCGATCGCATTTTGGTCAGCTATAATTTGAACGGAGATTAGGCCTCTTTTGCGATTCACACTCGTGTTTCTGATTTATCGTACGTCCAACCCATAAATTCTCGTAGGGAGCAAACGGTTTGTTCGACAGGGCTCCGCTTGGTCTCAAAAATTTTTAAAAATTCTACACTATCTTAAATCGATAAAAAAAAACTAGACCTTTATATCAGAATTTTTTGAGTTAGGGCGTTTTCAAAATTTCAAAATTCATTTTTCAACCCTTAGAAGTGACATTCAACCAAAATTTTCTGGGCACAACTAGACCCCAAATCGAGCCTACGTACCAAATTTCATCGAAATCGGTCGGACGGCCAAATTTTTATTCGATTTTTGAATACTACGTACCTTGAAACGTAAACCAACAAATTTTGAGGTGGTGTTGAAAAAAATTCTTTGTCGACTCCAAAGGTTCATTATTGAAAATAATAAACCAAAAGCTACCGAAAGCGATGAAGTTTTCAGATTTTTGATGTCCAGCTTCGTTCAAATGCTCAGGGAAAGTGGTAATTGAAAGTTTACACTACATTCAATTATATTCATTGATATGAGACACACGGGATAGAAACTTAAGTGGATTGAAAGTCCCTGGAGCCTCAGAGATACTTTTATGACCATTCCTGACTCTTCGCACGTTATAATGGCGTCCGGGAGGGCGACGTAAAAAGAAGAGCGGACTTCCGGGACGGCCATGCGGAATAAGGAAGTAGGAGGTGGCCTGATGGCAGACTCACATCCGCACCTTTCAACTACCAAGGATGGTTCAGTGCGTACCGAGAGCCGGTGGAAAATAGAAAGTCATGTTGGCGAGTAGACGAGCTCTCATCGAGAAACTTAGGTTATTAGGTTTTCGTAAACTCTTTATTCATTTTCACAATAAATACTTATGAATCAATGCAACACGTATTCTGCTACAATAAGAGTTGGCGGTATGTGATTACTTTATTGGAGTTGCAATGCATTTTAATAAACCTACGAGTAAATACTACACATTTAATTTCACTCAACATGGAAGGAAAATTACCCTTCAGATAAATTTTTTTTTTTCTGTTTCCAGATTAGGTAGGTATTGTGAGTGGACTTTAATTACTATAATATTATCAAGAGTGACTGTCAATAACCAAAACCTTAGGAGCACAAATGAATCGGTTTTTTTAAAGGTTGTAAGTCAACCAAAATTCTATTTTACTTTTTCTTCATTTTTCTGTTCTAAAACCGTAGGCGTATCGTTTGCAATTGAAAGGGCTTACGAATGAGGTATCAGACAGAGTAGAAATCGCATTTGAAAATCCACAATTTTATTCAATAGCGACATACAGGAAGTTTTTTTGTTTCCCACAAGTTTGGTTGCAAGGACTTACGCCCTTTTAAAAAACGCTGCAAATTATTACACAATGGTTTATTATTTTCCTATATAGACCACTCGTCTGCAAAGCCACCAACCTTCAAACATGAAGAAAAACATCGATTGCATTTCGGTCAGCTAAAATTTGAACGGAGATTAGGCCTCTTTTGCGATTCACACTCGTGTTTCTGATTTATCGTACGTCCAACCCTTTAATTCTCGTAGGAAGCGAACGGTTTGTCTTGCAAGGCTCCGCGTGGTCTCAAAAAATCCTAAAAATTCTATACTATCTTAAATTGATGGAAAAACAATGCCTTTATATCAAAATGTTTTGAGTTAGGGCGTTTTCAAAATTTCAAAATTCATTTTTGGCCCTTAGAAGTGACCTACATCAACCAAAATCTTCGGGGCACAAATAAATCCCAAATGGAGCCTACATACCAAAGTTCATCAAAATCGTCAATGCTAAGTGGGGAAAGTGCCGCGTACGGCGGACGGACGGCCAAATTTTTATTCGATTTTTGGATTCTACGTACCTTGAAACGTAAACTATCAAATTTTGAGGGGGTGTTAAAAAAAAATTTCTTGGCCGATTCCAAACGTTCATTATTGAAAATAATAAACCAAAACCGATTCAAATAGACCCCAAATGGAGCCCATAAACCAAATTTCATCTAGATACGAGTTAGGTCTCGTAGTTAGGTCTAAGGGAAGTTCCGCTTATTTCGGTCGCTTTCCACGTACAACCAATCGGAAAATTTTTGAAATGGATGTATCTAAGGTGTGGGGTTTATCTATGAAAATGTAGCACGAAAAAATAAAACTCTTCTATTTCGGTCGATTTTTACGCAGAACCAACCCTTTGGTAGGGAAATGGAACTTTTTCGCCACTGGTTGGAAAGCTTTTGATTTATGTGAAAAATCTACCGATTTCCCCCAGGCTACATTCCCAAACTAAGTAAAGTAAAGTAAAGTAAGCAACCATTTCAGGTTGAATTTTCGTCCGACTGCCATTCTTGGCGTCGCGGACGTCATCAGCTGTCTCCCTAAGGGGAGATCAGAATTTGTTCTGATGATTTCGCCAAACTATTTTGATCAGAATATTAAAAAAAAAAATTTGTTTGGCAGATAAATGAATGCATAGGTAGTGTTGGAAACGATTAATTTGTAACACGACCGAATGACGCTGTTAAAACTAGGAAATACGTGACACTAGCATTTATTATTAGTATTATTATCACATTTGATTCTTATCAGTTTCTTACTCCGTTTCATTTGTGTGGTTAATTGAAGTTAATGAATACTGTGAACGTTCATTTAAATTTAACATTTAAGACGTATGTACAGGTAGATAATAATATTGTTCAATATCAAAGATTCATGGTTACTTGAGTTTCTTTCAGGGTTTCATGAGCGTAAATCAACGAATAATCATTATTGTAATTATAAATACATCATTTAAATCTAAATTGTGATGGATGGCTTCAAGAATGGCCAGGTGTGATCGGGGTTGAATAGTCACCATACGTCTCTATAGAGGGTGTAACACCTATGTTCCTGCCATAGCCTAGGGTTCGATTTTACTACTAATTTGTGACTTTTTTGTCTCCTGACTTTTTTTAACCCCCTTTAAATCCGACTTTTTTCACTTTTATGATTCATCTCGTGTTTTCGTCCTAGTATCATTAAAATGTTAATAACTACTTTAATTACTAGATAAACTCAAATTTGACGATACCATTGGAAAGAGCACTAAATTTTCTATCGCCCTGATGGAGATTCAAAGTTTTTAAAATAGGCAAAACGGGCGAAAAATGAACTTGGAGAGGGAAATTGGTCAAATCTTGAAACTCTCAAATTTTTTCAACCGCACATAAGTCCCTGCATTCCAGCGTAGAAATGCTTGCCTGTGAGCCTAAAAGTTGACCCAAAAGCTCAGATTTCCAACGGTAAAGTCAGAATTGTTTCCAATATTTTAATAGTGGAGAAAACCGCGCTTGAATGAGAAAAAACGTGATTTTTTTCAACGAAATCGACGGTTTGATGGGAGGATTCAGGGGTTTCCTCCGCCGACGCTCCTCTCACTCTCCATCCTACCCCGATTCCTCCCGTCAAACCGTCTATCTCGTTGGAAAAAATTCATATTTCTTCTCATTCAAGCGCGGTTTTCTCCACTAATAAAAATATTGGAAACAATTCTGACTTAACCGTTGGAAATCAGAGCTTTTGGGTCAACTTTTAGGCTTACAGGCAAGCATTTATACGCTGGAATGCAGGGACTTATGAGCGGTTGAGAAAAAGTTGAGAGTTTCAAGATTTGACCAATTTTCCTCTCCAAGTTCATTTTTCACCCGTTTCGCCATTTCAAAAACTTTGAATCTCCATCAGGGCGATAGGAAATTTAGTGCTCTTTCCAAGGGTATCGTCAAATTTGAGTTTATCTAGTAAATTGAAGGAGTTAATAACATTTTAATGATACTAGGTCGAAAACACGAGATGAATCATAAATGTGAAAAAAGTTGGATTTAAAGTGGGTTTAAATAAATTCATGAGACAAAATATGCCACAAACTAGATGTGGAATCATTCATCACACTCTGTATACGGAAGTTTGAGGGCCAATTTTGGATAGATCCGAGCGAATATTCAATTTATATGGAAGACATATCCATGGTCTAATGCTTCTCCCAAGATAGGAGAGATTTTGTTATGATATCGTAAAAATGGTGGGAAATCCATCCTGAAATTATTAATTTGATCTCCTAATTGTTGACACGTTTTTTTTCTTTTCGATTCATGAATTCTGCGTACCTTGAAACGTTAACCATCAAATTTTGCGGGGGTTTAAACAATTTTCTTCTTGCTCGATTCCAAAGATTTATCATTGAAAACAACCCGAAATGGAGCTGCAATACTGAATTTCATCGAAATTGGTTCATGGAAACTGAGCAAAGTGCTCCTTTCGGTGGATGGACAGAAAATTTTGATTAGATTTTTGGATTGAACGTACTTTGAAACATCAACCACAAAATTTAGATGGGGGTATTTTTTTATTTTTAAAATTATTTACTCCGGAGGTTCATTATTGAAAATAATGAAACATAATTTGGTTAGTTCAATATTGATGGATGTAGCGTATGGGATGTTCGAGTTGACCAATCTTTTCAAACCCCCAAAAACGAATGGATACCTACGGGCTTCTCTTTATGTGTTTTCACCACTCCATTGAACTGTACAGTGAGGGGATGTGGGTCCCAATTAGAAGGATCGAGCGCTACGTCAAAAGACTAGGGGAGGATGAAAAAAATCCCAGTAGCTCAGAAATGGTTAATCAATTGAAAGCGTAAATGATTCGGGTGTGAGTGTCACCTGGAGGTAATGACCAGAGCTTGGGTATATACGAGGGTATATATACGTTCGTACGTCCACGGTTCCATCCTAATTGGCCCTAGCCCCCCCCAGGCCAACCAAAGCCTGCCCCATAACAAACCACTTGGTAAAAGGGGTAACAACCCCACTGCTGTTAGCACTTTTCCAAGGTGGAACTGAAGGGAAGTTTTGAAGGGAACTGCAAATTCATCGTTCCAATTAACTGTTCCTACAGCTTCAACTGCAGGGGCGTCTTTCACGTCCGAGTTTTCCAAAGCTGGAGTGGGCTGGACGTGCGTTTGAGGGGATTTCTGAACTACTAGAACGTTACCATTTTCAAAGAATTCGAAACGTTACATAAAACCTTATTTATCTGGCTCCTTTGATGTTGCACTCAACGTTGGAAATGATGTGTTCTGGTAAAAAGGCCACACATTCACTAGATTCACTGTTTATATGATTATTTATAGATACACTATTATATGATTCACTAGAGCACGCGAGTTATATAATGGTTGTCGAAGTGTTGAGTCTTGAGGACAACCAAGAGTGCCGAACAATTTTTCCTTCTTCATTTGTCTGAGAACCGAAAATGAATAGTTTTTTCCTCTGCCGGCTGCTTGTCTAAAAACGTTTTCAAAATTTCAACCCTTAGAAGTGACCTACATCAACCAAAAGCTTTGGGGCACATTCCTTTGAGCCCTGAGGAAGGCGATAAATTCACCAATAGCTCGGCAACAGAGGAATTTGTTTCTGAAGACCCCATTCCCCCATTGGATTCTACGTACCTTGAAACGTAAATCAACAAATTTTGAGGGGGGGGGGGGTGTTATGTCTTCATAATGTAAGAACCTCACTAGAGGTTATCGCGAATAAAGCGTTATCGCAGTTCTTCAGTTCACGTTAAAATCTACACCTCGTTTGTTTTTCCATTCCCCGTTTTTTCCTTTTTCTCAATCATTTATTGAGGATATATCAGGGGGGGTTAACAAAATCACTTCTATAATACAACTTACCATACCAACAACCACCAACAAAATCAGTTAAACGCTTGCATACAAATCTGCAACACATTAGGACATTTTATGACGAAGAAAAAGTTCCGTAGCAACGACTTGGTTATAAGTTGATATCATTAAACATTTTCGGGAGCAATTCACTTGACGTTTTTTGTTTATGAGCCAAAGTAAAGACATAAAATGTCAAAAACTCGTAGGAAGCGAACGGTTGGTCCTGCAGAGCTCCGGGTGGTCTCAATTTTTTTTTAAAGTTCAATACTATTTAATGTTGGTGAAAAAACGATACCTGTATTTTGAGAGTTTTCGAGCTAGGGCACTCTTGAAAATTTCAACCCTTAATTTTCACCCCTTAGAAGTGACCTAAGTCAACCATAAGCTTTGTGGCACAACTAGGTCCCAAATGGAGCCCATAGGTATATTTTTATTCGATTTTCGGATTCTACGTACCTTGAAACGTGAAACATCAAATTTTGAGGGGAAGTTAAATTTTTTTTCTTGCTAGAATCTAATGGCTTATTATTGAAAATTGAATTATTGAAAAATTCAACGCGGGTTGGGAAAACTAGTATTAGAAAAAAGGTCAAAGTGAGTTGTTCCTACATTCCAATAGGTATTTTCCGCTTGGTGGTGAAACTAGTCCAAGTCAAACACATGCAGGGCTACCAACATTACGAGTGAATTCAGCCAGAAGACGTTGATGTGGTCAACTTATATTAGGAATACCGCTGAGTTACTCCTCAGTTTGCCGTTCAAAATAAAGTAAGTCTCTCCTTGCTGATCAGATGGAAGGTGATATCTTCATTCAAACTCAGCAGTTACAAAGAGGTTTCCGGTGGAATCCCAACTTCATGGGGCAACCAGGAGCAAGTTCAGCAGTATCCAGCTAATAAGATGGAAGCAAAGGTTGTCTTTCGAGTTCAGCAGTCCCAAAGAGACTCGCTGAAGGATTCCAACTTCACGGGGCCACCAGGACCAATTTAAGCTCACCCTGCTGATCAGAAGGGAGCTGAGATTGTAAATCGAATTGAGCAGTTCTAGAGACTCCCTATAGAATTCCAACTTCTTTGGGCCACCAGAAGCAAATTCATCCCAAATTGAGTCGGGAGCTGAGATTGTCATTCGAATTCAGCATTTGAAAGAGACAAGCTGTGGAACTCTAACTTCTTGGGCCCACCAAGAATAAATTTAGCTTACCCTGCAGGTCAGACGCGAGCTGAGATTGTTATTCGAATTCAGCAGCTCCAAAGAGACTGCCTGAGGAATTCCAACTCCGTGGGCCACCACGAAAAAAATTGGCTGACCTTGCTGGCCAGACATTTAGCAGTTGCCCCCAACTGATATACTCTGAGAGATACGTGAATAAGGAGCACTGCTTTCTTTCATCCTTAGTTCTCTTCCCAATCTACAAGCTGTCAACGAAATACGTGCATGCTTAAAATTATTACAGCGTTTTGAATACGTATTTGAGTGGACCCAAACTTTGACTAATTCGAATGAGAGACACCTCAGGATATTCATCCTTCACGAGACAAACGTCCGTCTGAAGAAGTTGATGGAAGTCCGGATGTTATACTAAATGACTCCCAGGGCTGATGTCACTTTTTTCTTGAGCGTAATTATGAAAGTATGAGTTAACAACCTCGACCCGATGAATAAATTGGTGGTCTTCGGGGCTGTCTATGAGTTCCTGGCGGGTGATGTATCGACGAGACTCTGGAGTTATCATTAGCGAAGGCGGGGAAGTAACCGGCCGACTGTACCTGGCGGGAGGTCGTCGCAGGAAGGAAAAACATTGTTTGTTTTGAGAAGGAATTAATGATCCTGGGAAAAGGATGGAAACTTGAGTAGGTACGAGGAAGATGCAGCCTAAGTTGATGTTCTACCTAAACTGTTTGAGTTTGTAATCAATTTGGGAGTAATTAGCAAGTGGTTTGTGGGTCGTGACCGAAACATTATTCTGGCCGAAGGTCTGAGTGCCAACTTCCGGTTGTCTTCTGTTTTTATTTGTTGGGCTTAGAGGTAGGCTTAAATTTCTAAGCCGTTTTCATCTGTATTATGTTGGTTGGTAGGTGCTATTACTGTGGTCATATTCAGTATAAACAAGTGTGTTGTTAGCATATTGGTAATAAGTTTTATGTTAATAAATCTACGCTTTTGAATAACACCGAGACGGAGAAAATTGATATTTTTTGCCTCAGAAGATTCCTACTTTACACAAGTTGTGAAGAGTCGCTTCATTCAATGCCTTACTATGTTTTGACAGCATCGAATCCTCGACGATAAAGCCCTACATCACTGAAACTTTTCAATTTTATTTAGACATTATCAAACTCCTGCAACGAAAAACGGCAGGTGGAAGTAATTGAATAAAAAGGGAGAACGAGAGGAAAGAAAAACTTCATAATCAGAACAATCTAACGTGGCGTGACTGACGTAGGGTTAAAATCCAGTTCGCACGCTATAATTTCTGCCCTTCTTCTCATAGCGAGCGACGTCAACCCCAGTACGTTTATTATAATGAGTTTTTTCCCGAACAGTGGAGTTGAAGGTACGTAAATAAAGACAGATTACCATTTTTCCACGATATTTCCGCGCGTTCGGTTTGATTAAAGAAAATTAGGTCAAAAAATTGAGAGTAGATTAGCAACCATTTAATTCCCTCACTCCGGAGTAGTTTATGCTCCAAGTACCTGTTGTTCTGTGGACAAATACCTCATATAACGAGAGAGAGAAGATGGGAAAATCATTGTTGTTTTTTTCATAGACCTTATAGTGATATTAGCTGAGGAGGTGTAACGAATAAGAGATAGACGCGTAGTATGGGCTACCATGTCATTTTGTGATATTACGACCCAACTCTACCGACCAGTAGGTAACTGGTATTTTCATTCTTAGTTTAATTATTCATTTTTCGAACGTACAATTATCATCGGTACCACCAGTAAACTCATTTTTAGAGTCTGAAATGAATCATGAGAGGCCTTGAATCAAGACCTTGAACATAAAATTATATATTCAACATAAGTTAAATAACTAAAATCCGAAGACCGATATTTTTAGTCTTTATTGAAGTTTTGGAAATCAAAATTTGTTGTATGAAGGTGTATCATAAAAATGTATTACTATGAACAATTTTGAGAGAAATTTTCATTCATGTGAGCAAAAAATTGAAGAAGACCTATATTTTTGATGATCTGAAAAAATATCAGACATTATTAGTGCTAAAATAAAAAACCATTTCAGGAAAGCATTTTCGTTCAACTTTCATTTCCATACGTCATCAGCTGTCTTCCAAGGGGACGATCCGAATTGGTTCTGATGATTACGTTCATTCTCTTCTTCTTGCTGTGTTATAAACATTATTTTAAAACCGAATTAATTTGAGTGATCTACCTGTATTTTACCAACACGGTTCAATATCATTTCAATTCTATGGTTTTATAATTAGAAAATAATTTGCTCTCCAATGTTGTGTTGCAAGCCCAAAAATAAGCGATCAACCCCACAAAATTAAAAACAAAGAAGCATCCCCAAAATTAACATTTCCAATTTTCTTTTATTTCTTTTTTATTCGAACAGCTTGAAAGGATAAATAACAAAAAGAGAAATAGGAGGACTAAAAAATCGATGCCGGTTTTTAGCCCTAATCTTGGCAAAGAGACAAATCGCCGTCAAAATTTTGTTTTCATTAATTAGGGTTCAAATTACGAGTAAATGAGATTTTTCTAGTTTTGTATTATGTTGGAAATAAGATGTCTTCAATGATTGACTCTCACCCTGTGACGTCATACGGTTCATGTAATCATGTACCGAGTATTCATACCACATGGAGATCATTGCATTCTCATGTGTAGAGCTCGGCAATATAATATATTATGCGAAATAAAACCCAATATATGCATGTAGATGCCCAATATATGCATTTGTACATATGCGCGAAAATATGCCTTCAAAATATGCGCAAGATAGTTGAACAATTGAATAATAAGTGGGAAACAAAGTCTTTTCAGTACATAGTTACTTGTATTTATTCAATTTTTTTGTATGTACAGTTTTATACAAAATGATTTTATACAATTTTTACAATATTTTTACTCAGTTGTTAGACAAAACATTTAATTGTTAAAATATGTTAGCTTGTACCTACTACCAAGTGCTTTTCCAAATTTTCAGTTGTAAAAGATTTTCTCAAATCGTGCAATAATAGTTTCAAACGGGAGAATGACCGCTCCACATCTGCTGAGACAATTGGTAGATATTTGAAAGACGCCACTTCTTGAGAAGTGTATGACCAATTGCTGGTGTTGGGTGAGTCGCCTACCAACACTTTCGCTAACACAACGACAGTTTTCCAGCCAGGATTTCGTTTGACTACACACTCTAATTTTTCTCGAACGGTTTCACCTGTTTTTCCGGGGAAATTGATTAGAGGAAATAGCTGACAAAACTGGAAAATATGGCTTTTGTCAAGAAATGCCCATTATATGCACTTATACCAAAAACTGCGAATATATGCAAGTATATGCACGATAAATTTAAATTTGGAGCGACAAAATGGCTTGAATATGGCATATTTGGGCTCCTTACAGCTTGGGCATATCGCAAAAAAAAAATATGCGAATATGCAAAATGCCGAGCCTTACTCATGTGATTATTGAATAATCTGACTCTGAATATTTTCTATTTAGAAAATATTAATAAAATTCAATGTACCCATACGAATAACATGTTCTTGCTTATAAGCTTTGAATTATGTAAATTCAATGTAGATCAGCTTAAGCCGAATCATGTAGTTGGTAACATTGTACGCGTCCAGGAGCCTTTTGCTCCTGCCCACTTTGCATCTTCCCACTTCGTCTCCAACCGTCTTACGACTTTGTTTGGTTACGCTCTCTTACTGCTTTCGTTTCGCTTTTACTGTTTGAATCATAATTCGAGTCATTCAGTATTTATTGAATAAACTAGCATCAATCTTAAAGTCCCTGTTTCGTCCAAATCTTTTCGAATCCCCGAATCCAGACCTTCGTTCAACGGTGAGTTCGTTTCATAATGTACATGCATGATTTTGGTATTTTCCGTTTGCACTCAAGTCGTTTGGTGATCTCAAATATTTAGACTCGCTCGTTGAAGCGTACAGCCGATATATTATTTATTTGCATTTTACTGCATGGTGGTACATGAGTGTCACCCCACAGTTTTTGCCCATTTCTAACACAAAATGATGTTGGAAAAGATATTCTTCATATTTATCAAATCTTGAGAATATAATAAATATGAAATACATTTGTTTTTGGTCGAAAAAATAAGCAATTAATTTAAATAGATATTGTCTGAACTTCCTTCCTCAGCTGGTTGCCCATCTCTGTTGACTAACAAGATCTTCCTACACACAAAACAGAATATCCTTTTATCCCTTTAGGTGGTTATAACCTTCTGAAAAATGTGCCCAATTTAAACTTGAGATCATTAAGAAGAGATGAAGATGCTTAGCAGAACTCTAAGTTACCTCTCCAAAATTTTTAAAAATCTATAAAAGGTTGTGTCATGTACAGGGTGTCACCCTATCGGGCGCACCGCTGGACAGGGTTCGATTCCACTACTAATTTGCAACAAAAAATGTGTCATAGCAATTTTTTGTCAGAAACTTCATTTTTGAGTTATTTCACTTTTAGGATTTTTTTCGTGTTTTCGATCTTATCTCAGTAAAACGACTGTAACTCACCAAATTTTCATGAAAAATTAAATCTGATTAAACCATTGGAAAGAGTATAAAATTTGGTATCTCCTTGATGGATTTTTTTAAATCGGAGAAACGGATGAAAATCAGACATGAAACGAAAGATTGGTCAAAACTTGGAAATCTCTTATTTTTTTAAATGCTCATAGGTTTTCTAATCCGGCATGTAAATTTTTACCTGTAGACCTAAAAGATGCGCGAAAATTTCAGCTTTCCAACGGCGTAGTTATTTCTATTTTGAACGTGGGGGCTTATCACAGAAATGTGTGTTTGAACGCGGAAAAACGTTAATTTTTTCAACGGAATCATCGCTCCTGCGAAGACGATTTGAGGAATTGGACGATCGTAGGGAGTGGCAGAGTTGAACGAAATCCTACTCGTGAGTATGAAGATTTGTAATGACAAAAGTATGTTTTTCTTTGGCTGAAAAACATATTTTTCATTCAATATTAATTTTTATTCACTTATAAAACTATGAATAAAATCATAATAAATTTATGAATAACATTAAATTCTTGATCACAGGAAATGTGTGATTAATCACACGAGATTACTGATTAATCAACGAAATCGGTGATTAATCATGGAAAAATCATGATAAATCACAAGAACCAGCGTTTAATCATAAATTAATCACATTTCCTGTGATCAAGAATTTAATCTGATTCATACATGGATTATAATTATAGTCATACTCTTATTAGTGAATAAAAACTTAATCATATTTTTAGCCATAGAAAATCATATTTTTGTCATTAAAAATCTTAATCATACTCATGAGTAGGATTGCGCCCAACTCTGCCACCCCCTCCCATCGTCCAATCCCTTAGATCGTCTTAGCAGGAGCGCTGATTCCGTTGAAAAAAGTAACGGTTTTCCGCGATCCAACACACATTTCAGTGATATGCCTCACTTTCAAAATAGAAATGACTATACCGTTGGAAAGCTCAGATTTTTGCGCATCTGTTAGGTTTACAGGTGAAAATTTACGTGCCGGAAAACAGAACCTATGAACGTTTAAAAAAATATGAGATTTCCAAGTATCCACCAATTTTTTGTTTCAGGTCCAATTTTTACTCGTTTTTCCTATTTAAAAAAACGTTATTTTCCATCAAGGAGTTAGGAAATTTTATGCTGTTTTCAAAGGTGTAATAAATTTGAATTTTCTAGAAAATTTGGTGAATTATAGCTGTTTTACTGAGATAAGATCGAAAACACGAAAAAAATCTTAAAATTGAAATACTTTGTAAACGAAGTTTCTAAAAAGAATTGCTTGGAGACATTTTTTGCTGCAAATTAGTAGTAGAATCAAACCCTGCCCGGTGGTGCGACCGAAAGGGTGACAACCTGTATGCATTTTTTTTAAATAGTTTTTTTTAAATGAATTTTTTATATATTTTTCCAAGAATAGGGTTAAGGATTGATCTAATGACACAGTTTATAAGTTCACTAAAATTGAGAAGAGTAATCTTGAATATGTGATGAAAAGATACGCAAATTCGGTGCTTAATACTATGACTATCTTGAGTTAACAGTCAATTCATCGTGAAAATACAATATTATTGAAGACTTGATGAAACCGTTGATAATGAAAGTGCAGATTAAGAATCGAACTGGAGATGCGTGAGCGCCTCTCATCTCCACCGGGGCCCACCCTCAACGTATACATCAACTGGCGAAGACCCCCTTGAACCGTAGTGGGACAAGTTGCCTACAACCTTCATAATTTACTCCGACTTGAAGAGGGCGAGGAGCAGCGCGTGCAGCTCAGGATAGAAGAGTTATTTATGTTTGCCAACGTCGGTTCGAATATCCTCAGTCCGCGTGAAAGGATATAAGCCCCTGATAACCATCGATAACGATACAGGATGAAATGTGACGTTTGTAAAATCGTGCGTGAGCGATCTTTGAGATATACCGGTAGGTACAATGGGGTGCTTTACTTTCCAAAATTTTCTTCTTTTCAAGGCATTATTGAAGAAAATAACCTATAAAATACACCAGTGTAAAATATACCAATAATATTTATCGTATTTTGCTCGGTGGGAAAACAGGTGTTGTTAGTTCCCTCTTCTCTACTTCCAGTACAGGTTGTCGGCCTATTAGAGGACAAGACCATTATCCTACCTGTGTTAGGCACCCTTCCTCTACACGATTTTCAGGACTTTGGCCAGAAAAACACACTGAGAATGAAAACTTTCAATAAAATAGTTTATTGTAGTTATAGTATCTGTTAATAATCAACTCCTGTTACGTTGACCGCTCATCCACTTTTTGTACACTGATTGGTATCGGGATTCAGTAAACAAACCGAATACTCAGGGCAAATAGGATTATTTGGAAGCCAAACGTTGTTGGCGAACGTATAATGACAAATAGGTTTTGCCGGTTGCAAAACAGGTGTTGCTGGTTGCCAAACAGGTATTGCCGGTTGCCAAACAGGCGATGCCGGTTGCCATACAGGTCTTGCCGGTACCCCAACAGGTCTGAAAATGTGGGGGTGACTAGGGCTACTGGTATCAAAGATGTGACTCTCTTTCGAACTAGAACTATCATCAGAATCGCTTGAATCACTTGAACTGCTTCCGTTTTCATCGCTTCTCCCTGATCCTTCATCAGTCATACCACCATCATCGCTATCGTCTCTTTCATATTTCCTGATCTTTTGACAGCTATATCGAGCTTTACAGGCTGGTACATTACACATCTTGAGTCTCTGACAACTGTAAAATTCCCCAATGGATTAACATTTTTTATCATGTAAATTGAAGATTTGAAAAAGACTGTACCAAGTTGGTGGTGAAGTGTGGTGTCCTCAAATAGGATAACATGAACATGCGATAGGTACATTTATTACGTATATTGACTCGCAATACTACGAAATTAAACCCAGAAATTTGAATATAGTGTGCTTGTATCGTGACTCGATAGCAGCGTACTTACATGTTTATATGTTTTTCGATGTTTTCATTTTATTATACATGGGTGGTCCACTCGTAGATGGGAAAAAATGACGATCACTCGTCTGCAAAGCCACCAACCATGCAACATGAAGAAAAACATCGATCGCATTTCGGTCAGTCATAATTTGAACGGAGATTAGGCCTCTTTTGCGATTCGCACTCGTGATTCTAATTTATCGTACGTCCAACCCTTAAATCCTCGTAGAAAGCGAACGGTTTGTCCTAAATTCTAAAAAAAAATTCTATCCTATCTTAAATTGATGGAAAAACAATACCTTTATATCAAAATATTTTGAGTTAATGCGTTGTCAAAATTTCAAAATTTATTTTTCAACCCTTAGAAGTGACCTTCATCAACCATAGTCTTCGGGGCACAACTAGACGCCAAATGGAGCCTACATGCCAAATTTAATCAAAATCGGTCAATGCTAAGTGGGGAAAGTGCCGCTTACGGCGTTCGGCGGACGGACGGCCACATTTTGGTTTATTATTTTCAATAATGAACCTTTGGAATCGACCAAGAAAAAAAAATGTTTAACACCCCCTAAAGTTTACGTTTCAAGGTACATAGAATCCAAAAATCGAATAAAAATTAGGCCGTCCGTCCGCCGTCCGCCGTACGCGGCACTTTTGCCACTTAGCATTGACCAATTTTGATGAAATTTGGTATGTAGGCTCCATTTGGGGTCTAGTTATGCCCGGAAGATTTTGGTTGAGGTAGGTCACTTCTAAGGGTTCCAAAATCAATTTTGAAATTTTGAAAACGCCCTAATTCAAAAAATGTTGATGTAAAGGTATTTTTTCTTCAATTTAAGATTTTATAGAATTTTTAGAATTTTTTGAGACCACTCAGAACTCTGTAGGACAATCCGTTCGCTCACTACGAGAATTTAAAGTTTGGACGTACGATAAATCAGAAACACGAGTGTGAATCGCAAAAGAGGCCTAATCTCCGTTCAAATTAAAGCTGACCGAAATGCGATCGATGTTTTTCTTCATGTTGCATGGTTGGTGGCTTTGCAGACGAGTGATCTATATAGAAAAATAAAAAATAATAAACCATTGTGTAATAATTTGCAGCGTTTTATTCGATTATTGGATTCTACGTTGGATTCTACGTACCTTGAAACATAAACCAGCAAATTTTGAGGGGGTGTAGAAAAAATTGTTTTCTTGGTCGATTCCAAAGGTTCATTAATGAAAATAATAAACCAAAATGGATTGAAATGCTTTATATGATAAGGTACTGTGTAAATGAATTCGTGGGCCCTCCTGTTCAAACAAGAACGTCGATTGAAAGTTATTCCCAATACAGTTTGATGTTAGAAATGCTAACTAGCTAACTGCGAATACGCCGACATTCATTTACACTGAATGCGCTAATTTTAGACCAGGTTCACTACTCCCTCTGAAGAAATGAGATACTCGCAAAATTGATCACGCCGTTGGGAAGCGAAGAAATTTTTCTCGAGTTGCCAGTGTGGAGAATTTTTCTTGGAAAAGTAGTGATGTTTTGAACATGTTGAGAAATTTTACTCTTTCAAATTCGTCTATGATTGAGCTCCTTGTATAGTCTTTAGATGGTACTTTTCAAAAATCAAAGTATGCCATACAAGTACGTTTAGAAAATTTAACGCTCTTTCCATAAATGTGGTAAAAAAATTAATATTAAATGGAGAAAAGTGAGTAAAAGGTAAAAACATGGTTTCCCTGAAAAACTCTTTTCAGATCATATCTCAAGAACGGATTAATACAAAAATACACGATTGGCGCATTTCACTCCATTTTGATGTATTATTAATAAACCCTTTGAATCGACCAAGAAAATCCAATCCAATTGTTGGTTTACGATTTTTCCGAAATCTGAATAAAATCGAAATCGAAAATCGAAATCCGAAAATGGAATCAGAAATTTTCGAGACGCCCTAGCTCAAAAACTCTCGATACGAATAAATGTGGTTTTACAAATTCGAAATAGGATTGATTTTTCAGAAACGAATGAGACCATCCTGAGCTCTGTAATATACACCGTTCGCTCCTTGCGGGTGAACTACGATGAACCAGAAACACGAGTGTGAATCGCAAAAGAGGCCTAATCTCCGTTCAAACTTTAGCAGACCAAAATGCGATCGTTGTTCGTTTTTTCGAGTAGTTGTGTTCAGTTTTGCTTCCTTAGCAACCAGTAACCAAATTTTCAAGCAAAGGCACCCAAAACTCTTTATTTCTTCAATTATACTTTTCGTCATTTTTTGAATCTACGAGCGGATATCTGATCGAGTGGATAGTCGATAGTTGTGGAAACAGGAAATTACTTAACTGATGTCTCTCAGATTATTACCTGATTGGTTATTGGTCCTAATGGGCGGATAAATGATCAAAAGTTTCCAGCAAAGGCACCCAAAACTCTTTATTTCTTCAATTATACTTTTCGTCATTTTTTGAATCTACGAGCGGATATCTGATCGAGTGGATAGTCGATAGTTGTGGAAACAGGAAATTATTTAACTGATGTCTCTCAGATTATTACCTGATTGGTTATTGGTCCTAATGGGCGGATAAATGATCAAAAGTTTCCCATGGATATACGCTGTGTGTAAGTTATCAATTTCAAAGTTATCAGCCTTCTTTTCTATTAATCTTGAAGTGTTGGGAATGATGTGTTTAAACGTTGAAGTTCAAATTTTTGAGGTGCAAGGGTGAGTTTTTATTACGTTAAAATAAAAAGAACCTATTCATGTTCGAAAGTATTAGTTAGTTTTGGATTATGCACCTTGAATGTGTATTTTTCTTCAACATGAGAGACTTCAGAGCCGTCCATAATCCAATAGCACAATCCAATAATACATTAATTAACAACAATCCAATGATCGATTTATCCTGGAAAATTCAGGATTTTTAACTATTTTTTAACAATCTAATAATACAAAATGATAATCAGATAGTTTGTGTGAAAATAACTTGTCTTTCACCGTCATGTAGCAGATATGAATCAAATCTACTGATTAATAACTGAATAATATGTAAAATTATTTTTATTTGACCTTGTCTCATAAGGTCCACCAAGAGGAAGAGAGCAACATCGTCCACCATCTTTCCTGTGGTTATTTTCATTATAATTCCAGAAAAATGACTTGGATGTTCGAAATGTTGGTTGAAATGTTCAATTGAACAAAAAATACAGCAAGATTGTTTTTAGCAAACATTATAGTAGTATATGAATAAACTATGAACATTGGAAACAGGGAACTTCGAGAAAAAATTTCATGTTATTCAGATAAAACCCCCATAGAAACCATTGAAGTCATATTTTGTAAACTCCGCTTATATCCTTCAATAGTATCATGACGTAGCGTTTGGTAAAGTTCAATTGTCTGATTGTTACTGTTATCGTTTTATCTTGTGTTACAATTTGTTATAGATGTTACAATATTATTTGTTAGAAAAGTGCTTTAACGATTTGTGAAACAAGTTAAATTGTTCGTAGAAACTTACTATAGTGCCGTGTAATGTGGGCACTTGGGGTTGTAGTTATTGTACACATGATTCAGGAATATGCGATTTTCACCAGAGCATTCCGCAATTCCACGATCGTTATTACGTAATTCAACTGGAATGTAATATTGACAATTATCATTCGAAGATAATATTGTAAATTAGACATCAGATCTCTACAAGTACCCTAATGAACTCAGAAAACCTACTTTCTAATCGATTAATCCTGGAAAATTCAGGATTTTTAAATAATTTTAAGATTGTGTCCAAAATTTTCTCCTCTTCCTTCTCTCGCTTTGTTTCCAGGATTGATAACGATTTGTTGGAAAATAGACTACCTACTAAGACGTTTGCTCTAGTGACTGTAGTCAACGTTATGAGGACAAGGGCTTGAACAAACTGTACAATATTTGCAAATATCTGGATTTCACCAACTCTGAATCACGGGTGCAACAGTGTCAAATTTGGATCCTACCAAACAGGGTTGCAAGGAAGTCAACATGATTACTGGATAAGAGCTGATTTCAAGCGTTACACTTTTGAAGACTAGATAACGAACGGAAATAAACCTCTGTGGCAATTAAGTTTGGACAGTCTGTAAGCATCCTATTGCATTTGATGGTGAAACCGCTGTTAATTATAACTAAACAGTTCATCATCTTTCATATTTATAGGTATTCAGCCTGCTTGACCACTGTTCCTGAATACCTACTATTATCTATTCAACCTACCTAATAATAAACCTTCAGATCCCTGTCTAGACAGAGCAGTCTCATCCGATAATAAAAATTGCGATGGCTTATATCGGCTTAATATTGGCCAATGAAAAGGGCCAAAGAATTGGAATTTAACAAAAATATATATATTGTTTGACCGACTTCAAAACAGCCTAGACACCCGAAGGAGGAGAGTTCTCAATTCGGGTTGTAATGGGAAGACTATTTTTTAAAAATATACAGTATCTTGCAACCTTGCATTTCTTTATGAAATGTGTACTGCCAATATACATAGTAGTCGCATTTCTAACGGACTTAATTTTGCAGTGCTGATAGTGTCAAAAATTAGTGAAAATTTTTGAAAAACGTGTTAGTTCATTCCGGAATCAATGCCATAATACATTATTCCGAACGAATGTCTGATTGTAAGCTTAAAAAGTAAGATGTTTCAAGAATTAGGTGACAAGAGCTACACTCCTGCCATGTGGGTGTAGCAGGTAGCTCCTTCGTCATCCATAACTGACGAGTGATCTATACAGAAATAATAAATCTTTATGTAATAATTTGCAACGTTTTCAATTTTACTATGTTTCATTTATTCATAAATTTGAATATACCTGAAAAAAATATCATGTACCTAATGATTTAACTCGACTTTTTGAGAATGACAAAGAAAATAATACAGTCAAACACCCAGATGAGACTCATTTCAATGAGTTTTGAGAACGTCGGAGAACATAATATGGAGAAGAAATATTATTTCTGTTACTTACTTCCACTACACGTGTACACAACTTGTAGGTACGAGTGTTTTCTTGCTTTTTCACTACCAAAATCTTTGGGTTTGACTGGGATAGTGCATTCTCTCCAGCCCTGGCACCTGAAAGAATCGAATCATTTAACGCAATTATTACTAGCTCATTTCCCGTCAAACATGGCGCCCAAAATTACTCAAAAAACGTGGTAACTCGGAAATTACCACATACGACATAAATCTTACTATGTAACATTCGATTGTGTGTCTGTCTGTTTTTAAAACAATCAATTTTTTCAATACTTAGGTTAATCCTTAATACATTAGGTATATACCTAATTTTTAGTTTTCCTCAACACATCTTCAAGATTCAAAACAAAACGAAAAAAATATATTTCGTTTTTTAATATATGTTTTTAATTTGTTTTTTAATATGTTTTTTTTTTAATTTGGGGACGAATTAAGCAAATTACACGCTGAACTACTATCACATGGGTAAAATTTTTACCTAGTAATTTAGGAATTCTGAAAAGTGTTTATATATTTATTTTTGAATACGTAGGTATACATTTCTTCGAACTATACCAAGCTAGTCTGTGGCTCCTCCAACACGTACCTAGTTACCAAGCTGTAACAACCTTTCAACTCAATCCTAGCGTGAAAGGGGCCTAAATGGTAAGGTAGTGCTATTTAACCTTCATCCGCTCGCGTGGGCGGCAAACTGCCGCCCGCGATGAATTTTGCGCGGCAAAACATAACTGGCACACAAGAGAGCGGGAAAGTGCAGTTGTATTCTCTAGTTGGACTTTCCTCTGCAAGATGTCGTTAACCTTTTCCTCCTGCGTTACGTTGGTGGCTGTCAATACACGTTCAAAGTTTGAGTGACTAAGTTCGGCGGCTAACTGCCGCCCCGCGATCGGCAGTGCAACATTTTTTTGAACGTCCACAGTGAAATGTAAGTATATTTTTTTACTTCATTCAGCCTCGATATGAGTAGCTATGTATGTTTCGGAAGAAATGCCGATAAAAACCTGAGTTTCATTTATCATTTGTGATGTTTGCTTTGGTACCTACTCGTGATTCGCTTTTTTCGTAAGTACGTTATTTTTCTAGTTTTCTACCAGGTACCTACATACCTACCATTTTTATCCTTAGGTATTATTTCGTAATTTTGCATGGTTTCTTCTAAAGATTTGATATCTTCTGCTATGAAGGACAATTTGATTTATCGAAGAAAATGTGATACTTTAGTCACTAGGCAGTAAGCTCAAGAAAAATATTTAGACGTTATTTCTTTTTTACCAAAGTTTATAATAAAATTTTTTGCATGGTTCCTTCTAATAATGTGATTATATATCTTCTGCTATGAAGAACAATTTGATTTATTGAACAGAGTGTGATAGTTTAGTCACTAGGCAGTAAGCCCAGAAAGAATATTATGACGTTATTTTTTTTAATTTTTGTTTACCAAAGTTTATAATTATTTTCAATAAAAGTTTTTCATTCTAAATAATGTGTATGAACTCACTTACAAGATGACCAACCCAAATCCTTGTCGTTATCGAGTTGAAGTACCAAAAAATCTATTGAAATAAGGAAAAATGTGACGGGCGGCTATCAGCCGCCCCGCGATCGCTAGTGTGACTCAGGGGGGCGCGAGCGGATGAAGGTTAATACTAAGAAAGGTACTTGTAGAATCGAAAATGAGAATTGAAAAAAAACCTCCTTACTGTTCATAAACGGCTTCGAACGTTTTTATCAAGGATGCTTCATTCCGAATATGTAACGTCGAAGGTCGACATTTTTTCAGTTTCTTTCCGAAAACGGCCATTTTGATGTTGATGCTTTCATCTTCGAAACAACGCAAGGTAAGTTGTTTTCCATTTCTCTCGACTACCGAATTCTCTTCGAGTTCGAGCTTCTTACATCCTGCTAATATATGAAGACGAAATTATCATACGGAATCGGAAAAATGGTTTCAGGAATGGACCAGTTTTCGAATGTAAGCTTTTAAGTTCATAGATAAGGGTTTCATTCAAATGAGCTAACTTGGTCTTACAATGAGGAAGCTTTCAACTAAAGTAACTGTCAGATGTAGCTCTGCTTCAATATTTTTATTCCACATCTCCCTTTAATTAGTCACCCCTTACGAGGTCCGCAGAATGTTTACTTATCATACTCTTAGATTATTATTCCTGGACGATGGATTTCAGAGTCAGGAAAAATGAGGGTAATACTCATATTGTGCCTGAAACCAATGGTGAATTCTTCTAGCAGGATGGAATAGACAATTGGGCGGAACAACCACAGTACTACCAACAGGCCCATATTGGTGGCTAACCAATAGTGCTGCTCTGCCCCTTTCCGGAAGGGACTTAAGTGAATGCTCTTCTGCCTTTTCTCTTAAGTAACACAAACATGTGAACAATCAGTATTTTTGTTCGGCCAATTTTATGGAGGGAAGTAGATGATCAATGAATAGTGTATCTCTGCCTATTCTGACAGTCAATTGTGATGCTCTCCCTATTCTTTCATGAGATGTAGGTGACCAACAAGCAGTAATGATCCGAGTATTTGTCATTCGATTTTCTTTGGTTGGAAATTGCAAGAGTTCAGCAAAGTCAGAACAGGAAAAGAATTTCGGCGCTTTTGAAGCTGACCAACTTCAAAGACCTAGGAGTTCTAAAAATTTCGAGACGCGGAACCACTTTAAGGACAATTTATTTTGATGAGAGTTTTAGAATGTGCTCAAGTCATCTCATAGAAGGGAGTGCCGGAAAATTGAAACAATTAGAACTGACAGATCCGTTGAACGAGGTTACCCGTTTGTTTTTCGATAAATCAGCGAGAACTGTCCTCTATCGATTACTCCCAAATAGGTTTTTATCAAATTTACCCAAAATTTACCAAATTGTTACTTCATGTGTTATGCTGCAGGGAAGGGGATTGGATGTACCTACACTGAAGAGAAATGTAACAGTACTCACACTATGTTTTCTGGAGTGACATATTGATTTGGAGGCAAATTATTATCATAGAGTGGGTTAGATCTGGATAGAAAAAATTGTTTCCAAAGGAGTTGGTCAGCGAGGTTAAGAATAACTACGTAGCGTCAGCCAATAGAGGTGGCAATGCAGGTGGTTGTAGTATCTCGTGGAACTATTACAATACAATTTATAAGAATTTACAATACAATAGTATGAAAACTTGGATGAGAGTCCAATGACATTTACACCCATATGGATAATAGAAGAAATTAGAGTGGTATATTATATGCAATATCTGGTTATGTAGTACGTATTTTTGATTCTTTCGGAAAAAATTCAAATTTGGATGTTTCAAAATCTTGTAGAAATCAAAAAATCCATAGGAGGAATCGTAAGCATTAAAATGTCACTAAACCAGGCTAAAACACGCTCACATAATCTGCGAAGAACACGTCTTCTTCCAATCCTTCTAAGGACCTGGTTAGGTTGGAGATGGGGGGGGGGGGTGTGGTCCAAGGGCTAACTCAAACTAACACGTGTATGTTGTATTCAGATAAACTTCACCACAATTTCAATTTTTCAATTCAATAATTTCCTGTTACTCCTAAGAGGAGCATAGGGCCGTTACGAAGCTTTGCCATCCTTCCCGATTTGTTGCCAAAGCCTTGACCTCCAGCCACGTCTTCCCAACCCGTCCAGCCTCGGCCTCCACAGACCGCCTCCATGATGCTCGTGGTCGTCCTCTTCTTCTAGTTCCTTGAGGATTCCAATCCAGTGCCCTCTTCTCAATGGACGCTTCATCCTTGCGGAGTGTGTGGCCGATCCACTTCCATTTCCGCTGCTTAATCTCTAAAGAGATTGATCTTTGACTAGTTCTTTCAAGCAGTTGTTCGTTGGAAATTATGTCTGGCCAAAACACCCCTAGGATCCGTCTCAGACATCGATTGATGAAGACCTGCAACTTCTGAGTAAGCGAGCTTGTGACTTTCCAGGTCTCACAGCCGTAGAGGAGGACCGATTTTACATTTGTATTAAAGAGTCTTAGCTTCGTTCCAAGAGAAACATTTCTGTTTCTCCAAACCGGATATAGCTGGACGAAAGCGCCATTAGCTTTTCTAATACGGCTCTTTACATCTTCTTCGGCCCCTCCCCTTGCGTCCACGATGCTACCAAGGTACTGGAATGCTTCGACCTGCTCAATCACCTCTCCGTTCACCTCATGGTCATCCGTCAGTGTCACGTTGACTCGGATTTCTTTTGTCTTCTGCACATTGATTTTCAGACCAGCCATGTGCGCTAACTCCGAGAGCTTCTCAAGCTTGGAATTCATATCACATAGCCGTTGTGACAGCATGCAAATATCATCAGCGTAATCCAAGTCCTCAAGCCGCTCCCTCAAGCCCCACTGAATACCTCTCTTTCGACCCCCGAGGGTTTTTCTCATCAAGCGATCCAGCACCAATGAAAAGAGAGTTGAGGAGAGCACGCAGCCCTGTCGACAGCCAGCGCTGACTGGTATCGTTGGGGACAGTGCACCACCATGGATGACCTGACAAGTGAAACCATTATACATTTGCTGCACAAGCCGCTGAATCTTCCCAGTAATCCCGTAAGCCTCAAGAGACATCCACATTACCTCTCGTTTTACTGAATCAAACGCCTTTTGAAAATCGATGAAGAGGGCATACAGTGGGCTTTGCCATTCTGTGCTTTGTTCCAGGAGAATACGGAGTGTATTGTTGTTGTCTTGAATGGGTGAAATGTTGAAACTTCACCACAGGTAATTGGAAAAAGTGATGGACAAGTGTTTACGGCCCCAAGCGCATGCGCGAGGGCTTATTCTGTCTAACTTTGGAGACTGGGTATGGTAAGGCAAGAATGATAGAAGCTATGATAAAAATTGAAACAGGTCGGTATATTGAACTCATAAAACAAATTATCTTGGAAGAATAATAATTAAATTTGCAAATGACTCATAAATATATCAAATAAAATGTAGATCAAAATTTTTGACGCTAGAATACAAACTCCGACGACTGTGATTGAAGCTAAAAACCCGTTGTTCTTCTGATACACTCATTATTTTGAAAACCTTGATGGTGATTATCAGGAGAATTAATCATGGGGAACCTTGAATTCATTGGGGGTAGTCGAAACGCCAGCTTCTTCTAGGTACCACCCAATCTCCATATAAATTGAAGGGTTCATTTGCGCTTACCTGAAGGCTGCAATGGGACCCGGAAATACGGAAAAATTTTCAAGATGAATTACAATAGCGAGAGGTAGAGGAGTGAATCTCATTTTATATAGGCAGGTTACCTGATGCCCCAGCACTGTAGATTACGATGGTCAATACTCCGGTTAAAAACATGGCATTTTTTGATATGGTTAGCTTGTGTGATGTGACCTATGCGGTCTGCTGGAAGGAGAAAGACTGAAAAAAATCAATGGTCGTAAATAAAAAAAATGTCTATAAACATTTTATAGATATTCCAAACTCCAAAAATTATTCATATTTACGCATTGAATAAAATGTTGAGGGTGTCAAATTGCAACATCTATGAATCAACTAAGCAATAATAGTTCAACGACCCGAGAGATTTGAAAGACGGCTTACGGCAAGTAAGGGAAATAAGAGGAAAATGCAAGGCTATCTTGTAAACCTAATAATTCGATTGATTTTTCTCATTGATTGAAATTCACTTCAAAAACGCTGCTAATTGAAGAGCTCGGCCGAAAAAGGGTACATGTCACTTTTTACGAAAAATTTTTTTTGCGTCAAATTGAAGCTTGAGGTTTCTTCTACAAGATTATAGAATAAAATATCGATATTTTTAACTTCATGGTTGTTTTTTTGCGATGAGAGCAAGTGAAAATGTGACGCCTCCAATAGACGAATAGGGATGCATGTTCCCGTTGCCAGGACGATGAGTTACTCAAAACCCGACGACCGCCTGTTTTCTTCTCGCTATCAAGCTTTCAATTTGAAAGCTTTGAATTTCAAAGCTTTGAAAGTTTCAAAGCTATCAAATGTTTTGTGTTCAAAGTCTATCAAAGTGTTTTTTGTTCTATGTTCAAAGTGTTTTGTGTTCATGTATAGTATTTACCAATTTATTTCAACCCTTTACAAAATTATTTCAACCTTTTAGAAATTTATTCAAACCCTTTACAAAATTATTTAAACCCTTTCCCCCTTTATTTGTAAAAGGTTGAAATAATTTTGTAAATGGTTTAATTATTTTGCAAAGGGTTGATATACATTTGTAAATGCTATAATGTGTAACTGCGCCACAAATAGATAGCTTTCTTATATTATTATACGGTACGTATTAATATATCATTAGCTTGTGGGAAATCTGATGGAACAGGGGTACATGTTCGATTTAGCTTGTGAATGCGTGACCGCATGATTGGGATTCGTTTTTTGGCTCTCCTGTAAAATTCAAAAAAGGAACATGTACCCCTTTTCGGCCGAGCTCTTCAATTATTGAAAACTGTATTATTTCATTGAATAGATCACACTCAGCAAATAACACGGAATTTCCTATCTACCAGTAATATTGTCGCGCGCTGTATACGACCAATTTTATTTTGACAGTAAGTAACAACCAGCAGTTAAGTTATTGGTTCCTTGATTACGAGATTGCGGCCAAAAGTTGCTAAGGAAGCGGCAACTCTAACCGAAGAAACGAAGCCTTGTGGGGGGCGAACTTTGGGTTCTGCAAAGCTGGGTAGCCTAAATCTAGTCTAAAAATTCAAAAATAATTTAAATCAATGGAAAAGTCATCCTTTACATTTTAAGTTCAGGACAGTTTGAAATGTTCTCAATACCCACTTTTTATCCCTTCGAAGTGATTGACTTTTACCAAGAGCTTCGAGGCACAATTAAACACCAAACTGAGAAAATTTTTCAAATTTCGATTGAAAAGTAGTTTCTGATTACGCTAATTATTTTTTGCTGAATTACACGAATGTAAATTATTGTTAACAGCAAATATGTAGAGAGATTGGAGAGAATTCTTTCTAATCCACGGATAGATTTTATTCGTCTGTTCAGTTGTTCTGTCTTCTAATTTTCATAAAGCTGGTTGCTCTGAAAGGTAGCAGCTTCTTGAGGTGCTGCTTGGTGGCGGGGCAACTGTGGCTGTGCAGTAGATACCCTCGCATGTAGTCATTTGGGGAAATGAGAGAGCTGACACTCTGGTCAAAGAAGGCTCTCAAATGCCCATGCCCGACGTAACAATCAGTTTTGATGCGGTCAGAATGCTGATTAAAGAGGCTGTAAACATTAAGCAACGCCAGGACCACGAGCTAAGGGCTGAGGGCAAGTGCTGGTCGTCTCTACTGGGTGCTGCTGATCGTGTGACGATTACCTGAATGCCCACCTCCACCGCATCGGACTGAGGAGTGACCCGTCTTGTTCCCACTGCCAATCGTTATCCATGACAAGTAGCCATCTTTTTGACTGCCCTCCACTCGAGGATATCAGGCTACAATTTGAAACCGACGAAACCAAATGGTCGAAAATATCAAAATTATATTGGGCTGCGAGGAGTTTGATGGCTTAAGCTCCATAATGAATACTCGGCGTAAGGAAAAAAAAGGAATCTGGTTTAGTATTTATTAATTAGGTATTTATTTATCTTTCTTCATTTACTGCCATTAAATTTAATTTTCATTATGGTGGGTTTTTGACCAGCTAATTTTTCATTGACTCTTGGTTACCAAAAGCTCGGCAGGGAAGGAGTTTATTCCAGTGGACTCAACTCTCCATCAGTTGACATAGTACAGTATTCTTTCTCATCGAATCGTGTTGAAGTCAGTAACGGTTTTTGCGTGACATTCACTTGTAAGGACTCAGGTAAGAAATAGAAGAAGCGATTGGTACGTTTATTGGTCGTAATGAGTCGCCATCGAGTTCTTCAAGGAATGTCTTCAAAGCATTTGTCAGAGACCGAATGACTTCCTCTAACTATCTCGGACTTCCATCTGCTAAATGGTTGAAAAAATTAATGATTTAGTACCTAGTCTTGAGTTTTTGTGTCTATTTTGCATATTGATGAGCTGTTAGAGAAGTAGTGATAAAACGAGAAGGCACTTTCAGTACTGCTAATTACTAGAAGAGCTACGGAAAAATTTATTACTAAAGGGCGGGCCTTTAAAGAACAGCGACTTTTCATTTCAGGTTGGCAATTTTTCTGTATCTACTACTTACGCAGGTCATAATCGTTCCATTAATTCTTATAACAGACCACATTCAGGAATTGGAGGCAAGAAAATATTTAATAAATTAGGTATTGATTATAACCATTAGAATCAGATCCATGTCCAAGACGAGGTTTTAAAGTGACAAAATTCAAATTTTCAAAGTGAAACTTGCCCTCTAAAATGAGCAACTACTGAGATAAGAAATCAAGTTTTTAGAAAAATCAAGTAATTTTTGTTTCCGAATGATATACGGAAATTTTAGTGGGACGGATGTGAAATTTATTATGGTACAATCTAGAAACTGACACACTTAATGCCTGAAAATGTCTTAGAACCAGACGATTATTTGTATAATTTTGCTTAGGGCAAGGATTTTAAGTGGATCCGCTTTCTCCTAACATTGTGGATACTGATCCAAATGCAGTAAACTAAATTACAGGACTAATTTTGAAGACCGTTAGAAATTGTGGTTGAAAAGAATTCACATTTACATTGGTTTAACTGCAATGAGTATCGTTGAGGACTGTCTAGGAACTAATTTTTCGAAATTCATTCACAAATTTTGACCTGTTGCACGAATTCAAAGCTTTTCCTCGAGTAGGGGAGGCAAAAAAAAAAAAAAAAAAAAAAAAAAAAAAAAAAAAAAAAAAAAAAAAAAAACACCTGTCAAGTTGGATGGGTAGTATAGCTCCTTCACGTAAAATAACAAAGACATTTAGGATTTTAGTTGACCTAAGAACGCTTAGTATTGAGCAAATTCGCTGATTGATATCTCAATTTGTTATTTGATTCCTACGATCGTGTTGCTATTTTCATTTGGCACAGTAACATTGTTCTGAAGTCGTTCGCAATTACGTTGAAAATATTCCGCCTTTCCACATGTATCTTGGCTCCTGAACATTGGATCATGATGAAATAAATTTGCACTTTTCTATCGTTCAGCCTGAAACTTCCCTCTAATTCAGAGAAAAAATCGAGTTATCGGTTCGTAAGAAATGGATGTTTGAGGAAAATCGTGTTCGAGTGCAATGACAAAGAGTTCTTTGTTGTAACTTGAACCGCACCAACGCTGAAAATTTCAACAGAATCAAAAAGACATGAACCATAGTTGTTCAGAAATGTCTGAAACCCAAAATGTGAGAGGAAATTTTGATTTTAGTAGTGTCGCTGTTTTTTGGCCTGATCCACAAATACAGAAGCCATGATACGTTTAATTTTGTTGTGGAATGTATACTTGATAGTTAATTGCAACAGTATCGTATGCCAATGGTACGTTATTGGTAGAGTTCACCTTTGAGGGACAGTTTCATTTTGTACTTCACCCTCGTACTCGTGCATAGTTTCAAACGCTTTCGAGTGATTTGCCTTAATTAGATGCAGCAGGCTTACTTCCCGGGTGGCGGTGTCACTTAATTTTCTTCACCCCTGAACCTCCGGTAACTGCATCATTAAAGTGGAAACTCGTCTTCCTTGCTTCTCACCTTAATTAGTTTGAATCGCTTTCGAAAATACCTTCTATTTTTGAGGTGTTGCAGCCGCTTATGAGAGGGGTGGCGTCGGACGTAAGTGACTCTTCGGTCTCACAAATGGTCCCATCAACTGAGCTTGTCTCCGATAACCCAAGTGGAACTTTGTTGTGATAATTACTTCGGTAATAGTTCAACCAGACTTGAAACCGAACGCTTAAAGATGATAAATAAAAGACGTGGAGTTAATACTTACTAGAGCGCTAGACGATTGGAGTACGTGGAGGAGAAGACAATCAAAAAACGCTGAAAACTATTACACAACATTTTATTATTTTTCTGTGAAGATCATCAGACTAAGAAGAACGCCGTTTTTCCATTAATATTACCTATTGCGCATGGTCAACAATCAAGTTTAAATGACAAAAAGTCCCTACCAGGTAAACATCGTTATTCCTAAGTTGTGGGTGGAAGGGATACATCTCTACGTACCTAATCTCCCAAATTTTAACCAGATTCGCGACTGAAATTCTTTTGGATCGCAATTCCTGACAGGGCAGCTAAACTTTAAGTTTTTGGCTATTGATATACGATATCTACCGTAATAATTTTATTGGGAATCGGATTCTTGTCCATTGAAAATGTACTAACATACTTCTAAATAAAAAAAACGGCGTGGATTTAATAAATTACGTAAGTAATAAACGTCCGTGACGTCAAGAATGGCAGTTGGAAGAAAATGTAACCTGACATGGTTGTTTACTTAACTTTAACTTTTACATACCTCTGAAAGCTGAGCTGAGTTAGGTCAATTTTAACCGCAAGCAACATTGATTGTTGATGATTGACTAGAGCTCAATGTGAAGGAAAAAATCTCAAAACTGTTGAAGTAAATAACAAATAATATAAATGAACGGCTTTAGTATGTTCTAAAACTTCAATCCTTCTTCCGGGACTTGCGAAAGGCGTTGTTGAGGTGTGACACGAAATTTCCAATTTTCTTTCAAGTCACTTTAATTTAAAAAATCAAATAAAATGAAATAAAAGAATAATAACCCGCTAACGAAACCTGTAACAGTAATCTAAGCAAACATGGCGAAATGTGATAATAATATTATCACATAATATTATTTATATTATCACATAATATGATTATGCCACTTTTTTTCCAAAATCGGTATTTTTGCTTCCTCTAGTATGTTATAGCACATTCAAGACATTTCTACTTCGATCAGGCGCCTAAATCTCCTCACGTGGTATGAAAATTTAATTTACCAAATGTGATATGTCTAGAATGAGCAAATTGAGAAAATCAGAAGATGGCAGAATGTAACAAGCACATTGTTTCTTATTTCCATCGCCCAATCTTAAAATTTCCCCGCTACTTGAAAATGGCAAATTGTGATATGTCGACAATTGCAATTTTGCAACGCCAATTATTTGAAGTTAAAGGCTTATCAGAGAAGGCAGAATGTGATATGTAAATATTATTATTATTAACATTGGGAGGTTTGAATAAATTGAATTTAATTGTCACTGATTGACACCGATTGCCATAACTTGAAACACTACCAATCTCAGGGGAAGAGCCGGAGTTCAACGAGCTCTCCGATGGGTCGGACAGCGAAGAGGATTGAAACTCAATCGTATCAATAAATACTGATGTTTTCGTATCTTTTACACAATTCAAATATCATACAATTTTATTGTAAATAAAAAACGTCTGCCAAGTGGTTAAGGCACATAGCTTCCTCTTATCCATAACTCGTTGTATAGAACATCCCCGATGCATAGAAGTTAATCTCAAAACATCAATCTCTAAGTACCTTGCACTATCCTCTTACGGGACTCTACATTGTTGGAAAGTGTTGAAGGTATGGCTGTTACAAGGATTTCACGTTTGCGCATGCGCATAAAATACATTCAATTTGGGTCCATGATTTTCATAGGAGACCATCTACACGCCAACTCGCACAATTCCTGAAAATTTCATCGAAATCGAATAAGAAATGTAGAAGTTATGGCTGTGGCAAGAATTTCATGATATACAGACAGACAGATATGGAACCAAAATTGTTCAGGAAGGTCTGAAACGTAAAACGCGAGTAAATTTTGATTTTGGAGAATTTTTTTTTTAACCTTGAAAAGTGAAAACAAAGCTTCTGCTACCTTGGTAGACTCGGAAGCAAAATTGAATTGATAATAAAGACTGTTTTGGTACGTTCTTTTCCTATATCTTTTCATCGAGTTCCTACCTACTCAATTTTATCAAAATTATTCAATTTACGCAGAGCGTCAAGTCTGGAAACTGCTAATTTTAGGAATGAGTCAACGGCAAAAATGGCAAACTCGAGTAATTTGGAAGGTGGCAAAAACGTATATAATGATGACAGGAGTTTCATCTTTCTTTTTTTCCTTCTTCCCCGTCTTGGTTTACCTTTCACCGCATTTATTTTACCACCCCCCACTACTCTTTTTTTACCCTTCACCGCATTTATTTTACCACCCCCCACTACTCTTTTTTTACCCTTCACCGCCGAATCTGTTCCATTACTCCCCGCCACACCAGTAGCACTATTTACTCCCTTGTACTGTTGAGTTTTGGGATCTCTTAAACAAAGCATATAAGGAGGACATCTAGGATCACTTGGATACACTTTTAAGTTAACTATCGTATAACTACATTGGAACTGACGAGGTTTTACGGTAACATAAGGTAACACAGGTGGGAATTTGGCGGGTTCAAAGTAATGATTTTCAATCGAACCAGAATTTTCCTCAGAATCGCTCCCTTCTGAATCACTTTCATCTGAATCGCCCCCGTCTTCATGTTTTTTCCCCTTTCTCCTTCTTCTTTTTATCTTCTTTCTTCCTCCACCATCACTAGTGTCACCATCATCACCATCAACACCACCGTCACCACCATCACCATCGTCACCACCATCTATACTGTCTCTTTTATATTTCCTGGGCTTTTGACAGCTATAATTAGCTTGGCAGGCTCCTAAAGGACATTTCTTCTTTCTCTCACAACTATAAAATAACCCAATACATTAATATATTTGGTTATGTCAATTAGGAGTAAAACCCCATTATTTGTTATATCAACTATTCGTTGTTGTTAATTTGTTATCTTGTGTTATGATTCGTTATTGATGTTATAACTTGTTGGAAAAATGTAATAACTCGTTGTAAAACAGATTGAATTCTTTGTAGAAACTTACGTTTTCATCATATTGTGTGGGCACGGCTGATAACTAATCGCCCCTTGAAAGAATATGCGATTTTTACCAGAGCACTTTGCAAATCCACCGTCGATATTACGCAATTCAACTGAAAAATTCGAAGATATTATTGACGATTAGTCAGTCATCAGATCTCGTCAAAATTCTCTGCCTTTTCCATCTCCCGCAGTTTCTCCTGAATTGATCACATTTTGAAGGAAAATAGAATCTTATAATCGAGATTTTGTACTCAAAGCCAGGTTTTTTCGTCGAATAACTAGAAAAAAACATTCAACGGAAACACTTAATTCTTTCTTCCCCGCCAATGAAACCCATTTTATATCTCATCCCGAAGGAAAGAATTGACAGCAAATAATGACATTAGTATTATGAATTGTTCTCTAGCCATATTGTTTGGTTTTTCAACCCAAAGCGCGGACTACTAAGAAGTCTAGAGTACTCGTAATTGGTGGCAGCCCTCAACCTCATGTGAACTGCAACTTGAACAAACTGTAAAACATCTGGATTTTTCCAACAATGAATTACGGGTGCAACAGTGTCGAATTTAGAGTCTACCGAAGGGTAACAGTTTTGAAGTATAACGAACCGGGACAAACTGCTGCGGCAATCAAGTTCGGACACTTTTTGGCACTCCTATTGACTTTGATAGTGAAAACAACTTATTAGATAAAGGTTGTTTTCCATATTTTGGAGAACATATTTCTGTTACTTACTATCACTACACGTGTACACCACTTGAAGATACGTATGTTTCCTTGCTTTTCGACGACCGAAATGTTTGGGTTTGATTGGAATAGTGCAGTTTCTCCAGCCCTGGCACCTGAATAAACCAAATTTTTAATGTAATTACTATCTGATTAATTTCTCATGAAACATGGCGCAAAAGTTACTAAAAAAACATGAAAGTTCATGTAGAATTAAGTATGATACTGTAAAAACTCAACAGGTTTATACTCAGAGCTCAACACTTTTAATGAATTCAAAACCCGTTCTTCAATACTGTTGTTTTGCATACAACAAATCCTCCTAGTAACAAGTAACACTACTCTGTCCTCTTCTGACGCCAACAAACTTCCTTGCTGATAGTGGAGCTATTCTTTCAGTATCGTCCGAGTTCCATACCGTCTCTGAAATCAGCTGCAGTCCATTCCTCGTCTTCTGGTGGCAGACCCAGACCTTGTTGCCTCGATCCTACTCGGATCGTTGGGTCCAACGTTCTTTTCCTGTTGCAACACTTTCAACATTTATTCAATCCAGTGATCACTGGCAACTGGCGTATCTTCTCTGGCCTATTGTAGGAGGTTCCCTTCAGTTTCATTGTCACTCCTTCAGTTGGTGCTCGCCCAACAGTATATCCCCATACCTTACTTCACATGTTGTCCTGTTTCATTGACTGAGATGCCTCGTTTGCACTGTCGTTTATAGTTTGGATTCCAGCCACTTCCCCTTGCAGCACTGCAGTGAAGCTATTTCTTATTCCCAAAAGGGTTTCTGTTCAGAACCGGGATAAAATAAAGTACTCTTCACAGTACGAATCCGTTTCCAAGCCGTGTATTAAAATCGTAAAGCAATTGTCCAACGCGTCAGTACAAAATCGTAATCCAAAATGGTAATTCAATATACAATCCGGTTTCACTGCCAAAATCACACAAGGTTTACTATATAGTACAGAAGAGGTGTTGAACGTAACAGAGCGGGTTCTAGAGTGAGTCAAGTTGCTGACGAGGAGGTAGGAATTAAGGGAGGTTTTGGAAGGGAGACCACAAAGACAGACTGTACAAAGAAAAGGTATTGGGGAAAATGTCGGTACCACAAAGGGTTAACGGAAAAATATTCAATGCACTACCTGTCCGTCAAAACGCACACGATGGTTCCTATTCTAAAATGATTCAGTCAACGACCTTGTGTAGTTACCTATCTGCATGGGTATTTCAAGGTTTGAAAATGAACAGTTTCATTGTGCTCCTCATCATCTTTCGCAGACTTTGAGCTCTCCAAGCAGGCGCTCCCTTGTTTTTCCTTCCTCTTTCTGGGTTCCTCATTCCGAGGCCATGGAGCTCAGCACTGGCAACTCTTGTGACCTGTCTTTCTACATCTGTAGCATTCAACATCAGCCCAATTGGCGAGTCAAGTCAGAAGCGCTCTGCGTTTTTGCAACCCAACGGCCCGATAAACGACCCCGGGTCAATAAACGAGAACACTTCTGGAATGCCCTCTTCCACGTTAACTGCAGGTGCTCGTTTCAAGATCTTAGATGCTCTTATAAGGTTGGATTCTGCTTGAATTGCATACCTGACAGTTTCTCGTAGTGTACTGGTTGGATACGCTATTACCAGTTTTCTCAATTCGACATCTCTCAGGCTATCATAAAACTGTTGCAAAGTCATTGCGTCAACCACAGCAGCAGACGCTCACTTTTGACGCTAGTGTCTCTAAGTCAGCAGCAAAAGCAGCAATGTTCTCTTCATTGCCTTGCCTTCTCATTCGTAGCTGAGGGATGAACAGATGTTCCTGGCCCTTGGTGCCGTATCTACTATCTAAAGCTTGAACCATCCCGTCACAAGTCCCAACCGAGCTACAATAGCTAGAGATTGTCCCTGCAGCGCCGCTATAAGCTGGATATGTTGCTCACAACTCGTCCACGCATTATCTCTGCCGATCACTTGAAATTTATAGTAATAGTCGCTCCATTTTTGCGTTCCATCAAATGACCCTAATTTGACTTTAATTGATTTTTGGATTTCTGTTCTCGCCAAATTATCTCTTCGCATTTGGGTGACAAGTTCCAACAAATTGCTAATATGCCGGCGCAATTCCGCTGCTTCTCTTTGCCAACCTTCACACTCACCTCTCTCTCTCAAAGGTGTTTGACCACGACGACTGGGTATTGGCGAAACTACTCTTCCAACTTCGCATCTAATTCGCATCCTTTCTTCTCCTTCATAAGATGGCATTTTCAATACGGTGTGATAGAGAATAACAAAATTTATTTACTTACGATCCGATCGCCTGGTTTCGAACACTTCTGACACCAATGTAAAAACTCAACAGGCTTATTCTCAGAGCTCAACACTTTTAATGAATTCAAACCCCGTTCTTCAATACTGTTGTTTTGGATACAACAAATCGTCCTATAACAAGTAACTTCTCTACAATACATATGTTTAAGGACTGTTTTTCTGATAAACATGAACTAAGGTGGACGGAAACCTCTAGGACCTCAAGGATAGGAAAGGCTTCCAGAGGTATTCTGGCAGCACATAGAAAGGTAGACACTAAGAGTAAAATTAATTTCGAATTTGAACAGATTTTAGGCATGTGGGTCTTGAAAATATGTTGGCGAGATGATTCTGAAGATAAATTTATTTGTTTGCCGTCCTACTTGAGACAAGAGACTTGGGATTCGGAGTTTAGTAAGACAAAACAGGCGATGGAGTCGTTTTCTGATGTACCCTTGCTTTGAGTGGGAGATATGAACGCCAGAACGGGCACGCTTCAGACTTTACCCAGGGACATTTTGGAGGAGGGGTCAGCGCTTAAAAATTTGAAGGTGCCCAGGGATGAAGTGGTCAATGCCAGAGGAACTGATTTCTTGGATCTTTGTGATGAGCAGTCCTTCGTGATTTTGAATGGCAGAACTCCTAGTGATGAAGAGAGGAACTTCACGTTTGTTAGCCATTTGGGAACCTCAGTTATAGATTACGGCTGTTTATCCGCAGCAGTGGTGGATATGAGAGTTGAGGATCAACCATTTTGTGATCATTTGCCATTGGTCGTGGAGTTGGCTTTGGAGACGAGTAGGCCATCTTCTAGCTTGGAGCATCGTGATAATACACTCAGATGGACACAGCAGGACAGTCAGAAGTTCAAAAGTAATCTTGAGGCTATCATGGCAGATGAAAGACGAATTGAGGGTGACAGGGGGGACCAAATTCAGCAACTTCTGTCCAGAGTGAGGAAAGAATATAACAGAAGATAACATCTTTTATGCGATGTTAAATTTTATCAAAAATTTTGTTGTTCAATCTTACCTCGTAGCTTGTATGGCAGCTTAGGCGTGAACAATGAAATACAGTTGGTTAACAAGGTAGTCAGAAACATTGGTTACAACAATAGAAGCAATATAATATTTAAGTGAGTGGGAGAATAATTTTCCATAAAAGAAATATGATTAGTTTCTTTTATCTAAATCAGAAATTTAACGTTTATCAATATGAGTACAATTCTTATTAATTGGCATGAATTGATTTATTTCTTTTTTGTCATATAACATTGTGTAGTGCATGTCTACCTCTCTTCTTCAAACCAAGTGAAGTTAGTCTGTGGCACCTCCTTTTACACGTACAGAAAACACGTGTTACAAGTGCTCTATCGAGCATCTAGCTTGACAAAGGCCTAAAGAGTAAGGTATTCCTATTCACTGCTGTTAATTGAACCGGTGAAAGTTATTTTAATTAGGTAAAGATTATTTCTCGATTCCCTCCTTAAAAAAGTAAAATCAAGAATTAAAAATGAAAAAAAAAATCTTACTCATTATAAACGGTTTTGAACGTTTTCTTTCTGGATGCTTTATTTTCAATATGCAACGTCGAACGCGAACATTTCTTTTTTTTCTTTCCGAAAATGGCTATTCTGATGTTGATGCTTTCATCGACGTCGCAATGTAACGTCATACTTTTTCCATTTCTCTTGACTTTCGAATTCTCGTCGTCACCGAGCTCCTTACATCCTGGTAGAATATTAGGACGAAAAATATCATACAAATGCTGCAAATTATTACACAAAGGTTTATTTTTTCTTGGTAGATCACTAGTCTGAAAAAACGCTGCTTTGCCATTGTCACTAATTTTGCTTCCGAGTCTACCGAGGTAGTGGAAGCTTCCTTTTCACTTTTCAAGGTTGAAAAAAAAATTCTACAAAATCGAAATTTCCCCTCGCGTTTTGCGTTTCAGACCTTCGTGAACAATTTAGGTTCCGTGTCTGTCTGTCTGTGTGTCTGTCATGAAATCCTTGTAACCGGCATAACTATACGAAGTCATTGTCCGATTTCGATGAAATTGTCAGGGATTGTGTTGGGTTGACGCGTGGATGGCCCCCTATGAAAATCATCACCCTCGTACTGATATTAGCCCCTGCGCGTGCGCAAAAATGAATTCCTTGTAACAGCCACAACTTCCACATTTTCTCTTCGATTTCGATGAAATTTTCAGGGATTTTGCGGATCAGGTTGTAGATGATCTGCAATGAAAATCAAGGCCTTAAAATTGACGGTAGTCTCTAGGCATGCGCAAACGTAAAATCCTTGTAATAGCCATAACACTTAATTTTTCATCCGAATTTGATGAAATTGTCTAGGATTGTGTGGATTGGCGTGTAGATGGTCCCCTATGAAAATCATCTTCCTCAGTCTAATAGTAGTTGCTGCGCATGCGCAAACGTGAATTCCTTGTAACTGCTGTAACTTCTACATTCTCCATCCTATTTCGACGAAATTTATCTGGAATGTTCAAATCAGTGTCTAGATGGTCCCCTATGAGGGTAGTAGAAGGTACTTGGAGATTGATCTATACAATCTATGTGCCACACCCATTCGGCAGACTTTTTTTTTTTACCTCTCCTCACAAACTTAGGTCTTCGAAGACGGAGAAGGGATATCATAAATTTATAAAAATTGAAAAATCAAAAAAAAAAAATTAAATGGGGAAGCCCAAGGACTCCCGACGCCGTTCCTAGGAATGAAGGAAGATGAGGAAGGTGTGGGTGGAAGAGAGGGATGAAGAGAAGTGGCTCTATAGAAAGACTACCAATGGAGGTATGAGCCTAACAGAACACGGGTGGTGATACCACGGAGTACCCTTACCGAAATGCCCAACTCGCGCAACTCCGTGGAACTTTTCCCTCAACACATCCCGCACCGCGACAATGTAGCAGCTATTGTTGTTGGGTCTCACTCCTTTCGGCTCCTACACCGCTTGCCGTAAAAGGTACTACCTTCCAACTACATACCTACTTCACGATCAAGTTTATGTGGAAGAAATGCTTTCATTAGGAAATTTGAATACTGGTTGCTAAGTAAGCATAACTGAATACATAACTGAAGAAACAAACAACGATCGCATTTTGATCAACTAAAATTTGAACGGGGATTAGGCCTCTTTTGTGATTCACATCCGTGTTTCTGATTTATCATAAGTTCAACCCTGGAGTTCTCGTGGGGGACGAACGGTAGGTCAAATAGAGCTCTGATTGGTCTCATTCGATTCTAAAAATTCAGTACTATTTTAAACTGTTGAAAAAACAATACTTATAATGAATGTTTTTGAGCAAGGTCGTTTTAAACATGCTCCTCTTATTTTTCACCCCCTAGGAGTCACTGACATCAACCAAAATCTTCTGGGCACAACTAGACTTCAAATGGAGCCCATTTACCAAATTTCATCAAAATCGGTTCATGGTAACTAAAGAAAGTAAGACATAAGCGGACGGACGGCAACATTTTTATTCGATTTTCTGATTCTACGTACCTTGAAACCAAATCCTACTAATTTTGAGGGGGGGTGGGGTTAAAAACTTTTTATTTTAAAAAACGGTTTTCACTTCTCAAGGTCGCAAAAAAAAATGTTCTCCAAAATCAAAACTTCCACTCTTGTATACGTTTCAGAACTTCCTGAACAATTTCGATTACGCGTCTGTCTAGCTGAGTGTCAGTCTGTCTGCCATGAAAATTTTGCCATAGCTATAACTTATACGTTTCTTCTGATTTCGATGAAATTTTCAGGTACTGTGCGGATTGGCGTGTAAATGGTCTCCTATGAAAATTATCAGCCTTTTTAACAGCCTCAAACTTCTACGTTTCCCATTTGATTTCGATGAAATTGTCTGGAGTTATGCGAGTTTGGATGGAAGTGGTCTCCTATGAAAATCAAGGCCTCCAAATTGAAAATATTTCGTGCGCATGCGCAAACGTGAAATCCTTGTAACAGCCATAACTTCTACATTTTCCAACAATGTTCAGAGATTGTAACGGTTGATGTCTAGAGTCCCCTATGAAGGTAGTGCAAGGTACCTAGAGATTGATGTTTTGAGATCAACTACTATGCATCGAATCATCTATACAATCGGGTTATGGATACGAGGAAGCTACGTGCCACACCCACTTGGCAGACTTTCTTTCTTCTGGTAACATTGTCAAAATTAGATGTTTCAATATGTTGTGGAAACCATAAAACCATAGAAGAAATATTACGCAGTATAATGAAACTATACTAGGCCATAAAAATAGTCGTAGTATTATACACTTTAGTCAGCTTTAGTATTGTTTGGTTTATTGGTTGTTTCTTTTGGAATTATATTTCAGGTTCTTGAGTCATAATTTTTAGGGATTGCAGTCAATTGGGTTTTGAGAGATGAGATTATTTTAGAAAGAAGATATAATTGTGAACCTAAAACCTTTTTGCATTATATCCACGGTTTTTGAGGAAAAAAAAAAAAAAAACAGGTCATGGTATTATGTTTAACGGTTTAGAACCTGTCCAATTAAACTTTTCAACGTGTATTGGTGTATTGTCCACAATGTGACTGGTCCACCGTTTACATCATTTTTGTTAGTGCTGATTGACGAAACTTCATTTCAGCAGTTTTTGTGCTCAGTGAGGTCTAAATCGAATGGTTTGGTGGAATGGACAGAATTTCTTATAAATCAATGGTAAGAGTATAATGTTCTCGTCCCTCAGAGGCAGTTAAGAGATAAATACGGAAAACGCATGAACCATCCTAAGTAATTAAAGTTATTCATCCTACAAGCTTACTTACTTGGTCGTGGTTTACGCGTAGTTGTAGCAACCGTAGTTCCCTTTTTATCATGCTTTCCCATACTTCGCCTCCTTGATTCTCCTCCTTTACCCACTGCGCAACTGTAACAAGTAGTTATGAGAAAGAGAGACTGAGACGAAATCATCGTCAATTTGTCTGGGTTTGTGGGGGTCAGTTCCAGGACACTCTCTAATGAACTTTGTCGCAATAAAAATGCCAATTGGGTGTGTCACATAGCTACCTCGTATCCATAACCCGATTTTATAGATAATCCGATGCCTTATTTTTCATCATGATCCTATCAGTAAGGACAACGGTTTGTGGAAAAAAACTAAAAATCTTCTTGACTACGGTAGCTAAAAGGTGAAATGTAAAATTTACCATTCTCGTTCAGCATCATCCTATCATGATCCTGTCAAACGATTTTGGAAGGTACTCAACAAGGAACCGAATTTCGTTCGTACCTTTGATGGATCATGATAGGATGATGCTGAACGAGTGGCAGAAGCAAGTAAAAAGTAAACAACCATTGATTACAGGTTGAATTTTCGTCCGACTGCCATTCCTCGATTCGAACCCACGACCCCCGCAGAAGTAGGTCCGAACCCCACCACTAAAGAACGCGCGCCCCAGTGGCTACGGCCACACCGGACCTCCAACAAGTGTCAGCCCACTTAAGGAGTATGTACCGCATTCCTACAAGATAACTGTGAACTAGGACCTAATAACGATGACTGCTAGGTTTGCGACGAACCACTATTATTACAGATCAGTTTTATAATCAACCATCCTTCTTCTGGGAACGAACGGTTGGTTCTTCAAAGCTCTTTGTGGTATCATAACGTCAATTAACATTCATCGCTTTCATTTAATGGTTTTGTTGATTATCCTTATGGGGTGCGATGATTTGGTCCTACAGAACTCTGCGAGGTCTCATTCAATTCTAAGAATTTAATTCTACTTTGAATGGATAATATTCTTCAATATTTTAAATCAGATAGTGAACAAAAATATAATTTATTGATAATTGTTAAAAAGAGTAAAATCACCTGTCCATTACAGCATTTTTGGCGTCTTCAAGTTTCGGGTTGTAACAATTTCCGTAACACCAACCACAATTGTATCCTCTGTATAATCCTCCTCCTACTATGTTTCCTCCTCCTCTTATGTATCCTCCTCCTGTATAATCGTAAAGTAAAGTAAGTAAAGTAAGCAACCATTTCAGGTTGAATTTTCGTCCGACTGCCATTCTTGGCGTCGCGGACGTCATCAGCTGTCTCCCTAAGGGGAGATCAGAATTTGTTCTGATGATTTCGCTCATGGCTTCCCAAACATCACCGCCCTGGGTTGGAACGAGAGATTGCCGATCGTCTAATAGACAGAAAACTTTCTGCGACGACCAGACTCGAACGCGCGTCCCCGCTAGACGGTTCTCATCTTATCACCGCAGTCCGGTACACTGTCCACTAGACCACCAACAAACCCACTCCTGTATAATCGTTGTAGGGTGCTGAGTTCCATGACCCCCAAAACACATGGTCCACGTGGAGATTCATCTCTCTCCAGCATCTGAGATTCAACACATCGTTTTCACATGCCACACTGCATTGTGATGGGAAGCCACCAAATGGGTAATAATTAATTTGCGCTGCAAATCATCACCAAGGCGTTTGAGGCGTTAGTTATAAATCATTCTTAAATCAGAAAAGGATACGGAAAAAATCATGTATGCAATTGTTTCATATGAATGCTTCCAGTGATCAAATTTGAACGGCCCTGAGCACATGTTGGAGGGCTTCTTCTCCTGACCTTGGAGACATATATCATGTTAAGGCAACTGAAAGCTATGATATATTTCGAGATAAGCGGGTTGTTAATATTAAACTCGACAATCGAATTATCAGGTTGCTAAATTAATCTGAAATATAGAATCAAATATTTGAATTCAGCGGTACAAAAACTCTGATCGGAAACTGCTGAAGCTTGACTTTAAATTCTGACGACAGTGATTGAAGCCAAAAACTCAATGGTCTTCATGTAGGCTCATTCTTCTGGGAACCACAAAGCAATCATCAGGAGGATTGATCAGGGGGAAACCTTATTATACATATAGTTAGTTCCAATTATATAGTTAGTTTTCACTATACAGAGACGCCCTGCAAGAAATGGGAGCATCTAGAATTCATCAAGTTAATAGTAAAAGCGCAAGAACGAAAATAAACAATAATGTAATATGATCAGGAATAGCATGAGCCAAACCACACGATCTATGATAATTTATTTGAGATAGAAAAAAATGGTTGTGAAAGTCATGTTTGTTGAGGATTCTGACAATCTAAAGGATTCCGTCGAACAGTCGCAACACTGGTCAGTGACAAGAAGTACCATAACATTGATTTTATTGAATTGAAATCTACAAAAATGTATCCACAATTCTATCGGTGAACACAAAGGGTACAATTACTCTCCCGCCCATGCTCAGTGCATCTCTTTGTGCCATGTTGATATTCATGGCGCGGGTGCGGGGTGTTTATCCGAAACATTAGTTTCAAGCTACTACTTTTTATGAAAGAGAGAGAGAGAGAGAGAGAGAGAGAGAGAGAGAGAGAGAGAGAGAGAGAGAGAGAGAAACATTTTTTCAACATTTTGATACAAATGTTCAATAAAACTACCTATTCAATTTTGATAGAGATTGGAAGGTTTTGAAGGGAGAAAATGAGCGTGGATGATTCAACATCATTGGAGCATACATAAAGACTCGAAAATACGGAACTCGTTGCAAGGAAATATGGACAAACATATTGTTCAGTAATGCATGCATTCCAGGGGACGTCCCATTGGATAAGCATTAGATCAGTTTAACCAGGTGGTAAGCGATAAAACTGTTTCACTCGATGTAATTTATTTATTACTTTAGGCAAGAAATAGTGACCCCCCCCCCCTCTTCGCCCTTATCCACCATAAAATTTCTAACGGTATGGGAGCCTCGAATCTGAAGAGCATTTTAAAATCCATGATCTACGATACCCAAAGCGGAAATACCTTTCATCTATTAGTTTTGGTAGGCAGTCCGTCGAAGTTCACGTCCGTATTCAAGGTGAAACACACACAAAAAAAAAAAATCCACGAAATATGCGGTTTATGGTGTCCTGGCACCATGGTGGCACCACTATTAGTTCCATGGCGGCACAGAGGATAATTCATGAAAATCCGGAGGTATAATGAGAATTTTTTTTGTGAGTATTTTTTTGAATTTCTTTTTCAAAGCTTCACCGAAATATTGAAAAATCGGATATTTTGTGAATATTATCCCCCCACTCACCCCCTTCCCTTGCGAATTTTGGTACTCTGGTAAAATCATAAAAAAAACGGTAACTCTGGTAAATCACTCGGAAGTTATTTGAGTCAAACAATAAAGAAACACGCAAATCGGTTGGAAATTGAGGCCTGGGCAGAGTTTACAAGATTGTACCCGCAAACGCACGTTTTTTAAGCATTAACCCCCCCTTTCCCCCCCTTGAAAAGCAAAATTCGAAATTCCGGCGACGTAGTGCACAACTAGATAGTTTTCCGCGACGAACAAAAAAGAACCACGAAAATCGGTTGAGAACTAAGGCCTGTGCAGACGACACAAGATTTTGTCACACACACACACACACACACACACATACACCTATGGTTTTTTTCGCGGATTTGGATTCAGAATGGTCTAAAACGGATTACTGTGTGGTTATTTTTCCTTTCTGTTGAGTGTTGTTCAACTTTACCCCAGATCGATCGCTTAAGGACGCCCAAGTCTTACTGTGGGACGACCTAAAAAAAAGTACCTACATATGGAAGGAAGGGCGTACAGACAGAACCTGAAATTATTGTTCTAACAAGATATCGCCTAAAAACTATAAAGGAGGTACAAATTTCGGTTTTGGAGTCATCCCTCAACTATTTTAAATAATGTTCCGTCATCTTTGATAAACCTGGAGTCAGAATTATATTTAGTAAAATACGGAAAGAATAAAGAGTCGGTGTAATATTATTTTTTCTATTTTTCCAAAAACAATAGCGTGAAGTTACGGACTAATTAAATCTCATATTACCACTTAATAGACAGGTTACCTGATGCCCCAGCAGTGCAAAGTACAACGGGCAACACTACCGTGAAAAACATGGCATTTTTTGTTGTGATAGGTGCTTGAGTCGTTTGACCTATGCTGTCTACTGAGAGATCAAAGACTGAGACGAAGATCATTGGTCGTAAAGAAAAAAATACCTATAAACATTTTACACCTTACACTTCACACTTTACACTTCACACTTTACACTTCAGGAATCCATCATTTTGAATTGTATAAAGTGTTACCCGAGTCAAATCGCAACAAATAAAGAACTTCTTACATATTATCTTCCAGTGCCTACATTGAACGGACAGATGAAATACTTTTAGGTCAAGATCGTTCGTTTTGGAACATCAATGACCCTAATGAAGAATTTATAACTAGTTGATCCATTCAACGGTTTTGGAGAACTATAAATAAGCGAGAGAAGAATAAAACGCAATGCTATCCCATGTTACATCAGCTATATGTTGAAAGATTTCGATTTAAGGTATAGATGAATCTTCGGATTTGATTGATTATTGATTCAGATATAGGGTTTCTCATCTTGTAACTGCCAATCAATTCTGTTGTTCATTGGATTTGATTTGCTTCTCTGAAAAGCCCTTGGTAGCATAAGTCGAGAGTGTGGCTGTACATCTACGGTTTTTTGGTTTATTATTTTTACCTGAGCCTTCAAAAAATTGAGTGTGCCTAAGGAGGACTGTAGGCTACTTAAATTCTTTAGTTGTGGAATTGCCCAAATTGTTTGTTATGTTAAAACATCTTGTTTATATCGTAGAGACCTAATATTTTCCCTAGTACTTTAGTTTTATACAATCCAATTTCACATTTTGATAACTTCAGTCGAAAGTTGAAAGTACTAGCTTCCAGTAATACCTGCTAGAGGTTGAATCTTTATTTATCAAAACCTTTGTAAATCATGTTGCTTTATGATGTTTCATCATTGGTCAGTGTGTACTGTAAGAACGCCGCAAATTATTACACAAAGGTTTATTATTTTCTATATAGATCACTCGTCTGCAAACAACACGGATTTGTCATTGTCACCATCTATTTTTTTAATTTTTTTTACCCATAGATGCTAGACTCCCCTCAAAGACAAAATGTCTTTTGTGACGGAGGGGGCACGCCATAAAACGAAATAAATAAATAAATCAAATATAATGGGGAGGACGCCCAGGACTCACCCGACGCCGGCCCTAGGGATGAGGGATGATGAGGAAGGTGGGGGTGGGAGAGAGGGATGAAGGGAAGTGCCTCTATAAAATGACCACCAGTTTAATATGAGCCAAGCAGTACGCGGCGGGTGACACCACGGAGTACACCTACTGAGATGCCCAACTCGCGCAACTCCGTGGCACTTTTCCCGCACCACACTCCGCGCCACGACAAGGTCGCAGCTATCACCCTGATGTTGTTGGGTGCCACTCCTTTTAGCTCTGACACTGCTTGCCGTAAATCATCTCTATCATACTTTCTTATCTTAGCCCGCCAGGTCTGCTCCATGTCCATGCTGCCATTAACAACCTGGACATCCAGGATAATGCAAGACCTGTCGGGCTTGATGGCAACAATGTCAGGCTTCTTGCCCTGGTCACTTGGCATGCGGTATAATCTCTCCCTTTCAACATCCCAGCCGCTGGATGACAAGGCACCTGCTATCTGCTTGGCGACCGCATCACGACGTAGGATGCGGCCCCCGTGAGTTCGTGGACACTGCTGCACTACATGATACAGGTGTTCATTTCCACTCCGACAGGCACGGCAAAGGGTATCTGTCATCCCACGACTACCCCTTGAACACCGTACCGCTGTTGGCAGTGTTGCCACGCGGACGGCGTGGAAGTTCCGGTAGTCGCGGGCCCCAATGCCCTCCGAAGCCCAATCCACCCATTGGGATGAGATAAGGCTTTCGGAGCACTGTCGGAGTTCTTTACCATCTACTGACTCATGCAGGGCAGCAGCGAACTCAGCAGACGAACTGGGTTTTGGAGCAGATGGTGTTGCTCGGTCGCACCATGCTAACTGCTGCCTGACAAAATCAAGACCAGCAGCAACACGGGCCCCAGCTCGACCCCTGAAGGGCTAGCAGGCGCTGGCGGCGCAGAGAAGGGATACATGCGGAGAGAGCCACAATGCCAAGCCCACCGGATTTGACCGGTGCGTGAACATAGGCACTTGGGACACCAGGTGGGAACCTCAGCCAAGAGCGCACAGCAGAGCGGACTTCTCGATCTAATTCCTGCAGCCTCCCCGCCGTAAGCCTACCAAAGACTAACCATCTACTGTATTACTACTAGAATACTGCGATATTATCGCGTGCGATCGGAGTTTTTTTTTGTAGAATTTTTTTTCTTGCTCGATTCCAATGGTTTGTGAAAATAATAAACCAAAAATAGGCAAAAAAAAGAAAAAGAAAAATGGCATGTTTTCAAGATTTTTGTAGATGCTACCATCATAATCATAGTAGGTACCTAATATTATGGAAAATTCGGATTCACCACAAAATTTATGTTATAATTACATTTTGAGAAATTGAAAATTGTCAAAAAATTCTGAATGTAAAGGTTCATACAATTTATGTCAATATTGAAAATCAGCGTGTATTCGTCATAGGTACCCAAAAAAGCAATAACCGCGTGCGTACTCAAGGAGTTCGAGGAGACGAGTATAACATGAATATGGACTCATATCATCTTCAAAACATACCCTCTGCACACAGGATGTTGATATGGTACACTTAAAAAAAGGCACTGTTAATTAAAAATTTACGTGTGGGTACTCCATGAGTTAGAGGAGACGAGTAGAACATGAATAATAGTCCATAATCTATAGTCCATATTATGGACTCTTAACATCTTCGAAACATTTCCTGTGCACACAGTACGTTGGTATGTTTCCATCAACAGTTTTTTTTTAAATTTTCTCAGGAAATTGTCTGTTTCTTGTGGCATTCTTCTTATCTTAATAATCTCTCAACCGATGCACTTGTTCCAAGAGTTAAAAATAAATAAATAAATAAGTAAAAAGTTGTACCTGAATTTGAAAAATTCAATTATTTGTTTAATTCATTAGTGCATCTACCTAGAAAATTGAAAAAATGGTGGGTACTGTAATAAATTAGTTCTCCAATTTAAGATAGTATTGAATTTTTAGAATTTTGTGAAGGAGTTCTGAAGCTGCAACCTTGTCGTGGCGCGGGGTGTGGTGCGGGACAAGTGCCACGGAGTTGCGCATCTCGGTAGGCGTACTCCGTGGTATCACCCCCCGTGTCCTGCTCGGCTCATATTTGAACCATGTAATAAGTATATTCTTCTTCCATGTTTGAACTGGTGGTCGTTTTATAGAGGCACTTCCCTTCATACCTCTATCCCACCCCCACCTTCCTCACCATCGCGCATCTCTAGGGCCAGCGTCGGGTGAGTTCTGGGCGTCCTCCCCATTATATATGATTGATTAATTTATTTTTATTTATGGCGTGCCCCCTGCGTCTTTCAGGGGAGTTCATTTTTAAAAAAAGTAACAATGGCAAAGCTGTGATCTTTGCAGAAGAGTGATCTGTACGGGAAAATAATCAACCTTTGTGAAATAATTTGCAGCGTTTGTTGTTTAAACTTTTAACCAAGGTATTTATTGTATAATTTTTAAGATTCGTGCTATGTGCTACCCACAAGGCTGACTACTCGCCCATACATTTCAAGTTTCTTCTTACCTTAGCCTTAAAGCTTTCTATGAAAATTCGCTCATTAACTCATGCGGCATGAATGGACTTTTTCAATTAAAAATAAATTCTAGTGAAAATCGCTTTTCTCAACAATATTCATTAATTAATTTTTTAATTAATTTAAATAATTATTTTTTGAATTTAATAAAATAAATTGTTTAAAAAAATTTCCTGAAAGTAATTTCTTTTTTGTTTTATTTTTCTGATTTTTTACCCAAGGGATCTTGTCTTTTTATCAGCCACTCTAATGTCCCTTCACACAAACTAACTGGATTATTTATACTAACATAATGTATAAACATTTTTATATCAACTGTTTATAAGTACGGTTTGAGTGAAAAATTCCAAAATTCTTGGAGTGGATTATGTGACCAGTCAGATCCGTTTGAAAAAAAGTATCCTAAAAACTGAATGCCTGAAATTTTATGGGTCAAGGACAATCCAATATTTCTACCTTTTAATAAGCCCCTAATTTTATTTTTTTATTGGATCGATCCTTCTTATATTAGAAATCTTTCTTCATCGCGATTTTCAGGATTATGCCTAGAAATGATACTGAGGATAAAGTCGATCAAATAAATTCACTGTCAATGAGATATTTTATTTGTATTTCGTGTGTCAGTTGATTCCTAATTGCGTTGATGTTAATCCTTTTTTACTCCTGCACCTTGTAATGTTGTACCATTCACCGCCACACACTGTTTTGTATTTTGATTCAGTAAACAGACCGAATACGGAGGACATTTAGGATCACTTGAACGCCAAACGTTGTTAGTGAACGAATAAAAACATGCTGGCCTAGCTGGTGGTCTAGTAACATTGGGGTATCTAGGGGTATCATGACTCTCTTTCGAATCAGAACTTTCATCAGAATCGTCTCCATCTGAACCGTCTCCATCTGAACCGTCTCCATCTGAATCGTCTCCATCCGAATCGCCTCCATCCGAATCGCCTCCATCTGAATCTCCACTGTCATCTCTTCCTTTCCCTCTTCCTTTTCCTTTTCCTCTTCCTCTTCCAGATGTATCACTATTATCACCATCTGAATCTCCTTCATCATCTTTGCCTTTCCCTCTTCCTTTTCCTTTTCCTCTTCCTTTTCCTCTTCCTTTACCTTTTTTTTTTCCTCTTCCTTTTCCTCTTCCACCGCCACTACCATCGCCATCACCATCGCCACCATCACCACCACCACTGTCATCATCATCGTCATCTCTTCTCTCTCTTTTATATTTCCTGGGCTTTTGACAGCTGTATTGGGATGTTCCTTGGCAGTATTGTAAATTACATTTCTTCTTTCTCTCACACCTATAAAATATCCCAATAAATTAATGTAATAATTAAAAAAAGGTCTGCAGTTCTCTTAAATAAAATAACACAAACAAACGAGATCTACATTTTATATCGTATAACTAAGGGTAATGGTAGTTATTTTAGAACTGAACTCCTCACTGATTCTATCAATTTGCTTTCCTATATCATGACTCAACATAACTGTTATTTGGACAGAATTGTTTAATTTTTTTTTCAATGATTTCGTAATATTACAATACAGGGTGCCTCCCTCTCCCTGCTAAAATCGTCCAGATAGTGGTAAAAAGAATTTTTTTTGGGGTTCTTCATGTTTTTTTTTTCCCAAGGATCTCAAATATGACCAAGGTGCGCATTGTGCACGTGCGCAACGCACACCAACTTCGTTTTTCTCGAATGAGAACGACCATTTTTATTGCAGATTCGGATTCTAAGTGAAATTTCATGAACATTTCACCCCTCAACCGATTTTTTTTGTTGCGCGCAACCCCGTCAGTGCGCGCTCAAAGATGCGCAACCGTGAGGTTGTGTCGAAATGTGCATGTACAAAGTGCCCAAGTGTGACACATGATATTTTAGTGTGTTTTTAAGCTGAATCACGGTGATGTTAATTTCTTAATTTGACTGCATTTTGATCAAATTGTCGACGGAAAATAAACTTTTCTAAAAAGAAAATGGTCTTTTTACTCACTAATCACCACTAATATGATTTTTCCGATTATCTTGGGAAAAAGTTTTTAAGTAGACAGGATGGTTTTGCCCTCAAAAAAGGCCATTTTATTTTTTTACAGTTGATTTTTTGCAGATAATGTGATCAAAATGCAGTCAAATTAAGAAACTAACATCACCACTTGATCCAGCGTGAGAAAATACTAAAATATCATGTGTCACACTTGGGTAGTTTGTACATGCACATTTTGACAGAACCTCACGGTCGCGCATCTTTGAGCGCGCGCTGAGCGGGTTGCGCGCGATAAAAAAAAATCGTTTGAGATGTGAAATGTTCATGAAATTTCACGTAAAATCCGAATCTGCAATAAAAATTGGAGGTTCTCATTCGAAAAAACGAAGTTGGTGTGCGTTGCGCACGTGCGCAATGCGCACCGTGGTCATATTTGAGATACTTGGGAAAAATCATGAAGATTCCAAAAAAAATTTTTATCACTATCTGGACGATTTTACTAGGGGGGGGGGGTTGAAAGTTTTCGGGGACATATGACATTTATGGAAGCAGAACCTATGTAAACAGAACTTAAGCCTGATATCTAACACATTATTACCTATCTGCTTTCAGGTCCTAAAGGGTAGATTCAATTATTAAAAGTTTCCCAGGAATATATGGGCCAAGCCTAATGTAGATAGATAGATATGTTTATTTTGCTCCATTTCGCACACTTTAACAAGAAGACATATTCATGGTGCGGTGCGATTTGCTCAGATTTCCTACCCGACGTTAGGCTTGGCCCGTGTTGAAGGGTAGGATTTTCGCAAAATCCTAAATCCATCGCACCATCTCGGTAAATAAATTGATATCTACTGTACATTACAGTGATAAGTAAATTACTAAACAACATATGATAGGACTGAAGAAAATCATGATAGGAAATCTAACCAAACACATCGTTTCTGTTCTTGTACTTTTTCCATTGTGAAAAAAATTGTATATATACATTTATATCATGTTGTTGGGTATGGTGTGTCTAAATGTTGATATGTTAAAATAATGTGTAAAAGTAACTTTCAATTACGTTCAAATAATAAGTAGTCATGTTCTGAAGTCAGATACGCTCCGCTGATGAGCCTTGAATATGTTTTTCCTCGAACTAAAAGAAGAACCCACGAAGCCTTCAAGCTATACAAGTTACACCAGACTCAATAATACATTGTAATAATCAGGTAGTAGGTGGGAACATTATTATTATTTTACCTCCATAGAGCAAATATTAGTCATACCTACAGATTAATTCCTTTATATTTATGAAACATGATTTTTATTTGAACGTTCCTCATAATTTCCCTGGTTTACGCTCCTTCCACCAAAAGGATGACAGCAAAACCGTCAGTGGAATATTATTATTAGACGCAAGAAAATGGATTTAAAGTTTGAAATAAGGTTTTAAAAATTGTTCCATTCAAAGAATAATGTAGCAAGATGGTTTTTAGCAAATGTGATGATAGCGTATTATATACAGATTATAAATTTGAAAAAAAAAAAACATTTTGGTGGAATAAAAGCGTTAGAAACTTATTAAGTCAAATGTAATTTTCACATCGCGTTAATCCCATGAATAGGTCCAACCTGATAGTCGGAGGGTTAATTACATTTTACTCGGTGTCACGGTTGTTTGTTAACATTCATTGAGTCGAACCGTTTAAACACACTCGCGTCTCGCCGCCGAAAGACGAACAGCCGTTGCTGCAGTCTAGCGGCATTTTTGAAAAGTACGCTGTCTCGTTTTTATCACTCATTTCAAAATTTGACGACTCTACTTTCCTGCCTCATTAAATCCTTTCCTTCCATGTTTAAAAAATACGTAGTAATTCCACTATTTAAGAGTGGTGATACGGATGTGATGAGTAATTACGGACCTATAGCTCTAACATTATCACTATCCAAAATTCTGGAGTATTGCATCAAAACAAGACTTGTGTCTTTTTTAAAGGCAAACAGAATCATTTCTGAAAGACAATTCGGTTTCCAAAAAGGGTTAAGTACGGAGCACGCACTTTTTGATATGTATAAATTGATTTCTGAAAAATGCAATGAGGGATTTTTTACAGTAGGACTGTTTCTTGATGTTCGTACGGCTTTTGACTCGCTGCACCATTCAACGCTGTTACATAGATTGCAGCAATGTGGCATAAGGGGGCTACCGTACGATCTCATGAAATCGTACTTGACAGATCGTTCACAGATAACTCGAATCGGTAATACTTATAGTTCTACTGTTAAAATAAATTATGGTGTCCGTCAGGGAACTGTTATCGGGCCAATACTTTTCGTTCTATATATTAATGAAATGATGAATTTGAACTTGGAGGGTAAAGTATTTGGGTTTGCTGAAGACATAGCAATCATCTGTTATTCAAAAAATTATAATGATTTAGTTAGGTTGGGATGCCAGGTTTTGAATATAGTTCGAACTTGGATGGATTATAATTACTTGTGCCTCAATATAGATAAAACTTCAGTTGTTAGATTCACAGGGAACTCACGAAAAGAATTTTCATTGGATGAAGTAATTAAACTTCATTCTTACAGCTGCCATGGGAATGATCTGTGTGGGTGCCCACCCATTCAATTTTCTCAATGTTCCAAGTATCTTGGTGTATTTTTTGATTCCAAGTTGACTTTTGACCTGCATATTACTTCATCAGCCAAAAAGCTGCGTAAACTTTTTTATGTTTTTAAATCTTTGGGTGGTTTTCTGAACTCTTATTATTTAAAAATGGTATATTATGGCCTTGTTTCTTCCTTACTGGAGTATGGTATTATTGTTTGGGGGGGTGCTACAAAAATGCGGTTAAGGGTCCTTCAGACAGTTCAAAACATTATTATTAAAACTATATTAAGGAAGCCCTCCAGATACCACACAAGTTGGTTGTATAAAGACTTCGACACATTGTGCATTTCTGATTTATTTATTCGAGAGGCCTATAGGTACTTTTGTGTATAAAACGGGAGTGGATGTGGAAGATACCTGTACAGGCACTTACGTCACAAGAACTACAGAAAGGTCTAATTTAAGACTACCGAAGATGCATATTGAACTATATAGGAGAAGCGCTTATGTTGTTGCTCCGAATTTTTTCTATGAAAATAATATCAGTTTTAGTGAATTTAAAAACGTATTGGCCTTAAAAAGAAAAGTAAGTAAAAGTAAAAAGAAAAGTAAAAAAAAAGTAAAAAGAAAGTAGAACCGTCAAATTTTTAAATGAATAATAATTTTGGAATGAGCGGTAAAAACGAGGTACAGCGTGCTTTTTACAAATTCCGCTATACCGCAGCAACGGCTGCTCGTCTTTCGGCGGCGAGACGCAAGTGTTTAAACACCCACGGGAAACTCATCAAAATTGAATTATGATTTAATATAGGAATGCATGACGACTGACCTAAAAAGGAAATTTTTGTTTAGGAATTTTCCAAATCAAAAATACAACGAAACGTCTGCCAAGTGGGTGTGGCACATTGGTTCTTTGTATCCATAACCCGATTGTTTGGATGATACGATGCATAGTAGTTAATATCAGAACATCAATCAACTTGCACCACTTATCTCTGAATATTTCTTCGAAATTGTATGGAAAACATAAAAGTTATGGCAATTACAAGGAAATTTGCGTTTGTGCATGCGCAGTAGCTGCTATCAGTTCCGGAGCGATTATTTTTCTAGGGGGGTTGTATACACGCCAACTCGCACAATCCCCGAAAATTTCATCGAAATTGGACAATAATCGTATAATTTTGCCCGTTACAAGGATTAATGACATCAGACACACAGACATGTAAGCAAAACTGTTCAGGAAGGGTTGAAACGTAAAACCCGAGTAGTAATTTTGAATTTTGGAGAAATTTTTTTTTTCAACTTTGAAAAGTGAAAACAAAGCTTCCCCTACCTTGATAGACTTGGAAGCAAGGTCAATTTTGGAAATCCCAAATTTTCTGGTAAAAGCTCTTTAACCTTCGCTAGAGCGAAAAAATAATTAATAAAAACATTTTTTGTAAAAAAAACCTTGTTTTTTACACTAAACTGAGTTATTTTTTCAACAAGGTACATAATGACGAGAAAATTATTAAAAACTACTAATGGAAAACAAATACTGTAGCATTTGTTATGTGTTATAGTTTGTTATTAATATGATAATTATTATTTGTTGAGAGTTTTAATTTTTTCTTGTATCATAATTTGTTTTTGATGTTATAATATTATTTGCTAGAAAGGTGTTATGGCTGGTTGTGAAACATGTTGAATTCTTCGTAGAAACTTACGTTTCCACCATGTACTTCTGGCAATCCTGCATGTTCACCGAATGCAGGAATATGCGATCTCTTCCGGAGCATTCCGCAACTCCAAGGTTTTTATGTAGTTTAACTGAAACATTTGAAGATAATATTCTTGATTAGTTAGTCACCAGATCTTTGTGAATAGCCCAATGAAATAATGAAATAATGAAAGCCTTTCTTTCTAATACTATACGTTGCCATGGTATCAAAGATTCACCCCCATATCATATTCCATATCCCTCTTTTCATCCAGAATTGATCACATATTGATGGAATTAAACTCATATCTTACTTGACTTATCAACGAGTGGAAAATTGATTCAATTTATTTAGTTCCCATCAATATCCTGATGAAACCCAAGACTTGGTTTCATCCCTTACAGAAGTGATATTTGTGACGACCCTACATTTTATACGGGACAAACCAATTGGTTTGTTCCCGATTTGTTGGAGCTACGCCTTTAGAGATATTGTGAGATTCCGAATTAGAAGCAACTCCTTTCCTGTTTTTGTTTATATTGTTGGAAACAATATGATTGATAATGTTGACAACAATATGTTCCCGAAATTTAAAAATACAATCTTGATGAAGATTTTGACGGCGTACTCTGTTTGAAAATATAATTTATATTGGGTTATCGGTTCTGCGCGTATTGTCAAAATTTTCTGTTGGTTAGAGTAGGTCAGTGAAACAAGTGAAGTGTCTTGTGAAAGATCGTGAAAAACTCAACCATGAACATTCAGAAATTTGATAGTTTAACGAAGGACAATTACGACACATGGAAAGTGTTGATGGAAGCTCTTCTAGAGAAAACCGATGGTATAGGATATGTCGATGGAACCATTCCTCGTCCAGTAGTAAATTAAGGTGCAGGAGATGCCGAGAACATTGCAGCTACAAATTGGGATAAAATGGATCGAAAATATCGGGCAGATATAATTTTAGGAATTTCGCCATCAGAAATAAAGCAAGTCAAAGACTGTAAAACATCACGTTAATTATGGTTAAGACTAGAATCAATATACTTGTCGAAAGGACCAACTAGAAAAGCATCGTTGATGAAACAACTCATGTTACACAAAATGAGGGAGGACGATGATGCTCGTGAATACTTGGCTAAGTTTTTCGATGGAGTAGACAAGCTTCAAGCAATGGAAGTAGTGATTCACCCGGAACTACTTACGATCATGCTATTGAACAATCTACCAGATAGTCTTGATAACTTTAAATGTGCGATTGAAGTACGTGATGATCTCCCAAAGCCTGAAAATCTTAGAATTAAAATAATTGAACAATGGGATTCAAGAAAAGAAAAGAATAGGGACCCGAACGCTTTGTTAGCGAAAAACAAGTTCCAAAAGCGAAATTTTGACAAAGATAAATCAGAGGAATTCAAATACAAATGCCACATATGTAAGAAAAGAGGTCACAAAGCAGCAAATTGTTATCGAAAACAGTCGGCAAAAACCTCAGATGAAACGTATCTCAGCTCTACATCTGAAATAATAATCCAACCATGTGGCTGGATAGTGGATGTACTTCCCATATGCGTGCAGAAAAATCAAAATTTGAAACAATAGGAAAAAGTGAGAGTAACAAGGTCAACCTAGCAGATTCTTCTTCCACAAGCATCGTTGGCAAAGGACCTGTGAAGATGAGTATCAAGGTGGGGAATGAAATCAAAGGGGTGAATTTGTCAAATACCTTGTATATTCCAGAACTTCGATCGAACCTGATCTCAGTAGGAAAAATAGCTGATCAAGGGCATAAAGTTATTTTCACCAAAACTAAAGCAGAAGTTCGGAACAGTTCAGGGAATTTACTGATGACCGCCAACAGAATCAATGGGTTATATCATGTCAACGAAATTGCTACAATGAGTGAAAAAGCAAACGCTGTCGAGAATAAACCCAAAGCTAAATTGGAGTTATGGCATCAGAGGTATGGACACCTGAACGAATATGATTTGAAAGACCTGTCAATGAAACAAAAAGCTAGAGGGATAGATATATCAGGACACAAAACCCTCAAAGACTGTGTAACTTGCATTCAAGGAAAAATGGTACAGAAGCCATTTCCTAAGCAATCAAGTCGATCAACAGAGATTTTGGAAATCATCCACACAGACCTTTGTGGACCGATGAGAGTTTCTTCGAAAGGAGGACGAAAATATTTTTTGACACTAATCGACGATTATTCTCGATGGTGTGAAATAAGATTCATCAATAAAAAATCTGATGTCTTGGAAGAATTCAAAAAGTTCAAGAACCAAGTTGAAAATCAGACTGGAAGAAAAATAAAATACATCCAATCAGACAATGGTACGGAGTACTGCAATAACGAATTTGATAAATTTTTAGAAATTAATGGAATTTCTCGACGACTCTCAGTTCCTCATACTCCACAACAGAATGGTCTAGCGGAGAGGAAAAATCGCAGTCTTGTCGAAATGGCCAGATGCTTGATGATCCAAGCTAAGTTACCACCAACCTTTTGGGCTGATGCCATTCACACGGCTAACCACATCAGAAATAGATGTCCATCAAAAGGAATAGGAGGTGAAACGCCATTCAAACTATGGTTTGGTAGGATACCAAACGTTCATTATTTCCGTACATTTGGAAGTAAAGTGTACTATCTCAATAAAGAACAGCAGAAAGGAAAATTTAGTCCACGATCAAAAGAAGGAATTTTCTTGGGTTACTCGGATCAAACAAAAGGATATCGCATTTGGGCAAAAGATGAGCAAAAAGTGATTGTGTCAAGAGACGTGAAATTTTTGCAAGAATTCTTTGACCATGATGATGCTGATAAGTGTTTCCCTGAAGATTTGTTTGAATATGAGAACAAGAAGAAAGAAGAGAATAAAGGACAAACAACAGTAATAATTAACCCTCTCAAAAGAAAACCTGAAGAACCAATGCAACTCTGTGAAACTCCAACAAACAATGAACAAGAGTTACAAGAAAAAGAAATAATTGATGATGGAACTAGAAACATCATAAACAACAATCCTGAGGACATGGCTGAAAGAGAACAACCAGATATCAGTCAACGATTGGTGAGAACAGTTCGTGGAAGAGGGATACCTCGCATCGACAGATCTGGAAATCCTGGTAGACCTAGGAAGATCTATAACGAAATTGAAGTTCCACAAGAATCCGAGACTGACCAGGAGGAGACATTTCAGGATGCATTTGAAGAAACTGAAATTGCTAGTTTGGCTGTAATAACTGTTAAGCAAGCATTGTCGAGTCCTGAAGCTGAAGGTTGGAAGGAAGCCATAAAATCCGAATATTCATCTATTTTGGAGAACGAAAAGTTCAAAATCGTATCACTTCCAAAAGAGAAAAATGTAATCGGTTGCAGAGTAGTATTGAGAGAAAAATTGAAGGTGGATGGAACCGTTGAAAGAAAAAAGGCTCGCTTAGTCGCGAAAGGTTACAATCAAAAACAAGGGGAAGATTTCAATGAAACGTTCGCACCAGTAGTTCGAATGAGTTCAATCCGAACACTTATGGCTCTGGCAGTTGAACAAGACTTGAAAATCCACCAATTTGATGTTACCACTGCATTTTTGAATGGGAATCTGGAAGAACAAATTTTTATGGAAATTCCAGAGAATTTCAAAGAGATGCTTCAAGAAATAATTTCAGACACAAAATCGCCAAGTAAAGTCATAAAAGAAGCAGAAAAGATGATTGAAAGTCTCAAAGGGAAAGAGGACAAAGTATGTCTATTGAAACGATCTCTTTACGGCTTGAAACAGGCAGGACGTCAGTGGTACCTGAAGCTAGATGAAAATCTGAAAAAGCTGGGTCTGAAACCACTTGAATCTGATCCTTGTGTATACCAAGCTCTTATAAACGGTGACTTAATCATTCTGGCAATTTATGTTGACGATTTATGGTTGGCTTCTGGATATTCTAAATTAATCAACCAAATTAAACAAAACCTCATGAACGTCTTCAAGATGAAGTATCTAGGTCCAATCCACTACGGTCTAGGAATACAGTTTACTCAGATCCAAAACGAGGGGAAGTTGTTCATGTCTCAGAAGAAGTACACAATGGAAGTTCTGAAGCGTTTTGGGATGGAAAACTCAAGATCAGTGGCAACACCACTCGAAATTGGACAGAAGTTGAGGAAACCAGAAAAAGCTGACGCAAATGAAATGTCAAAGTATCCGTTCCAACGACTCATAGGATCGTTGATGTACCTGGCAGTGTCCACTCGTCCAGACATTAGTTTTGCAGTGAATTCTTTAATCCAATTCAACAATAACTACGCGGAAGAACACTGGCAAGCTGCAAAGCGAGTTCTGCGATACCTCAGGGGGACCCCAAACCACGGAATCCTATTCAAGAAGTCCGGAAAACCCCTGGAGGGATATGCTGATGCCGATTGGGCAAATTGTGCTGAGGACCGTCGTTCCTACTCTGGATATTTCTTCAAGTTGGCAGGAGCTGCTATATCCTGGGAAGCCCGGAAGCAGCGGACCATTGCCCTATCCAGTGTAGAGGCAGAATACCTTGCTCTAGGGGAAGCTACCAAGGAGGCGCTCTACCTACGCCAATTCCTTGGAGAGCTGCAAGCTATTCGACCTAACACAATCACAACAATTTACAACGACAACCAAGGAGCACAACAATTAGCAAAGAATTCTGCACATCATTCAAGAACAAAACACATAGACGTTCGACACCACTTCATTCGAAAATTCATTACAGAAAACGTGATCCAATTCAAATATTTACAGACTTCGGAAATGCCAGCAGACATATTTACAAAACCGTTACCAAGAAGTAAAGTCGACAAATTTACACAAGCACTCGGCATTGGAGTTGGCGAATCAATTCGAGGGGAAGTGTGAGATTCCGAATTAGAAGCAACTCCATTCCTGTTTTTGTTTATATTGTTGGAAACAATATGATTAATAATGTTGACAACAATATGTTCCCGAAATTTAAAAATACAATCTTGATGAAGATTTTGACGGCGTACTCTGTTTGAAAATATAATTTATATTAGATATCCGATTCATAGAGATATGAATCGATATCCTCTTCAGGCCGGCTGATTAATTTAATCACTGGTTTGAAGGGGTAGGTTCGTCACCCTCCTCTGACTAATTATGAACAATAAGGTGAATTTCAATCTGAAATTCATCCTATATTGTTACATGGTAGCAGAGCGTGGTTTGGTGAAAATGCACTGAATTTATTTCATCATTTCCCCTCCAATTTTTCATGGGTATTCCAGAAGGAATTACCCGAAGAGAATTCCAGAAGGAATCTCTATATTATTAAATTATATTAAATTCATTCTCTTATAATATTTCGCCAATCCGGCAATTAAACTCATTCCCTTGTTAGGCTTTGTCAATCTGGCATTTTATTAATTTCAATTACGTTTTTCTTTTATATAAGCCTTTTCTAAGTTTGCCTTTTCAATCATTACACTTGAATGTTTCGCCGTTCGTATTCTTTATTTAGTTTGCTTTCTCCTCAGTTCCATTGATTTATTCTTTTATGTATAAATGGCCCATTCGTGGCATTCTTCTTCTTCTTCTTCTTCTTCTTTTTGAATAGTACCATTACGATGGAGGAATTCCCTTGAAGCTTCCAGATGTCCTTTCCTGGACATCATACTGTTTTTCAGTCCCTTTGACTTGTTTTCAAACATACTTCTGTTTGAAACCCAGAAGTATGTTTTAGGGAGAGGAGTATGACGCCCCTACATTTTATACGGGACAAACCAATTGGTTTGTTCCCGATTTGTTGGAGCTACGCCTTTAGAGATATCCGATTCATAGAGATATGAATCGATATCCTCTTCAGACCGGCTGATTAATTTAATCACTGGTTTGAAGGGGTAGGGTCGTCACACCCTCCTCTGACTAATTATGAACAATAAGGTGAATTTCAATCTGAAATTCATCCTATATTGTTACATGGTAGCAGAGCGTGGTTTGGTGAAAATGCACTGAATTTATTTCATCATTTCCCCTCCAATTTTTCATGGGTATTCCAGAAGGAATTACCCGAAGAGAATTCCAGAAAGAATCTCTACATTATTAAATTATATTAAATTCATTCTCTTATAATATTTCGCCAATCCGGCAATTAAACTCATTCCCTTGTTAGGCTTTGTCAATCTGGCATTTTATTAATTTCAATTACGTTTTTCTTTTATATAAGCCTTTTCTAAGTTTGCCTTTTCAATCATTACACTTGAATGTTTCGCCGTTCGTATTCTTTATTTAGTTTGCTTTCTCCTCAGTTCCATTGATTTATTCTTTTATGTATAAATGGCCCATTCGTGGCATAAATGACCCATTCGTGGCATTCTTCTTCTTCTTCTTCTTTTTGAATAGTACCATTACGATGGAGGAATTCCCTTGAAGCTTCCAGATGTCCTTTCCTGGACATCATACTGTTTTTCAGTCCCTTTGACTTTTTTCAAACATACTTCTGTTTGAAACCCAGAAGTATGTTTTAGGGAGAGGAGTGTGACGACCCTACATTTTATACGGGACTAACCAATTGGTTTGTTCCCGATTTGTTGGAGCTACGCCTTTAGAGATATCCGATTCATAGAGATATGAATCGATATCCTCTTCAGGCCGGCTGATTAATCTAATCACTGGTTTGAAGGGGTAGGGTCGTCACACCCTCCTCTGACTAATTATGGACAATAAGGTGAATTTCTATCTTAAATTCATCCTATATTGTTACATATTGAATTTTCCGCAAATAATTACAGTATCTCTTACACTAGTTGGTTTACAGCAAGTTCATAAGCCTTATTGTTTTGTTTTAGATCCCAATGCTTCCACTACTGAGATGTTTACTTTAATTATGGCCTTAGAAAGCTGTAAAAGATGCGCAAATATCCGGGCTTTTCCCACTTTGAACCACGGGTGCCTCTAGACGAATTTGATAGTGCAAACTATTCAAATTATTACAAAACAGTTGTTTTCCAGTATAATTAAATTTCCGTTACTTACTATCACTACACGTGTACACGACTTGAAGAAACGTCTGTTTTTTTGCTCTAAGACGACCGAAATGTTTGGGTTTGACTGGGACAGTGCATTTTCTCCAGCCCTGGCATCTGAAATTATAAAATCATTTAAATGAAATAATAGCACGTTTCCAGTAAAACATGGCCCCAAAATTGCTCAAAACCGAGATAACTTGGAAATTACCCCTAAGGATATTTCCTACTGTGACTGTCGAATGCGTGTCTGAAATACAATCACGTTTGATCAACTAAGCCGATTTCGTGAGGAATTTCTGTGACACTTTGGTTAATACTTGATGTATTAGTTGTGTTCCTGATTTTTAGTTTCTTCATAACATCTTTAAAATTGAAAAACGCTGAAAATTATTTCACGATGGTTTATTATTTTTTTACATAGATCATTCGTCTGCAAAGATCACAACTTTGTCATTGTCACCTTGTTGCCTCGATCCTACTCGGATCGTTTGGGTCCAACGTTCTTTTCCTGTTGCAACACTTTCAACATTTATTCAATCCAGTGATCACTGGCAACTGGCGTATCTTCTCTGGCCGTATTGTAGGAGGTTCCCTTCAGTTTCATTCTCACTCCTTCAGTTGGTGCTCGCCCAACAGTATATCCCCATACCTTACTTCACATGTTGTCCTGTTTCATTGACTGAGATGCCTCGTTTGCACTGTCGTTTATAGTTTGGATTCCAGCCACTTCCCCTTGCAGCACTGCAGTGAAGCTATTTCTTATTCCCAAAAGGGTTTCTGTTCAGAACCGGGATAAAATAAAGTACACTTCACAGTACGAATCCGTTTCCAAGCCGTGTATTAAAATCGTAAAGCAATTGTCCAACGCGTCAGTACAAAATCGTAATCCAAAATGGTAATTCAATATACAATCCGGTTTCACTGCCAAAATCACACAAGGTTTACTATATAGTACAGAAGAGGTGTTGAACGTAACAGAGCGGGTTCTAGAGTGAGTCAAGTTGCTGACGAGGAGGTAGGAATTAAGGGAGGTTTTGGAAGGGAGACCACAAAGACAGACTGTACAAAGAAAAGGTATTGGGGAAAATGTCGGTACCACAAAGGGTTAACGGAAAAATATTCAATGCACTACCTGTCCGTCAAAACGCACACGATGGTTCCTATTCTAAAATGATTCAGTCAACGACCTTGTGTAGTTACCTATCTGCATGGGTATTTCAAGGTTTGAAAATGAACAGTTTCATTGTGCTCCTCATCATCTTTCGCAGACTTTGAGCTCTCCAAGCAGGCCCTCCCTTGTTTTTCCTTCCTCTTTCTGGGTTCCTCATTCCGAGGCCATGGAGCTCAGCACTGGCAACTCTTGTGACCTGTCTTACTACATCTGTAACATTCAACATCAGCCGAATTGGCGAGTCCAGTCAGAAGCGCTCTGCGTTTTTGCAACCCAACAGCCCGATAAACGACCCCGGGTCAATAAACGAGAACACTTCTGGAATGCCCTCTTCCAAGTTAACTGCAGGTGCTCGTTTCAAGATCTCAGATGCTCTTATAAGGTTGGATTCTGCTTGAATTGCATACCTGACAGTTTCTCGTAGTGTAGTGGTTGGATACGCTATTACCAGTTTTCTCAATTCGACATCTCTCAGGCTATCATAAAACTGTTGCAAAGTCATTGCATCAACTACAGCAGCAGACGCTCGCTTTTGACGCTAGTGTCTCTAAGTCAGCAGCAAAAGCAGCAATGGTCTCTTCACTGCCTTGCCTTCTCATTCGTAGCTGAGGGATGAACAGATGTTCCTGGCCCTTGGTGCCGTACCTACTATCTAAAGCTTGAACCATCCCGTCACAAGTCCCAACCGAGCTACAATAGCTAGAGATTGTCCCTGCAGCGCCGCTATAAGCTGGATATGTTGCTCACAACTCGTCCACGCATTATCTCGGCCGATCACTTGAAATTTATAGTAATAGTCGCTCCATTTTTGCGTTCCATCAAATGACCCTAATTTGACTTTAATTGATTTTTGGATTTCTGTTCTCGCCAAATTATCTCTTCGCATTTGGGTGACAAGTTCCAACAAATTGCTAATATGCCGGCGCAATTCCGCTGCTTCTCTTTGCCAACCTTCACACTCACCTCTCTCTCTCAAAGGTGTTTGACCACGACGACTGGGTATTGGCGAAACTACTCTTCCAACTTCGCATCCTTTCTTCTCCTTCATAAGATGGCATTTTCAATATGGTGTGATAGAGAATAACAAAATTTATTAACTTACGATCCGATCGCCTGGTTTCGAACACTTCTGACACCAATGTAAAAACTCAACAGGTTTATTCTCAGAGCTCAACACTTTTAATGAATTCAAACCCCGTTCTTCAATACTGTTGTTTTGGATACAACAAATCGTCCTATAACAAGTAACTTCTCTACAATACATATGTTTAAGGACTGTTTTTCTGATAAACATGAACTAAGGTGGACGGAAGCCTCTAGGACCTCAAGGATAGTGTGAGCTGCCGCTCAGCGAAGCTCTCTTTCCCCTTTCAGGCCACGGAGGCCAATAAGTCCTGATTCACCCCCGGAGAGAACCCCAGGCCGAAGAGGCCAGTAAGTCCTGAAGCACCTCGAAAGGAACCCCAGGCCGTAGAGGCCAGTAAGCCCTGACGTACCTCGGAAGCAGAACCAGGCCGTAGAGGCCAGTAAGCCCTGAAGGAAGCAGCAGTTGGAGAAAAATAGCCCCATAGCCACCACTCAGAAGGGGCGTGGCCCACTCACATGCCCTCCCACCACCTTGGGCAAAACACAAAACCATCTGATTAACAGGCAGGAGAAGAAGACATCCCCACCTCAGAAATGCAGTCATACCAACAGGAAATTGGTGTTGAACAGTTGGACAGCCTGGAGGAGAGAAGCAAAAGGTCCATCTAATGACCTGGAGCCTTTAGTCCCTGTCGTGCAGCCTTGCCAGCTAGTCTCGAAGCTAACCCCCCCTTACCTCTGAAGCGCTCACCCCTAAAACAGTATCGACCCCGTATCGATCTCCCTCCTGCCTCCCCATCAAGTCTTTGCAATAGGTTTTGAACCAGTGAGTGGTGCCATTCAAAGAACTGTGATTCACGTCCTGCCTCCCCTGGAAACGTATCGCCCGCGGATCGCGTACGCGCCCAGTCCTGACCCGGCTCTCCCCTCAAGAACTCTCATCGCCTCTCATCGTGTATCGGACTCGCTACGGTAACCCGTCACGTGAGTGAACTGTGTCATACTACTTATTGGCCAATAGTAGGTAGAAGTGAAGAGTACTCAGTAACATTAAGTAGAAAGTATCGAGGAACTGGAACATTGCATCTAGAACTAAATTCAAGTCTCATTGTACCTGTATTGCCTAGCATAAGCGGATCTGTATCGCCTAGTCAAATTAATCTAAAGTCACATTTGCCTTTTGAAGTAGCCCTTCAGGCTGTATCGGGTCGTGGACCCCCTAAAATTCGAGTCATTCTTGTAATAAAACACATTTTACTTTATCCACTTTCTTTCAGAGTCTACCCTGGTTCATGGTTCTGTTTCACAAATAACGGGTATCGATATAGGTATTTCAAATCACTTGCAACAACAATCAGTAACTTCATTCAAATCTTTATTCAGAATCGATACACCAAAGTACAACAGGTAACAGTAAAGGTATTTAAAGGTATCTCCAGGTGTATCGCAGCCTCATCTCCCAAACTGCATCGAGCCGAGCTACCCCGAAGTACATCAAAGCTAAGTATAACCTTTCTTACTAGCCTAAGTGTATCGGTATCGCAGTTTACATTTTCTCCTTTCTTTTGCAACCCGTTACAGCTTTTATTTACAAGGAACCATTTAAATCGTAACTTCAACCCCCGATCGAGCCAATACCTCGCCCAAAGGCTTACAAATTTGGTGGCAGCGGGTGGGATTCCTGCAAGCGCGAACCCGACACTGTATCGGACTCGTAAATTTCATTCCTCGAGTCCGGTGTATTGGCGGATCGCGTGTGGTGGCGCCCTGCACGAACCCACAAACAAAAAATATTTGTGCCTAGGGTATCGGCCGATCCGATTTGCTAAGAGAAGTGAAACAGAACCAAGGGTAGTAGGTAGGTAGGACACCTAACGGTAACACCGAAAAGTGGGTCGAACCTCACCACTACACCGACATTCCAACAAACTGTGTCGTCACACAGGAACAGATAACCACTAACACTAGACTGAACTATAAGACAGGAACTGTGACTGAGTCGGAACCTACCGTAACGGCTGTGCTGTGTTTACCTATTTTCGTATCTTCACAAGTGAAACATGGTGCTTTCGGATATCGAGGATGAGGAGGAACAACAGCCCTTCAACAACAAGGAAGCGGTTGATACGCTAACCGAAACGATGAAACAAATGAATGTACTACTGAAACGGTATCACGAAACAACCCAGGATGGTGACAAAGATGGAGTTCCCCGTTCATTGCTACTGGAACTGGAACCGTGGGACCCAGATACACAGGGGTCGCTGAGTGTCGGGTCGTTTTTTGCGAATTTCGACACTGTAACCACTGGGTTGTCACAGAAACAAAAGATGAGACTCTTAAGAACCAAGACAAGAGGTACTGCGAAGCAGTTCTTAATTGACAGGGACGATACCCTTGACTATGATAACGCATACGAGGTGATCCGCGACGAGATGATGAACTGGTTCATGCGCGAGAACCCCCAACATGCGGCCGCCCTACTCTGGACCATCAAAAGAAACACCTCGGAAACCCTCCGTCAGTTCGCCGATCGGATCAGAGGACTGGCTCGATGCGCCGTATTGGAGGAAGGAACGCACCTTGATCGTCATGAGAAACGGGAGTGGGTCGAACGAAAAACCCTGAGCGCCTTCGTGAGGGGTGTCGGAAAGAAAATGAGCGCATTCTTACTAACGAACCGACCTACATCGCTGCGTATTGCCCTGGAACGAGCGGAGGAACTGGAAAACACCCTGACTGAAACAGAAGAGACAGAGGAACGTTGGGAACTTGCGGCCGTATCGGGAGATCCGAGGTGCTACAACTGCGGAGGAACCAATCATTTTGCCGCTCGATGCCCCCGTAAGGACCAACCGGTACCCCGTCGGGAACAACGAATCGGCGACGACCGCCGTAACAGGTGGAACGGCGACGACCAACGACCAAGAACGGACGAACGACCCGCACCTCGATACCCCTGTATCTTTTGCGCCGCGATGGACCATTTTCCCGTGGACTGCCCCAAGAGCCCACAGAGAACCATATTTTGTAACTTTTGCGGATCGCGGGAACATTTGGAAGAAAACTGTCCCCAGAAACGGAAGCTACTACCTGTATCGCAACCGATTGCCGAACCCAAACACGTAAATGAGGTCAACCGTTACAAGTCCCAAGAACCGGCCGAACTCCATGTAACGGCCGTGGAACGCCCGATGGTTCGCACCCTCAAGGTGGAAGTAGGCCTCGGAAACGAAACAAGGAACATGCTAATAGATACTGGAGCCGCCCTATCGGTATTGGCTAAGCCGGTATCGGGAATCCCGATGGTACCAACAAAAATCATGGCATGGGGAGCGGATGGGGCTTTATTGCCTTTCGCCGGAGAACAGTGTATCGACACCCGTATCGGGAAACACCGTTTCAAGCACACTTTCCTTGTGTTCGCTCGGAAAGGTGCGACCCTCGATTTATTGGGACTCGATGTACTAAGACGAATCCCTATAACGTTTACGACTGGACCAACAATGGGAATGAGAACAGAAGACGACGCCGAATGGAGGAACTCGGACCCCTTGTATTGCGACTTGGGCAGCATCGGGGTGGTATCGCAGCTCGGGAGGGGGGAGGAAACTGGGTCACCGCGCCTGAGCCTTCGTGAAAGCGCCGACACAGTCCTCCCTAGCACCTTTCGGGTTGTGATGACTCACCCCTCACCCCCCCATCCTCAGAGTTCGGGGGAACGGCCGGTAGTGACCTTCGAGGAGCGCTTCCCAACCGAGACCGCCCTTGAAACATCGATGACCGAGACCTTGACCCAGCTAGAAGAGTGGAACGCAACCGTCCCGTCCGAGGTGACCGCCGCCCTGTGCGCCAGCCACGATCCACCAACGGTATCGGTCGCGGAAGGATTCACGAATGAGATAGGATTGGACCAAGTATCGCCGGGTGTATCGCCGGGTGTATCGCCCCTCAACAACATAGAGGAACACCCTGGAACGTACGGTGTATCGCCGGGTGTATCGCCGGGTGTATCGCCCCTCAACAACATAGAGGAACACCCTGGAACGTACGGTGTATCGCCGGGTGTATCGCCGGGTGTATCGCCCCTCAACAACACAGAGGAACACCCTGGAACGTACGGTGTATCGCCGGGTGTATCGCCGGGTGTATCGCCCCTCGACAACATAGAGGAACACCCTGGAACGTACGGTGTATCGCCGGGTGTATCGCCGGGTGTATCGCCCCTCAACAACATAGAGGAACACCCTGGAACGTACGGTGTATCGCCGGGTGTATCGCCGGGTGTATCGCCCCTCGACAACATAGAGGAACACCCTGGAACGTACGGTGTATCGCCGGGTGTATCGCCGGGTGTATCGCCCCTCGACAACATAGAGGAACACCCTGGAACGTACGGTGTATCGCCGGGTGTATCGCCGGGTGTATCGCCCCTCAACAACATAGAGGAACACCCTGGAACGTACGGTGTATCGCCGGGTGTATCGCCCCTCAACAACATAGAAGACCACCCTAGAACGTACTGTGTATCGCCATCAGAAACGCAAGATCACGCCCTCAACGGGGAAAGGGCTTACAAATTTGGTGGCAACTACAAATATGGTGGCCACGAAGAGATTGAAGCAGAAAGTATACCGTTTAACGAAATCGAAGAGGACGAGGACCTTGATGAGATGGAGTTACAGGTGGCTACCGTACGGAACGGACAAACTCCACTAACGTTGAACCAAGGCGCCCCCGACTTGTCGGGAGGAAGACGACAAAGGCCTATCAACGTGGTATCTACGAGTGGATGTAACCCCTTCCCGAACCCTGACCACCTGGACAATGATGAGGTTGAAATGGACGACTGGGAATTAATTCCAACGGATCAGTGGGACGAGCCTCAACCCGAATTAGGAGCGGCAATCGAAACCAGGATCTCCCACCTAAAAGAAGCGGATCGCGAGGCGGCCAGGGCTACTCTCCTGAATTTTAGGGAATTGTTTCAACCGCCAACCAACGCGGGGTGTAGTCTCGAGGTTTACCACGAGATTACAACCACCCAACCGGAGGTAACGGCACAAAAACCCTACCCTATACCGCATGCGTTGAGAGAGGTCGTCGAAAAGCAGCTGAAAGACATGCTGGAAGCGGGGGTAATTAGCGCCTCAACCAGTCCCTGGTGCGCTCCCGTTCTTCTGGTTAAAAAGAAGACGCCGCCAGGTGAAGAGCAAAAATGGAGATTTTGCACGGATTTTCGACAACTCAACAAGATAACGAAGGGGGACGCTTACCCGATACCTCGCCTTCAAGAAACATTGGCTCTCTTAGGTGGCTGTAAGTGGTTCACGACCATTGATTTACTGTCCGGGTACCACCAGATACCAGTACATCCCGATGCAAAGGAAAAGACGGCATTTTCGGTCTTGGGAAGACACTTCGAATATGACAAAATGCCTTTTGGGCTAAAGAATGCCCCAGCGACCTTTCAACGGGTCATGAATAATGTTTTAGATGGAGTACTAGGGAAGAATTGTCTGGTGTACCTTGACGATGTCATCATATTCTCCGCCACCCGAGAAGAGCATCTGGAACGCCTGCGAGAGGTTTTTGAGCGACTACAGGACGCCCGGTTGCGGGTAAACCTGGCCAAATGTGACTTCCTTAAAACCGAGGTCCGTTTTCTCGGACATCGGGTGACCACGGAAGGTATTTACACGGAACCTGAAAAGACCCAGGCGGTTCGCGATTTCCCCGTACCAACGTCATCTTTGAGGCTTCAGTCCTTTTTAGGACTGGCCGGATTTTACCGGAGATTTATCCCGAATTTCGCGACCATCGTCACTCCATTGACTGACCTACTTAAGAAGACAGCCCCATTCGAATGGACCGAAACCCACCAAACCGCATTTGACGAACTGAAGAAACGTCTTACCGAGGAGCCAGTGTTGGCTTACCCCGATCTCACAAAACCGTTCGTTCTTGCAACGGACGCGTCGGGAACAGCCTTGGGAGCGGTGTTGTCGCAGGAGCAAGATGGAGTGGAGAAACCAGTTGCATATGCAAGTCGGAAGCTCAATCCAGCTGAGACACGCTACTCGGTAACCGAAAGGGAACTACTCGCAGTAGTGTGGGCCATAAGGCACTTTCAAGAGTACCTGCTGGGTCAGCCATTCGAACTACAGACAGACCATATGGCACTGACAGCAGCCATGAGACTGAGAGACCCCACATCCCGTATCGGTCGTTGGGTCTTACGCTTGGCCGAATACGACTTCATTCCAAGGTACCGCCCCGGAACGGCTATGAAACACGCTGATGGTCTGAGCCGAATGCATGTGGCCGCACTGACTTTGGAATTCCCGCGGAACCTGATGATAGCGGCGCAGAATATCGACTCCTGGGTCCAGACCACGGTAATCTTCGAGAAGGGAGGGAAGACGAGACGTAACAATGGAGTGCTGGAGACACAAGTCCGGCTTGACGGAAAGGACGAGTGGGTGCCGCTTATGCCCGTATCCTTGAGGGAGTGGCTGTTGGACCGATGTCACCGGAACGAGTGGTCGGGACACCCTGGAGCTGAGACAACAGAAAAACTCGTTCGGAAGCTAGGATTCTGGCCGCACTTGTCCAAAGACGTCAAGGAATACGTAAGGAGGTGCGAGACTTGTCAACGCCGGAATACACCAACCGGTCTTCGCCATCCGATACAGAAGCCCCTCTTGCCCGATAGGCCGGGTCAGATCGTAGGTGTAGATTTCGTAGGACCAGTCACGTCCGGAACTACACAGAAATACATCCTGACCGCCATCGACCACTTCACGAAGTACGCAGAGGCTTACCCTGTGTCCGATTGCACCGCTAGCACCGTAGCACGAATCCTCGCAACCCGTTACATACCAGTTCACGGCGTCCCGGAAAGGCTAATCTCAGACAGAGGAACCGCTTTCACGGCCCGGTCAACGAAGGAACTGTGTACCAAATGGGGGATACGCCAAGTCTTTACTACGGCCTATCACCCCGAGGGGAACGGGGTATGTGAACGTTTTCACAAGACCCTCGCCAACATTCTGTCAAAAATTATCAGAAAAACCACTGCGTGGGAGTCAGCCTTGCCGATTGCCCTCGCAGCATACCGATCCTTACCACACAAGAGCACCGGGTTCTCTCCAAACTTCTTGACCTTCGGAAGAGAGATGAGACTACCAAACGAAACGTTCCAGAGCATCAAAGACCCCAACGAGGATAGTACTGGCCTAAAGCAGCTACGAATAGCTCGCAACGCCGCGATCCACTGCCTTCATCAAGCCTGGAAAAAGAGAAGCGAAATCATCAACGCCCGACTGGCAGCCAGATCCTTCAAACCCGGGGACCGGGTGTATCTGAAGGAGATGCAACCACCAATCGGAACCGCACGCAAGCTCTGGAGTCCCTGGTCAGGCCCTTGGGTCGTGACGAAGAAATATACGGACGTGACATACGACATTCGGGACGTGGCCGACATCAAATGTCAAACTGTACATATAAACCGACTGAAGCCCGCTTTCACATCTGGTGTTCCCGATGGAGCATTTATGGAGCAATTAACCGAATTGGAAAAGGAAAAACCCATAGTTACGCTCCCCCAGCTCGACGACCCAGAGAGAGAAACATCCGAGGACCAGAACCTGATGGAGTGGGTAACCGAAACACCAGGCAGCGGAGATGCGACGGCTATAGAGTCGCCCGACACAACAGCGGGAACCACGGACACTGACCCGAGTCCAGCTGGACCCTCAGGTTCTAACACTAGGAGAACGCTGGAGAGCTCCACAACTTCTCCGTTGACCATGACGACGCCTAACCAGAACGATCTATGGGACCAAACAACAGAGTCTCCCGACACACCGCCCAGTGAGAGAAACAGACAACCCGTTGCCTCGTCGTCGCAGCAACCAGAAGCACACGGCCACCAAGAAGCAGAAAACGCTGGGGACCGTCCGCCGCCGAGGTACTCACTACGACCACGAGTGCCGGTAAATTACAGCCAGGTCCGTGCGGGAAAGTGACGACTTATTGACTAACTATAACTACGACTATGACTAAAACTTACCTGACACACCACGAACACACACACACATACACGAACACGTACAACACCTGAAAACATATACAAGGAAACAACATGAACATATACAAGTTAGATATTATAATACAAAAAAAAAAAAAAAACAAGAATGATACTCGAGAAGGACCCTTCAGGTCAACCAGTTAAAAAGGACCCTTCAGGTCAACCAATTAACCAGGACCCTTCAGGTCAACCTCCCAATGCCCACAGACCCGGAAAACCCTATTACTAGGCCCTTCAGGCCTAATAATAATAACAACATAAATGCCTACTGAGACACTCACCATGCTTCAAGCCTGGATTGAGCCAAAAATGCGCTGGTTCGCAATGAAGTAAATGCCGTATATTTTGAGGGCCAAATACTATCAGGGGGCAATTTGTGATTTGTAGGATGACGCACCGCCACCTAAAGGACCCTCGAGTCCGGAAGGGACCCCCTCCACCTGATGAAGACGTCGCGGGAATTCACCAGTACATCGCCCGCCATACCGCCCGTTTAAACGCGATTCCGCCTACCGTCGTGAATACCGCGGAGCCCCAATTTGACCCCAAGTTTACGATGCCCACCCTGGCGACAATGATAAAATTTATGCTACGAACTGGCGAATATCACGCAAAGGCCATTTTAGCGGATGCGGCCATGGTCTCCGTGACAGAGCTTACCAAGACTCTGTTGGTTTATCGTCGAATTTCCCAGGAGAGGGATGCACTACTGGAAAAGCAGGACGAGTGGATCAAGGAAAAACAGACCCTCCTAAAAGCGCTGTGCGAGCACGAGCACCTCGACGCAGCGCCGGTACAGGTAGCGGCGGAGCCACCCGCGGCGAGGACCGAGCTACCTGAGACCAATCCAGCGCCCTCGCCTGACCTGCCCTCAACGACACCAAGGGAGACCCCACCACCCAACATGAAGCCGAAGAAGCTGAAGGAGAGAGATGGCTCCCCAACATCGTCCTCGTCTTCGTCGTCGTCCGACTCCTCCACCTCATCCGATTCCTCTACCTCCTCGGATTCCTCACTCGACTCCACAACCAGTCGGGTCGAAAAGAAAAAGACCAAGAAGACAAAACGAAGCAAGGGCAGCAACAAAGGCCAGTCACCGCCCACCGAGCCACAGCCCTCCACCTCTAAGGCGCACACACCACCACCCATAGAACCAGAGGAGATCGTGATATCAGCAACCCTGCCATCCCCGACAACCAGCTTGGAGGGACCTCAGGATGTGGACGCAATCGCTCCCCCGCCAGTCACCAGTCTCGAGGCATCGCCAGGAACCGGGCCGGAGTTTGCAACGTGGATGGCGACCCCCCTGCGTACGCCGAAAATCCAACTCCGCAGATGCAAGGACCCGCGAACCGTGTCGCCACTGGTCCTCCGACTGAACAGGTCGTCGGCCAAAAAAGGATCAGTGGTATGCCCTGTTTGTACACGTCCGTGCCAGCAACTTATCAAGTTTCGCTGCACGGCGTGCAAAACATTCTGGCAGAGGCTGAGGAAATCTCACGAAGCCCAGCGAGAGTTGCCGACCTGCTCAGAGGATCACAAAGAACAGCGACAACCTGCAACCTGCCCCGGCTGCCGTCGATATAAGTATGAGGCAGGGTTGCGACGAGCGTACCCCTCGCAACCCTTGCCCATACCCAGCGTCATCGAGGACAACGCTGGCTCCCGGAGCGGTGGGGGATGTGAGCTGCCGCTCAGCGAAGCTCTCTTTCCCCTTTCAGGCCACGGAGGCCAATAAGTCCTGATTCACCCCCGGAGAGAACCCCAGGCCGAAGAGGCCAGTAAGTCCTGAAGCACCTCGAAAGGAACCCCAGGCCGTAGAGGCCAGTAAGCCCTGACGTACCTCGGAAGCAGAACCAGGCCGTAGAGGCCAGTAAGCCCTGAAGGAAGCAGCAGTTGGAGAAAAATAGCCCCATAGCCACCACTCAGAAGGGGCGTGGCCCACTCACATGCCCTCCCACCACCTTGGGCAAAACACAAAACCATCTGATTAACAGGCAGGAGAAGAAGACATCCCCACCTCAGAAATGCAGTCATACCAACAGGAAATTGGTGTTGAACAGTTGGACAGCCTGGAGGAGAGAAGCAAAAGGTCCATCTAATGACCTGGAGCCTTTAGTCCCTGTCGTGCAGCCTTGCCAGCTAGTCTCGAAGCTAACCCCCCCTTACCTCTGAAGCGCTCACCCCTAAAACAGTATCGACCCCGTATCGATCTCCCTCCTGCCTCCCCATCAAGTCTTTGCAATAGGTTTTGAACCAGTGAGTGGTGCCATTCAAAGAACTGTGATTCACGTCCTGCCTCCCCTGGAAACGTATCGCCCGCGGATCGCGTACGCGCCCAGTCCTGACCCGGCTCTCCCCTCAAGAACTCTCATCGCCTCTCATCGTGTATCGGACTCGCTACGGTAACCCGTCACGTGAGTGAACTGTGTCATACTACTTATTGGCCAATAGTAGGTAGAAGTGAAGAGTACTCAGTAACATTAAGTAGAAAGTATCGAGGAACTGGAACATTGCATCTAGAACTAAATTCAAGTCTCATTGTACCTGTATTGCCTAGCATAAGCGGATCTGTATCGCCTAGTCAAATTAATCTAAAGTCACATTTGCCTTTTGAAGTAGCCCTTCAGGCTGTATCGGGTCGTGGACCCCCTAAAATTCGAGTCATTCTTGTAATAAAACACATTTTACTTTATCCACTTTCTTTCAGAGTCTACCCTGGTTCATGGTTCTGTTTCACAAATAACGGGTATCGATATAGGTATTTCAAATCACTTGCAACAACAATCAGTAACTTCATTCAAATCTTTATTCAGAATCGATACACCAAAGTACAACAGGTAACAGTAAAGGTATTTAAAGGTATCTCCAGGTGTATCGCAGCCTCATCTCCCAAACTGCATCGAGCCGAGCTACCCCGAAGTACATCAAAGCTAAGTATAACCTTTCTTACTAGCCTAAGTGTATCGGTATCGCAGTTTACATTTTCTCCTTTCTTTTGCAACCCGTTACAGCTTTTATTTACAAGGAACCATTTAAATCGTAACTTCAACCCCCGATCGAGCCAATACCTCGCCCAAAGGCTTACAATAGGAAAGGCTTCCAGAGGTATTCTGGCAGCACATAGAAAGGTAGACACTAAGAGTAAAATTAATTTCGAATTTGAACAGATTTTAGGCATGTGGGTCTTGAAAATATGTTGGCGAGATGATTCTGAAGATAAATTAATTTGTTTGCCGTCATACTTGAGACACGAGACTTGGGATTCGGAGTTTAGTAAGACAAAACAGGCGATGGAGTCGTTTTCTGATGTACCCTTGCTTTGAGTGGGAGATATGAACGCCAGAACGGGCACGCTTCAGACTTTACCCAGGGACATTTTGGAGGAGGGGTCAGCGCTTAAAAATTTGAAGGTGTCCAGGGATGAAGTGGTCTATGCCAGAGGAACTGATTTCTTGGATCTTTGTGATGAGCAGTCCTTCGTGATTTTGAATGGCAGAACTCCTGGTGATGAAGAGAGGAACTTCACGTTTGTTAGCCATTTGGGAACCTCAGTTATAGATTACGGCTGTTTATCCGCAGCAGTGGTGGATAGGGTGGTGGATATGAGAGTTGAGGATCAACCATTTTGTGATCATTTGCCATTGGTCGTGGAGTTGGCTTTGGAGACGAGTAGGCCATCTTCTAGCTTGGAGCATCGTGATAATACACTCAGATGGACACAGCAGGACAGTCAGAAGTTCAAAAGTAATCTTGAGACTATCATGGCAGATGAAAGACGAATTTAGGGTGACAGGGGGGACCAAATTCAGCAACTTCTGTCCAGAGTGAGGAAAGAATATAACAGAAGATAACATCTTTTATGCGATGTTAAATTTTATCAAAAATTTTGTTGTTCCATCTTACCTCGTAGCTTGTATGGCAGCTTAGGCGTGAACAATGAAATACAGTTGGTTAACAAGGTAGTCAGAAACATTGGTAATAACAATAGAAGCAATATAATATTTAAGTGAGTGGGGGAATAATTTTCCATAAAAGAAATATGATTAGTTTCTTTTATCTAAATCAGAAATTTAACGTTTATCAATATGAGTACAATTCTTATTAATTGGCATGAATTGATTTATTTCTTTTTTGTCATATAACATTGTGTAGTGCATGTCTACCTCTCTTCTTCAAACCAAGTGAAGTTAGTCTGTGGCACCTCCTTTTACACGTACAGAAAACACGTGTTACAAGTGCTCTATCGAGCATCTAGCTTGACAAAGGCCTAAAGAGTAAGGTATTCCTATTCACTGCTGTTAATTGAACCGGTGAAAGTTATTTTTATTAGGTAAAGATTATTTCTCGATTCCCTCCTTAAAAAAGTAAAATCAAGAATTAAAAATGAAATAAAAAAAAAATCTTACTCATTATAAACGGTTTTGAACGTTTTCTTTCTGGATGCTTCATTTTCAATATGTAACGTCGAACGCGAACATTTCTTTTTTTTCTTTCCGAAAATGGCTATTCTGATGTTGATGCTTTCATCGACGTCGCAATGTAACGTCATACTTTTTCCATTTCTCTTGACTTTCGAATTCTCGTCGTCACCGAGCTCCTTACATCCTGGTTGAATATTAAGACGAAAAATATCATACAAATGCTGCAAATTATTACACAAAGGTTTTTTTCCTTCGTAGATCACTAGTCTGAAAAAAAACGTCTGCCAAGTTGGGTGGGCAGTATAGCTTCCTCACTCATTGTAACATGGACGTATAGAATCAGTTGGCGAAAACTCGGCGCTGCGCGCCTCGGCGGGGGCTTCGCCCCCTGCACCCCCGGATGATTTCCGCTTAGAGCCTAATAGCTAAAATGTGACATACCTTGAAAAGGTTTTTGCTCCCTCTCCCTCTTTATCTTTCTTCCACTGTAATATTTAAGCTCACTCAGCTGATCAGTGACCACTCAGGCACCTTCAGCATTCTCCATTGACCCCCCCTTTCAAATTTCAGCTTCCTGCGTTCAACAGGAGAGGAAATGGCCTTGGAGCTCACTCAGCTGATCAGTGACCACTCAGGCACCTTCAGCATTCTCCATTGACCCTGCCTCTCAAATTTCGGCTTCCTGCGTTCAACAGGAGAGAAAATGGCCTTGGAGCTCACTCAGCTGATCAGTGATCACTCAGGCGCCTTCAGCATTCTCCATTGCATGCGCAGCGGCTAATGCTTGACCAATTTGATTGAAACTTATAGGGTGTCTGTTAGAAGTCAGTCCCTAACTAACCTTCAAATTTGAGCAAAATCGGTTCATTAGAAACCGAGAAACCGAGGTTCCAGGAAATTCACGTTTGCGCATGCGCACTCGCTCCTATTGGTCTGAAGGTGCTGAAATTTATAGGGGACCGTCTAGGACCTAACCCGCACAATCCCTGAAAATTTCATCAAAATCGGACCACAGGTTAGTATAGTTTTGCCCGGGACAAGGATTGACCACAGACAGACAGACAGACCGACAGACCGACAGACAGACAGACACGGAACCAAAATTGTTCGGGAAGCTCTAAAACGCAAAAAGCAAGTGGAAATTTTGATTTTGGAGGACATTTTTTTTTTCACTTCTTTCACGAATACAAAGCTTCCCTACCTTCGGTAGTGAGGAAGCAAAAACACTGCTTTGCCATTGTTACTAATTTTGCTTCCGAGTCTACCGAGGTAGCGGAAGCTCCGTTTTCACTTTTCAAGGTTGAAAAAAAAATTCTCCAAAATCGAAATTTCCCCTCGCGTTTTACGTTTCAGACCTTCGTGAACAATTTTGGTTCCGTGTCTGTCTGTCTGTGTGTCTGTCATGAAATCCTTGTAACCGGCATAACTATACGAAGTCATGGTCCGATTTCGATGAAATTGTCAGGGATTGTGTTGGGTTGACGCGTGGATGGCCCCCTATGAAAATCATCACCCTCGTACTGATATTAGCCCCTGCGCGTGCGCAAAAATGAATTCCTTGTAACAGCCACAACTTCCACATTTTCTCTTCGATTTCGATGAAATTTTCAGGGATTTTGCGGATCAGGTTGTAGATGATCTGCAATGAAAATCAAGGCCTTAAAATTGACGGTAGTCTCTAGGCATGCGCAAACGTAAAATCCTTGTAATAGCCATAACACTTAATTTTTCATCCGAATTTGATGAAATTGTCTAGGATTGTGTGGATTGGCGTGTAGATGGTCCCCTATGAAAATCATCTTCCTCAGTCTAATAGTAGTTGCTGCGCATGCGCAAACGTGAATTCCTTGTAACTGCTGTAACTTCTACATTCTCCATCCTATTTCGACGAAATTTATCTGGAATGTTCAAATCAGTGTCTAGATGGTCCCCTATGAGGGTAGTAGAAGGTACTTGGAGATTGATCTATACAATCTATGTGCCACACCCATTCGGCAGACTTTTTTTTTTGACCTCTCCTCACAAACTTAGGTCTTCGAAGACGGAGAAGGGATATCATAAGTTTATAAAAATTGAAAAATCAAAAAAAAAAAAAAAATTAAATGGGGAAGCCCAAGGACTCCCGACGCCGTTCCTAGGAATGAAGGAAGATGAGGAAGGTGTGGGTGGAAGAGAGGGATGAAGAGAAGTGGCTCTATAGAAAGACTACCAATGGAGGTATGAGCCTAACAGAACACGGGTGGTGATACCACGGAGTACCCTTACCGAAATGCCCAACTCGCGCAACTCCGTGGAACTTTTCCCTCAACACATCCCGCACCGCGACAATGTAGC
>CM019178.2:18271821-18294698 GCA_009739505.2 Apolygus lucorum | reverse complement strand
GGTGCTGGAGGACCCAGAGGGCGCGTGGGGATGAGTGGGACGTACAGCTGGCGTTTCCCTCCCAGAATTTGCCAGACCTCTTTACCGAAATTATTCGAATTTTGTTTGTTAAGTGGGAACCATCACAATTATATGATGTTAGGTTCCGCAAAAAACATGGTTATCTCAAGATGATGAAATGTACATTCAAATGAGGAGAGGTGGTGTGACAACGTTAATCACACAGAAAATTAAACTGGAGTGGCAATTTGTGAAGTGAATAAAAGCCTCTCGAAATGTTTACCTACTACCAGAAAAGAGGACTGTTTATCGCTATGTGATGAGTTAGGTCTTTATCCTAAACTCGAGGGCATCATCTACTCAAGTGATAATTGACATGAGTGTTTCGCATAATCACGCAATGAATTTGACGTAAGACGTTTGTTTGAATTTGTATGAGGTAGTGAAAATGTCACGCACGGTCAATGAGAAGGATGGTAACTACTACTTGAGATTCATTGTTCTTCTATTCCCGGAGTGTAGAATTTTATTATTTGTCGAGTGATTAATCAATACAAAAAAAAATTAAACAACACAAATCTTCACATGTAGGGTTCTACTGTGAAATGTATCCCGGAAAGAACTGTTCGAACTTGAGGAATTGATTCTACTGAAATTTTCAACATAAAGCTCATTTTTATTTTTACAACCTTTTGTTAAGGTGATATAAATTTAAAGATTTTCTGTGTTTCCGTTATTTGTGTTTATTGTATCACTAAAACAACTTTAACTCCCATAACTTATACAGTAACCCTTATAACTTATACAGTAAATTAAAAATAAAATTAAAAAATACTAATAAAAACTAATAATAATAAAAAAAATACTTATAGGTACAGTGAATTAAAAATGAATACCGTTGGCGTTTTGCGAACTTCTCAACGTTGTATAATTATACTTTTCCGTGGAGCAACTAAATAATTTTTTAAATCCTTCAAAATAAAAATGTACAATCGCGTGTTGCCTTTTACGACCTGAAGAATTTTGGTTCTTCGTCTGTCTATCTGTGCTAAACTCCATGACCCGGTCGTAACAAAACTAAATCATGATCTGATTAGGATGAAATGTTTCAGGGCTCGTACAGCTGAACGGTAATGGTTCCTGCCCCACCATTCTTACCCAGTAGTTTCACAGAGGCTCCTTTTAAAAATTCGTTGATATAGATAAGTTCAATAAGAAAAATAATAAACCAAAAAATCAGCTGAAATTCAAAGAGACTCAATTCAAAAAATTACAGGTGTGTTGACTGAATATGAAAGAAATCAGCCTTAGTCCACACGCAGCATAGTTTCCAAATTTATGCAGTAGGACGAATTAGGATTTAGGTACCTAGCTAGCTGCGGAGCTTACCCTACTGATAGTGTTTCTCCCGTGCCTCTCTATACCCTACTATCAAGCAGTTAATGTGAGTTGATTCAACAGGCGTAATTCAAAGAATCTCGAATCGCTATAGCTCACTACCTACCAAACCTCTGACCAATGAGGATGAAGGAAAATGATAAATAGGTGAGAAATTAGCTAAGGGGATATTTTTCAACTCGTCATAGTTCCTGATCCTTCAAATTGTGTATTAATTCGGTACGAAAGATATCAGCCTTAGCGCTCTCTCAGCTGACCTAGAAGGGGGCCTGGGGTTCCAGTGGTCTACGGTAAAGATTTATATTACCTACTCTTTTGGTTTATTATTTTCAATAATGAACCATTGAAATCGACCAAGAAAAAATTTTTTTAACACCCCCTCAAAATTTGTTGGTTTACGTTTCAAGGTACGAAGAATCCAAAAATCGAATAAAAATTTGGCCGTCCGTCCGCCGTCCGCAGCACAGTGGAGCGCGAGTGGAAAAAAATCAATGAAAAGTAATGTGGTTTTCTCAAAGTCTGTTACCTGTAGAATTAGGGTGTGAAAGACCTCCGGTGGTTAAAAATTGTTTTCACTACCAAATGGAGGCTGAAACGTGACATTTCGAGATTTTAAGCACTTCGACAGTGTAATTTGAAAATTTCCTACCACGTTCTATGTGTTTCGAACAATTCTTAAAAAATTATATAATTTTGGATATATATATGCAGTATTTATAAGAAATACTAATTTTTTTTTCAAAACATTTTAGGTTGAAGATAGCTCCAGATTTGGGTTTTACAGCGAAATACTACTTTAGAGGCGTGGAAACCCCTAAGCTTCGTCTTCCTTTGGTTTGACTCATTTTTTTTTCTTGAAGTTCTGACCATTATCAAGAAGCTGTAAAAATTGCATCGCCGTATTCCATCAAATTCAGGCGTAATGGATTAATGTAAGATTAAAAATAGAGCGAGACCGCCGTCTCTGCCGTCACCTCAGCTTCAGAGTAAAACCCTTATAAGGGCCGTAGCCTCTACATTTCCTCTCGGATTCGTTGAAATTTCCAGGGATTGTGAATGTTGGAATGTAGAAGGTCCCCTATGTGGGCTGTTAGGTACAATCACAGAGTAACGGAGACAAGTTAAGGCTACAATGATCGGATCATCTATACAATCGGATTATGGATACTGGGTGGGCTATGTGCCAGACTCATTTGGCAGACATTTTGGTTTATTATTTTCAATAATAAGCCTTTGGAATCGAGCAAGAAAAAAAATTTAACCCCCCCTCCCTCAAAATTTGATGTTTTACGTTTCAAGGTACGTAGAATCCGAAAATCCAATAAAAAATTTTCCGTCCGTACGCCGTACGCGGCACTTTTTTTAGCAAAACTGGACCGATTTGGTAAATGGGCTCCATTCGGGGTCTAGTTGTGCCGCGAAGCTTTTGGTTGATGTCAGTCACTTCTAAGGGGTGAAAATGGAGGGTTGACATTTTCAAGAGTGCCCTAGCTCGAAAACTCTCGAAATTAAGATATCGTTTTTTCACCAATTTTAAATAGTATTGAATTAAAAAAAAAATTTTGAGACCACCCGGAGCTCTGCAGGACAATCCTTTCGCTCCCCACGAGTACTTGAAGGTTTTCCTTCGATAAAACAGAATCACGAGTGTGAATGACAAAAGAGGTCTAATCGCCGTTCAAATTTTATCTGAGTAAAATGCGATCGCTGTTCATTTCTTCGATTTGTATTCAGTTTTGCTTTCTGAGAAACCAGTAATCAAATTTCCATATGAAGCTTTCTATTTTTCGTATCGAGTGTGAAGCGTTTACCTAGTTCTTTCTAATAAACTTGATTGTGAAGGTGTGAAGGCAGTATAGTGTGGTAAGTAGTAGGTACCTACCAATATTTGGTAGGTAAAAAAAACCCTGCAAATCATTGCTCAGAGGTTTATTATTTTCTGTATAGGTCCCTCCCTACCAACCATAGGTACCTACTACCAGCTATGGCATTTTTGAACATTTCAACCCTTCATTTCCATTTGGTTGGTGGTTGGGTTTGAAATTGTCAAAAATGTCCTAGTAGGTAGTAGGTACCTATGGTAGGTAGGGAGGGGTCTATACAGAAGGCTGATCTATACAGAAAATAATAAACCTCTGAGCAATGATTTGCAGCGTTTTTGTTAATTTTTTTGCTATTGGAAAACACAACGATGAAAATGGCGACGTTTTCGTAAAATATTTCTGCTAAGAGTCAACAAATTTCTGTTCGAACAAAACCTGGTTCTTCGATCATTCGCAGTAATGTGGTCAGTTCGTAGGTACTGTCGTGAAATACTGAGAACATGCCATTACATTACATTGTAATCGTTGAAAATTTCTTATTCGGATTTAGCAAACGTTTAATTTGGATTCGTTCCAATATTCGATCGCTTACTATCTAATTGTCAGAGGTGTTTATGACTAAAAATTTTGTCAAAATTTAATATATAAATATTTACGTACATATATAAAGAAACCTCAATTCAATCATCACTATCGTATCCTATAACCTCTGAAACGAAGAAAAGATCGAAATAACACACATCCATCGCCTGTAAAACCGCTTTTCTATTTTTTTCACATGCTTTCCCACTTGGAGTAACATTATTTTTTTCAAAATTCAAGATTTACAACTTGAAATAATAACTTTAAACGTCAGAAAACATATTTGTCTAATGTATTTTCGTATTAGGAATCGAATGAAATCATTCCCAAGACGATACAGTAATTCGTTCAAAAGATAATGATTTGTTTCCGCTTTTTGGCCATTTGGCCCCACTGCGCGCCGTACGCGGCACTTTTCCCACTGAGCATTGACCGATTTTGATGAAATTTGGTATGTAGGCTTCATTTGGGGTCTAGTTGTGCCCCGAAGATTTTGGTTGATGTAGTTCACTTCTAAGGGTTGAAAAATAAGGTTGGAAATTTTGAAAACGCCCTAACTCAAAAACATTTTTATATAAAGGTATTGTTTTTCATCAATTTAAGATAGTATAGAATTTTTAGAATGTTTTGAGACCACGCGGAGCCCTGTAGGACAAATTGTTCGTTCCCTACGAGAATTTAAGGGTTGGACTTACGATAAATCAGAAACACGAGTGTGAATCGCGAAAGAGGCCTAATCTCCGTTCAAATGTTAGCTGACCGAAATGCGATCGAGGTTTTTCTTCAAGTTGGTTCGTGGTAACTATTGCAAAGCCTTGTTCTTTGCAGACTAGTGATCTATATAGAAAAATAATAAACCATTGTGTAATAATTTGCATCGTTTTCTTTTAATTCTTATAATCAGTTTGGCATCAAGCGAAACACGCCAAATAAAAATACTACAATAAAATGAAATACAATTATATGAAATAAAATAATTATGTCAAGACCTTTCCGGTTTCTATTTGTGCGTCAAACATAAATTCTTCCATAATTCTAGGGCTTCTCTTGAGTAGCTAGACAATAAAGAGATGGAGTAAGCAGGTATCCCTGATACATGCAGGTACCTTCTTTAGAGAGGCTTCAAAATTCATGTTCTGGGAAATTTGATCTGCTCTGTGAGCGATAAATTTAATTTGTCCCTAGCTAGAACACAGAAACCTGGCACGCAACCTCATTGAAAATCATTACAAAAACGGGTGATCTATCCAACACAGGTAAGTACCTAAGGTACCATATCGTCGCTTGAGGCAACACCACGTGTTCAACCTTTGCCAACTTTTCAAAAGAACGGTAAGACAGGTTTCCGTTTCAGATAATATATCTATGACAATATTATTGTCATTTAGGTACTGATTTTCACCTTTAATCCATTGCCTATAGTGCATGAGTAATGTTCGTACAACATTAAAATTACAAAATATCCATCAGTTCACAAAAACTCACTTAAGTAGCACTGCTTAACTATTTTCATCAAGAGTAGATGAAGGAGGTATTCACAAATATTTTACCGCTAATAGCTTTTTTCATATACGAAAAGTGAATTATTACAAGCAACAACAAGTGAGATATTAATATGAGGCGAAATTATGAATCCAGAGAAGTAACAATGTATTTTTTCTCAAGTTGGTAAAAACGTGATAAAGCCTCGTGAGTGAATGCATAACTACCTCCTTGGAATGAAGAATTAGGTATCAAAATTAGTCAACAGTGTTAGAGTACTACCTAGAAGTTAGGTTACGAAATTTAAAATAATTTAAGAAAAATTTACGAAGTTTACGAATTTAATAACAATAATTTACTCGTATTGTTAAGGTATAGTAATTGATGTTTCTAGACCCCCTCGTACTAGAGAGTTTGAAACGAAAATTTTTGTAGGGGTCTCCTTTACCATAATTTCAATTGCATGTGGTACACATCCTAAAGGATTGACTCCCCCCCCCCCTTCCAATTAGGTACCCATGGTACCATACATACCAACAGGTGCCCGGAGTCATCCACATACTATTCGTACTTCCTATGGGTTCGGTAAATCAAACATCCATACTTTTATAGTGGGTAATCAGAGATTTTTTAGACTCGCCCTCAAAATGAACTAATGAAGATTCAAATCTCTGTAATATGAAACAGTATGAATCCTTTTGTACATCGCTTTTCATCGTATATTACTTTTAACTTTATGTTGCACTTAACTATTTTGTAAATCTGCCCTAAAAATTTTATTCACAGTCCATACCTGTGAGATATTGACGCAGGGTAGGGAAAAAGGCAGATACGCCAAAAACTCGTAGACGTTTCCGCATGAGCTCCCTCAGTCTAACCGACAGTTTTCAAGTTACTGTTATTTTTCTGGTTGCGGCGGCCTCTTTGGATTTTAGTTTGATCCAATAGATTTAAAATTATTCCCAATAATAAAAAAAGAGTTGCTAGAGTGACGTATTGGCCCTTTTCGCAGCCCAGCGTCGATATACAGAAGCTTCACTGCGCTTAAAAATGTAAAATTACTTCTAAGAGTATAAATATATACGTATATAATGTAAGGAATTAGGTGGATGTAAAATAAGATTATAGTTTTTAAAAACCGAATTTAAAACTACAATTATTCTGCACTACATTTACCGTGGAAGTCATCGCAGGTCGAGAGCTTGACGAAGAGTAACAGGTGTGTGAAAAAACAGAATTTTATATTTGAGTTGGTCTCGTGATGTCTGATAAAGCTAATCCAAAGATAATAGTATTGTTACGCTTGAAGGTGACATAAGTGCCTTATCGCAGTTGGCAATTATCGAGAACAGGTGATTGCCTTCAATCGATATGAAAAACAGAGTGGAAACACTCATTTATACTAGCAGATTTTCTCCCTATACTATCTTTAAAGTAGCACTTAGTTGAAGCCTGAATATATTTTGTAATCATACGAACATTATAGTGACTGGTTGACAACCAATACTAATACCAATACTAACACTAATACTAACAATAGGTTAGGTTAGGTTATCAAACTGCACTATCTATAACCAGCTTATTATTTTCTTATGAACTATAATTACAAACTATAACAAATAAACCAATTCAACAAACTATAATAAATTATAAACGATTAAGTTAATTAAATTTAAATTACCTAATTAAACTATTACAAATCTATAATCAACTTATTATTTTCCAATGAAATATAATTACAATGATAGAAGAACAAACAATTGAAGCGCATTATCTTCCATTCTATTTAACTGTATAGATCACCCGTCTGCATAGAACTGTGATTTTCCATTACCACTACCTACTAGCAATAACATCGCTGTCCGAGGGCTGTGGGTTCCTTCATAACGAAATTTCGTTCTTGGTTGCTAAGGAAACCCAACTGAAAGAACGAAACTATTTGAAAAACGCTGCAAATTATTACACAATGGTTTATTATTTTTCTATATAGATCACCCTTCTGTATAGATCACTGGTTCTCCATCAATAGCACCTACCACCATCTGTATTCTCCCTTGATCTTCCCTCTCAAATTTCAGCTTCCTGCGTTCAATGGGATTGAAAATGGCTTCGGAGCTCACTCAGCTGATCAGTGCTCTTCCAGGCGTCTCCAGCATTCGAGAAGATCTTCTTCACTCATCAGATCACTGATCAGCTGAATGAGCTTTGAGTAATGGCTTCGGAGCTCACTCAGCTGATCAGTGATCTGAGGAGTGAAGAAGATCTCCTCGAATGCTGGAGACGCCTGGAAGAGCACTTCCATTCAATAGGATTGAAAATGGCTTTGGAGCTCACTCAGCTGAACAGTGATCTGAGGAGTGAAGAAGATCTCCTCGAATGCTGGAGACGCCTGGAAGAGCACTTCCATTCAATAGGATTGAAAATGGCTTCGGAGCTCACTCAGCTGATCAGTGATCTGAAGAGTGAAGAAGCCTTTGAGCAATGATTTGCAGCGTTTTTTACCCACCAACATTTTTTTTACCTACCAACTTTTTTTTACCTACCAGCTAGGTACTACCTACCACACCATACTGGCTTCACACCTTCACAATCAAGTTTATTAGAAAGAACTAAACGCTTCACACTCGAATGGAAAAATAGAAAGCTTCATATGGAAATTTGATTACTGGTTACGCAGAAGGCAAAACTGTATACAAATCGAAGAAATGAACAGCGATCGCATTTTAGTCCGATGAAATTTGAATGGAGATTAGACCTCTTTTGCGATTCACACTCATGATTCTGTTTTATCGATGGAAAACCTTCAAGTACTCGTAGGGACCGAACGGTTTGTCCTACAGAGCTCCGGGTGGTCTCAAAAATTTTTAAAAATTCAATACTATTTAAAATTGGTGAAAAAACGATACCTTTATTTCGAGAGTTTTCGAGCTAGGGCACTATTGAAAATTTCAACCCTTAATTTTCACCCCTTAGAAGTGACCTACATCAACCTAAAGCTTCGCGGCACAACTAGACCCCAAATGGAGACCATATACCAAATTTGAACCAAATCGGTCCAGTGTTGCTAAGAAAAGTGCCGCGTACGGCGTACGGCGGACGGACGGAAATTTTTTTTATTCGATTTTCGTATTCTACGTACCTTGAAACGTAAAACATCAAATTTTGAGGGGGTTAAAATTTGTTTTTTCTTTTTCGATTCCAAAGGCTTATTATTGAAAATAATAAACCAAAAACGATCCGGTTTGAAGATTACAACCCCTATTTTTCACCCTTATAACTATAGCTTTTCATCTATAAACTGACATACTACCAGTCCGAAGGTAGTGATTTTCATAGGGGCCCCAGTAGCTTAGACGTAGCGCTTTAGACTACCACCCAGGAGTCACAGGTTCGACTCCGAGCCTTGCCAAGAAATTTTTTGATCCAATCACTACTCACTTACATTTTTCATCCAAATTTGATGAAATTTTCTAGGATTGTCCAGATTAGCGTGTAGATGGTTCCCCTAGGAGGGTAGTGAAAGGTACTTAGAGATTGGTGTTTTGAGATTAACTACTATGCATCGGATCATCTACGAGTATATAATCGGGTTATGGATACGTGGAAGCTATGTGCCACACCCACTTGGCAGACGTTTTTAATTTTCTTTGCCGTTGTTTAGTTGGTTTTTGTTTCAAGGTACGTAGAATCCAAAACTAAAATGAAAACGCTGCAAATTATTACACAATGGTTTATTATTTTTCTGTAGATCACTCGTCTGCAAAGCCACCAACCTTCCAACATGAAGAAAAACATTGATCACATTTCGGTCAGCTAAAATTTGAATGGAGATTAGGCCTCTTTTGCAATTCACACTCGTGTTTCTGATTTATCTTATGTAAAACCTTTAAATTCTCGTAGGGAACGAACGGTTTGTCCTACAGAGCTCCGCATGGTCTCAAAACATTTTAAAAATTCTATAGAATCTTAAATTGAAGGAAAAACAATACCTTTATATCAAACTTTTTTGAGTTAGGGCGTTTTCAAACTTTCAAAATTCATTTTGGAACCCTTAGAACTGATCTACATCAACCAAAATCTTCGGGGCACAACTAGACCCCGAATTCAGCCTACATACCAAATTTCATCAAAATCGGTCAATGCTAAGTGGCAAAAGTGCCGCGTACGGCGGATGGCGGACGGACGACCAAATTTTTATTCGATTTTTGGATTCTACGTACCTTGAAACGTAAACCATCAAATTTTGACGGAGTGTCACAAAATATTTTTTCTTGGTCGATTCCAAAGGTTCATTATTGAAAATAATTAACCAAAATTTGGCCGTCCGTCCGCCGTACGCGGCACTTTCCCCACTAAGCATCGACCGATTTTGATGAAATTTGGTATGTAGGCTCTATTTGGGGTCTAGTTGTGCCCCGAAGATTTTGGCTGATGTAAGTCACTTCTAAGGGTCAAAAAATAACTTTTGAAATTTAGAAAACGCCCTAACTCAAAAATTTTGATATAAAAGTATCGTTTCCTTCAATGTAAGATTCTACAGAATTTTTAGATTTTTTTGGGTCCACGCGGAGCTCTGTAGGACAAACCGTTCGCTCCCTACGAGAATTTAAGGGTTGGTCGTACGATAAATCAGAAACACGAGTGTAAATCGCAAAAGAGGCTTAATCTCCGTTCAAATTTTAGCTGACTGAAATGCGATCGATGTTTTTCTTCATGTTGGATGGTTGGTGGCTTTGCAGACGAGTGATCAATATAGAAAAATAATAAACCATTGTGTAATAATTTGCAGCATTTTTATTCGATTTTTGGATTCTACGTACCTTTTAACGTAAACCAACAAATTTTGAGTGGGAGTTAAAACATTTTTTTTCTTTGTCGATTCCAAAGGTTCATTTTTGAAAATAATAAACCCGAAGGAACCACGAAAATCGGTTGAGAACTAAGGCATGTGCAAACGACACAAGATTATGCCCGAAAACGCACGTTTTTTGTGCATTCCCCCCTTCCGCCCCTTAAAAGGCAAAATTCGAAATTCCGGCGACGTTGTGCACAACTAGATAGTTTTCCGCATCGAATAAAAAATGAACCACGAAAATCGGTTGAGAACTAAGGCCTGTGCATACGACACAACATTTTGTCACACATACAGACAGACATACACGTATGGTTTTTTCGCGGATTCGGATTCAGAATGGTCTAAAATAGCCCAGGCGAATTAGACCAAAAATTGGCAAATAGGAGAAATAATTCATAGTAAAGAAATTTCTTCACCAGCGTCTTCCTTTACACTTGGTTAATCATACCTCAAAAGTCCCCTATGGTGGGGGGTGAGCCCGAGGAGGGGGGGTAAATTTTCTCCTATTTTTTCGACTTTTTTTCGGTTTTTTTGCCTATAACTCCAAAAGTAAGCGTTCTAGCGGATTCTTTACTATTAATAGAATTAAAGTACATGAAATTTCCTACAATTTGTTCCTCAGACTCAAGTCTCTACGATTACGCCATCCGCCGCTAGAGCGCGTTGAAAAGTAGGTATCATTTTAAAAAATCGGCAAAAAGGTCTTTTTATGCTCTGCTTACTCGGAAATTTTTAGGAATTGTGCGGGTTGGCGTTTGGATGGTCCCCTATGAAAATCATTGCCCCCAGCCTGATCGTAGCCACTGCGCATGCGTAAACTTGTATTTCCTTGTTACTGCCATAACTTGTACATTTCCCATCTGATTTCGATGAAATTTTCAGGAATTACGCTAGTTGGGGTGGAGATGGTCCCCTATGAAAGTCATTGTCCCCAGTCGATCGTAGCCACTGCCATGCGTAAACTTGTATTTCCTTGTTACTGCCATAACTTCTACATTTCCCATCTGATTTCGATGAAATTTTCGGGAATTATGCAATTCGGGGCGGAGATGGTCCCTATGAAAATCATGGCCTCCTAATTGAAAACACTTACTACTTAGAGACTTGAGTCAGAGGAGCAAATTGTAGGAAATTTCATGTACTTTAATTCTAGTAATAGTAAAAAAATCCGCTAGAACGCTTACTTTTGGAGTTATAGGCAAAAAACCGAAAAAAAGTCGAAAAAATAGGAGAAAATTTACCCCCCTCCTCGAGCTCACCCCCCACCATAGGGGACTTTTGAGGAATGATTAACCAAGTGTAAAGGAAGACGCTGGTGAAGAAATTTCTTTACTATGAATTATTTCTCCTATTTTCTCTAATTCGCCTGGGCTAAAACGGATTAGTACCTATGTGGTTATTTTTTTTCTCTGTTGAGTGTTACCCAACTTCACGCCAGATCGATTGCATAAGGACGCCCAGGTCTTACTGTGGGATGTCCTAAAAACCAAAATGGCATTTTTGTGGTCTTACGCCGTTTTAAAAAACGATTCATTTAGTTAATTAATATCTTTAACTTACTTTTGAATTATTGGGTAGAGGTATAAGCCGGTTATTCGATCAGAATATTTCCAACTCTATTTAAGCTGGATCGTCTACCCTGGTGGATACGAGGAAGCTATGTGTCTCACCCACTTGGCAGCATAGCGATGACGAGGAGGCAGAATCAGCTGAGATTCGCGGTCGCCCTCCTCCACTCGGAGCCATAAAAGTGGATATAGTCAGCACGCGCACCCTCCACCTCCACGTGCCGTTCGAATCGGGACACCCCTCCTCGCCGCCCCTCCTCAACGAGCCCCTCCCGCCTCCTCTCCCGAACTGCCCGCTCGCTCTTCGGCTCATTTCCCGCTTCCCCTCGGATCAGAACGTTCCTTCGCGCCGCTCTCCACCGCTTTTGACGTTTAGAAGTACGCGGACTCCACACGCCGGCATTTTCTCATTGTAAGTGCTTACATTTTTCAAAATTGAGGTGCTTGATTCCAAAAGGTACTATTTCCATCACACGTGAGGAAAACACGAAAAACCATAGCGACCTGAAAAACGTGCTATTAACCAATTATGTTATTTTTCATAAATTTCTGAATCATAATTAATAATTTTGGAAAAAAAGGTAAATTAGTTCAGCTTGAAATAATTTTGAAGAGTTTTGAAAAGAATTTTGAGATTTGAAGTATCAGATTTATGGATATAGTACTTTTTGAAATGAAACAAAGTACTTTCGGTTTATTAATTTCAATAACAAACCTTTGGAATCGACCAAGAAAACAATTTTTTAACCCCCCTCAAAATTTGTTGGTTTACGTTTCAAGGTACGTAGAATAAAAAAAGTCTGCCAAGTGGGTGTGGCACATAGCTCTCTCGTATCCATAACCCGATTATATAGATGATCCGATGCATAGTAGTTGATATCAAAACACCAATCTCTAAGTACCTTTCACTACCCTCATAGGGGACCATCTACACGCTAATCTGGACAATCCTAGAAAATTTCATCAAATTCGGATGAAAAATGTAAATGTTATGGCTGTTACAAGGATTTTACGTATGCGCATGCGCAGAGGCTTCTGTAAATTTTAAGGCCTTCATTTTCTTTGGGGACCATCTACAACCTAATCCGCGTAATCCCTAAAAATGTCATCGAAATCGGGTCGAAAATGTGGAAGTTATGGCTGTTATGAGGAATTCACGTTTGCGCATGCGCAGCGGCTACTATCAGTCCGAAGGTGATGATTTTCATAGAGAACCATCTAAATACTAATCTGTAACATCCCTGAAAATGTCATTGAAATCGGATGAAAAATGTAGAAGTTATGGCCGTTACAAGGAATTCACGTTTGCGCATGCGCAGTCGCTTGTATCAGTCCGAGGATGATGATTTTCATAGGGGACCGTCTACACACCAACCCGCACAATCCCTGAAAATTTCATAGAAATCGGACAATAACTTCGTATAGTTATGCGCGTTACATGGAATTCATGACAGATGGATAGACAAACACGGAACCAAAATTGTTCAGAAAGGTCTAAAACGCAAAACGCGAGTGAAAATTTTGATTTTGGAGAACTTTTTCTTTCGTCCTTGAAAAGTGAAAACAAAGCGTCCTCTACCTTGGTAGACTCGGAAGCAAAATGTTACGTCCGTCCGCCTTACATGGCATTTTCCTTAGTTACCATGGACCACTAATGCCATTAATGCCTGTCACGGTTAACACCTTGGCATAAAATTGGAGCATCCATCCATCCATCCATGGACCAATTTTGATGAAATTTGGTATGTGGGCTCCATTTGGGCTCTAGTTGTGTCGCGAAGCTTTTGGTTGATGTCAGTCACTTCTATGGGGTGACAATTAAGGGTTGAAATTTTCAATAGTGCCCTAGCTCGAAAACTTTCGAAATAAAGGTATTGTTTTTTCACCAATTTTGAATAGTATTGAATTTTTATAAATTTTGACACCACCCGGAGCTCTGTAGGACAAACCGTTCGCTCCCTACGATATCTCAAGGGTCGGACGATAAGTCTGAAACACGAGTGTGAATCGCAAAAGAGACCTTTCAAATTCTAGCTGACCAAAATGCCATCGTTGTTCGTTTCTTCGAATTGTATTTAGGGCAACCTCAACTCCCTGTTTCTTCGAACTGAATGTGAAGCGTTTATTTTTGCTTCCGAGTCTACCAAGGTAGCGGAAGCTTTGTTTTCACTTTCCAAGGACGAAAAAAAAAAGTTCTCCAAAATCAAAATTTCCACTCGCGTTTTACGTTTTAGACCTTTCTGAACAATTTTGGTTCCGTGTCTGTCTGTCTGTCTGTCTGTGTGTCTGTGTGTCTGTCATGAATTCCTTGTAACGCGCATAACTATACGAAGTTATTGTCCGATTTCCATGAAATTTTCAGGGATTGTGCGGGTTGGTGTGTAGATGGTCCCCTATGAAAATCATCATCCCCGGACTGATAGAAGCGACTGCGCATGCGCAAACGTGAATTCCTTGTAACGGCCATAACTTCTACATTTTCCATCCCATTTCAATGAAATTTTCAGGGATGTTACAGATTAGTATTTAGATGGTCCCCTACGAAAATCATCACCTTCGGACTGATAGTAGCCACTGCGCATGCGCAAACGTGAATTTCCTTGTAACGGCCATAACTTCTACATTTTCTATCCGATTTCAATGAAATTTTGAGGGATGTTACAGACTAATATTTAGATGGTCCCCTATGAAATTCATCATCCCCGGACTGATAGAAGCGACTGCGCATGCGCAAACGTGAATTACTTGTAGCAGCCGTAACTTCAACTGTCCCCCAGGGGTCGCGGGTTCGAATCCCAGCCGAGGCTAAGTATTTTTTTGATCCAATCACATACATCTACTCACTTAATTTTTCATCCGAATTTGATGAAATTCCCTAGGATTGTCCAGATTAGCGTGTAGATGGTCCCCTATGAGGGTAGTGGAAGGTACTTAGAGATTGGTGTTTTGAGATTAACTACTAGGCATCTGATCATGTTTAAAATCGGGTTATGGATACGAGGAAGCTATGTGCCACACCCACTTGGCAGACGTTTTCCAAATAAACTCGATTGTGAAGTAGGTAGGTAGTATATAATATATACTACCAACCATACTACCAACCATACTACCAACCATATTATGGTTGGTACATGCCATTGATGACAATTGCAAAGCCATGTTCTTTGCAGACGTGTGATTTATATAGAAAAATAATAAACCTTTGTGTAATAATTTGAAGCGTTTTGGAATCAAACGAAGTGGTAAAGTACTTTTTGGATTCAAACGAAGTGGATTAAGCACTTTTTGGAATCAAACGAAGTGGATTAAGTACTTTTTGAAACAAAACGGATAAGAGTCCGCCATTGTGCTGGATATAGCACCTTTTGAAATTAAACGGAATATTCACCCTCGTTTTTCAAGGGAGTAGATTACCTTTTGTTCCAAAACGATCGCATTTTTGTGAAAACTACTCCACTAAAATGTTAACTCAATTTCGATAAAAATAGTCTTTTGTACCTTTTGGAATCAAACTCCTCAATTATACTGTAAATATCGATACCTCAAAGCGCAAAGGTCCATCCATCTTACACATTTTTTTTTAATATCAGAAAAAACTCAAATTTAACAAAACTATCATTGATTTTCTTGAAGATTATAACTTGAAAACGTATTGAAGAAATTAAAGGGTTTAGTGTACCTAATAAGCCATTATAAGGGGAGTCAGCCCAAAAAACAAATATACACAAAAAAATGATTTTTAAAATTTTTTTTATATTATTCTTTGTTCAATTTTGAGCAATTTGATATATAATAAATGATTGTTCCGAATACGGAACCCTAAGATAATTGAGGTCTATCTCATGGCTGCGCTCCCGCTGAACACAAGAGAGACCGGGCCTTCCGCCTGCTTGGTTAGTATACCAAAACTTATAAACTTTAGTAGGTAACTTGGAAACCCCTTACCTTATTCCTCCCCTCTTTGTTCTTATATACAGCCAAGTTAGAACGCGGGGTGTAGTGAACCACCAAGCTCGAATATGTTCTTTTTCAGAAAAACGTGTTTTTCTCGAAACAACATTTTCTGATGCTTACGTGCACTTTCTGCGGTACCCATTCAACGGATTGATTCTGTTTTTTTAATGTTGTTCGTACGTTGCTAATACGTCGATAGAACAGGGGGTTTTGGATAATTTTGATTTGGAGAGTTTGTGGTTAATAAAATGTTACCTACAAAAAATCCGGTTTTATTATTTTTCGAGAAAAAAAGATGAAACTAGGTATTGAAAATAAAAAAGCCCTCGTCTGTTGATGGAGCTTAGTAAGATGAACAAATTACAAAAAAAAAATATACATAGAATTCGGAGGAGTACTTACCGAGAAAAGTGCACGACAACTGGTGAAAGGGGCCAACTTTAGGTACTTATAGCGAAGTCATTGGAAGAGATAGAGAAAGGAGGATTTGGAGGCCAAGGAAGCACGGCTCCTCCTTTCTCTATAATTCTGAGCACCAGTTCTTACCATCTAACAATCCTTATGCATTAAACGCCAACTGTACGTGTATGTCGCCGATCGGGAGGAGTTTGAGAAGTCGTGGGGGCGGGAGGCACCTATTGCTATCTTTGTCCTCACGAGTGTCATACCCATTCAGCTGATGATGGCTTCGGAGAGGAAAAGAATCTTTGAGAGAAGGGATGAAGGAAACAGGGCCTGCATAGCAAAGGAAGAAATATGGACAGGAGAACATAGAGGAAGGTGGACTGCACTGCTGGCGACAAACATTCAGACGTGGATGGAAAGGAAACATGTAGAAGTGAACTTCTTCCTTACGCAGTTCTTTAAAGGACTTGGACTTTTTTAGGGCTATTTGCATAAAACTGGGAAGGTATCTGCCCCAGAATGTCTACACTGCCAGAACAAAGATGACGATGATGTACTCCACACCTTCTTCAAATGCACCAAAGAAACCAGCTGATGGCAGACCTGGAGTTCAACACCAGAGGCTGTTGTCAGCAGGATGCTGGAAGGTGAAAGGAGCTGGACTACTGTGGCAGAGTACATAGAAAGCATCCTGGCAAGGAAGATACTATTATATCGAGAAGGAGAGGAGGGAGCATCTGGTCCGCCCTCTCACCTAGAACTAATTAAACACACCAGGACTCAGCCCGAAGTAATGTGTTAAACGGTTCCGGGCTGAGTTACAACGTGGGAGAAAAGGAGGGGTGTTTTTGGTTTATTATTTTCAATAATGAACCTTTGGAATCGACAAGACATTTTTTTTAACACCCCCTCAAAATTTGTTGGTTTACGTTTTAAGGTACGTAGAATCCAAAAAACGAATAAAACGCTGCAAAATCATTGCCCAAAGGTTTATTATTTTCTGTATAGACCACCCTTCTGTATAGATCACTGGTTCTCAATCAATAGCACCCACCACCATCTGTATTCTCTCTTGACCTTCCCTCTCAGATTCCAGCTTCCTGCGTTCAATAGGATTGAAAATGGCTTCGGAGCTCACTCAGCTGAAGAAGATCTCCTCGAATGCTGGAGACGCCTGGAAGAGCACTTCCATTCAATAGGATCGAAAATGGCTTCGGAAAATGTTGGTTAAGTAGGTACTTACCTACTTTAATGTGAAAAAAATAAAAAAGCTTCTCATCTAAAAACCTTCAAGTTACAAAAGCTCAAAAAAGTAATATTGAAAATGAATGTTTTATCATTCTTCACCTTGGGTTGGGGGTCGGCACACGACTGGACAAAGACCGTCTACTCCGTTGTTTATCATTGATGTTGTCATCGATCTTTATGAGCTTGTGGGAACATGTCAATTACGGATGGGTGAAAAATAAGATGAAATGAAATGAAATTTATTACCTTCATCATCATACAATGAATAATATATAATAAATGTAGTATTAATCTCAAAACCAGTTACAGAATAATCTGGTTTCTTTTACCAGCTACATCTTGAAGGGTAAATGTATGCCTAAAAGCCTTGCTTGTGGCGGCATACATGAGCCTGTTTCCCATTCCCGTTTTCCTGTATGTAGACTAGACATATCGAGATCACCTCCACAAATTACTTATACAATAAAAAATATGTAACGGTGTTCCAACTCACAAGATTATTATTATTAAAATTAATTATTCGGGCAAGTACCTACTTCGATTGCAATACCAGATTCTATTATTTAGTTTACTATATTGCATACATTGGGTATCTTGACTTATTACTAGAAACAATCATGTTATCCATATTTAGTACTTGTTCTTTAAAAATGTTAACCAGTTTATACATTGGGTATAGGTTTTCATTGGCAAATAGAGGATGGATACTATTGAAGATACAATTGTAAACCACTATCATTCGATAAATAGGGCCTCGACCAGTAAAAGCTTTTTTTATTTTGGGAAGTTCCATTCTATACGGTTTATTTCTCAAATATCTAAAGTTCACATTGAACTCATTTTTGTTCTTCAGTAAGTATTTACCAATATTAAAAGTATACAATTGTTCCAGGCTCATGATTTTCAGTTCTTTGAATAAATCAATTGTGGGTTACCTTCTATGTTTAAGAAATCCGATTTTAAGCAATCTTTTCTGTAAGACAAACAGCGGTTCTAAGATAAATTTAAATGTACCACCCCATATCGTAATACCAAATTGAATAAGAGACTGCCCCAAGGCATAGTACACGACTCTTTTGATAGAATCACCCAGGAATTTTATTTTGCTCATAATGAATGCAACTTTCCTCAGTTTATTGGTAACATATTTAACATGATCATCCCATTTTAGCCTATAGTCCAGAACAACCCCCAAGTACCTAACAGATCTAACTATATTAAGTCTGTCACAGGTGCAAGGGATTTCATTCTGTTAACAGTCACCTGAGTGCATATACACTTGCAAGTCGTTTGGCCAATCTTTATCTTTAATGATCGCAGGTAGGATATTACATTTCTTTACATTCAAATTAAGTTTATTCAAATTCATCCAAAGTTTAATATTGGCAAAATCTGATTCAAGTTTGTTTACTGCTTCTTCCCAATTTGAGCCATCAGTAATTAGAGCAATATCGTCAGCGAACAAGTACATATCGCTCAATAAATCTATGTTGACGATATCGTTCATGTACAGAATAAACAGGCTTGGACCCAAAGCTGTTCCCTGAGCAATTCCATAATCTCCCATGCTTAATGTATCACTCCAAATGTCGTCGTCTATGGCGACTATTTGATTTCTATCACTGAGATAGCTCCTAAACCAATCATGGACCGTACCTCTGATACCCATGTTATACATTTTGTTCAAAAGTAAATCCTTATTGACGCAGTCAAAAGCCTTGGACACATCGAGGTAGCAAGTCAGTACTCTATTTCCTTTTTCTAAATATGAATACATTTCATTCGTGAAGCTCATTAACGTATTTTCAATACTTTTGTTTTTTTGGAACCCAAATTGCTTACTTGTTATTATGTCTAGTTTTTCCATGTACTTAGTTAACCTTTTGTTGATAATTTTGTCCAAAATTTCACCAAAGCAAGATATTATCGATATCGGACGATAGTTGGAAGATCAACCTGTTCTTGCTCAAGCTAGTTCAATTTTTAAATAGTTCCCTTCATTGACTGTCCACAATGCCTCGCCCCTCAATTTATTCAACTCAAGAAATGGTGGAGATGATTCGGCTGTATCATGAGAACGGGTGTAGTGGTCGGAAGGTTTTTTCTTAAATTAAAGTAGGTAAGTACCTACCTACTTTCCAATATTTTTATTTATTTATATTATTTATATTTATTTATTTATTTTAATATATTTATTTTTCTCCCATGCTTAATGTATCACTCCAAATGTCGTCGTCTATGGCGACTATTTGATTTCTATCACTGAGATAGCTCCTAAACCAATCATGGACCGTACCTCTGATACCCATGTTATACATTTTGTTCAAAAGTAAATCCTTATTGACGCAGTCAAAAGCCTTGGACACATCGAGGTAGCAAGTCAGTACTCTATTTCCTTTTTCTAAATATGAATACATTTCATTCGTGAAGCTCATTAACGTATTTTCAATACTTTTGTTTTTTTGGAACCCAAATTGCTTACTTGTTATTATGTCTAGTTTTTCCATGTACTTAGTTAACCTTTTGTTGATAATTTTGTCCAAAATTTCACCAAAGCAAGATATTATCGATATCGGACGATAGTTGGAAGATCAACCTGTTCTTGCTCAAGCTAGTTCAATTTTTAAATAGTTCCCTTCATTGACTGTCCACAATGCCTCGCCCCTCAATTTATTCAACTCAAGAAATGGTGGAGATGATTCGGCTGTATCATGAGAACGGGTGTAGTGGTCGGAAGGTTTTTTCTTAAATTAAAGTAGGTAAGTACCTACCTACTTTCCAATATTTTTTAAATTTAGAAGTGAGGAATTTATATTTAATCTCGCCATAGCCGGTCCCCAGCCCGTGTTGCGGAAGGGGGAGGGGAAATAAAGTCTAAAAACATAATTTATCCTTCTAAATTCGGGAAAATAACGATGAAATCGAAGAAAGGACCTCACCACGTGATTCAGCGTCAAAAATAATGAAAAAACATGTGCCACACTTGGGGTAAAAACGCTGCAAATTATTACACAATGGTTTATTATTTTTCTATATAGATCATCGTCTACAAAATCACCAACCATCCAATATGAAAAAAAAATCAAAAAAAAAAAAAAAAAAATTCAAAATCACTAACCATCGATTGCATTTTGGTCAGCTCTAATTTGAACGGAGATTAGGCCTCTTTTGCGATTCACACTCGTGTTTTGATTTATATATATATATATATGTATTTCAATATAAACCCTTAAATTTCCGTAGGGAGCGAACGGTTTGTCCTACAGAGCTCCGCGTGGTCTCAAAAAATTCTAAAAATTCTATAGAATCTTAAATTGAAGGAAAAACAATACCTTTATATCGAAATTTTTTGAGTTAGTTCGGGGCACAACTAGACCCCAAATGGAGCCTACATACCAAATTTCATCAAAATCGGTCAATGCTAAGTGGGGAAAGTGCCGCGTACGGCGTACGGGGGGCGGACGGCCAAATTTTTATTCGATTTTTGGATTCTACGTACCTTGAAACGTAAACCATCAAATTTTGAGGGGGTGTTAAAAAATGTTTTTTCTTGGTCGATTCCAAAGGTTCATTATTGAAAATAGTAAACCAAAAAAAAAAGCAATATTGCGCACCCTGGTCACTTTGCACGCGAAAAGTTCCAGTTGCGTGCAATGAAAAAAAAAAACGGTTCGGGTATGAATTTCTCATGAAATTTGACGTAGAATCTGAATCTGCAATAAAAAATGGGGGTTCCCATTTGAGAAAATGGCGTTGGACCCATTTTTTTACGTAATTACATACGGAAATGCCGGAGGATGGACCATAACTTGTGGGACACCCTGTATAGAAAAATAATAAATCTTTGTGTAATAATTTTGTTGTTGCTGTAATCTTTTGTCTTGATTTCAAGACTATTATACATTTAAATTGTTCAATCATTTTACTGCTTGTTTTTTTGAATTCTGTTTCAACTTTAGTTCTCTCCCATTATATCCATTTATTTTTCAATTTTTTCGGTCGTAACACCGGAAGTGAGTTTCGTGTGGAGACTACACCTTAATTATTTACCCGGTGTCATTGTAGCGCATAGAACTTATTATTCCTACTCTTGTTGCGTGTTTATAGCCATTTTATATCTGCGTATTGTTAGTTAACGGATGGGGAGACCCCCTTAAGCCATCATCTCCCACCCTGGCGGATCATCAATCTCGGGCGGAAAAAACGGGTTCTCCACGATCATTTCCACGGAACGTGGCGACTCGAAACGCGGTGGCGGTGGAACGTGGGGGTGCCGAAGGGGGGGGGGGACCCGGAAAACGCTCTACGATAAGGTGGGGTTGCCGAAAACGGGGGAGAAATTGTAGAAGTGACCTTGACTCGGGAGGGTTGCCGTGGAGGGAGGCGGCCCACGTGGCAGAGAGCGCTACTGTTGACATCGGTGACGTCACCCCCACGTGTCTAGGTCGGCCACGTGAACCTTCCAGGTTCGCACGGCCTCAGGGTACGATGCCCCCCTTCTTCTTCACGCTGTTCTTTCTTTCTAGAAATCTACAACCGGGACCGTCGTTCTACAATACGCAACACCCTTTTCTCTTTTCACCTATCCTGATCTAACCCCCCCCCCCCCCCCCACCGACCCAGTAAGGATTTCTCTCGATTTGTTATAACGTGAGCACCCGCTACTTATGAAGTAGGTAACTTTATTATGGTTACTCACCACCAAAAAACCTTTGTATTTGTTTCGCTGGCCAAACAGCTGAAATTTGAACAGAGATCAGGCCTATTATCCGTCATTTAGCGATTCGCACTCGTGTTTCTGATTTATTATAAGCCAACATTAAGTCCTCATAGGGAGCGAACGGTTGGTCCTGCAGAGCTCCGAGTGGTCTCATTCGAATCTAAAAATTCAATACTATTTTAAATCTACGAAAAAACAAACGCTGCTAATTATTTAACAGAAGTTCATTATTTTTCTCTATAGATCACTAGTCTGCAAAGAACACGGCTTTTCCATTGTTACCACCAACCAACATGAAGAAAAACATCGATTGCATAGCGGTCAGCTATAATTTGAACGGAGATTAGGCCTCTTTTGCGGTTCACACTCGTGTTTCTGATTTATCGTACGTCCAACCGTTAAGTTCTCGTTGGGAGCGAACGGTTTGTCCTACAGGGCTCCGCTTGGTCTCATTCGATTATAAAAATTCAGGGCTATCGTAAAATGATGGAAAAATAGTATTTTTAAATCAGATTTTTTTAAGTTAGGGAGTTTTCAAAATTTGAACCCTTAGAATGACCTACATCATCCAAAAGATTCGGAGCAAAACTAGACCCCAAATGCAGCCTACATAGCATTAACAATTTATATTTGGAAAAAATATTTCACCGCTACAATTGATGGTATTGTGCATAAATAATTACATCACAGTATTGTATCAGCACTCAGCAGTCATGTCCATCTGGCTGCTAGGTATCAGGGTCCGAGATCCGACCTCGGACAATGGGGTGAGGGACAAGGTTGAATCACCTCATCCCACAAATGATGGAGGGAGGATTGTGCCTCTTCTGGCTATGCCATCA